>CABEGB010001325.1:0-607939 GCA_901521435.1 Crematogaster levior
ACACCACACATCGCAACACGTGAGACTTTACTGGAGCTCTTCCACCAATGATCCAGTAGAATTGTCTGAGATGAGCCAGAGTGAGTTGAGTGCCCCCGTGCAAGGTTTCCTTGTGAGACCACTCGATGATCAGCTCCGACAGCCTTGCGTTGCGGGGCAATATGGCTGGATGTCTTCCTTCATAGGTGAGTGTGGAGTTATCGAGGCGTCCTCCAACACGGATGACACCGTGCTGATCAATGAAGGCCGTGAGACGACTAAAGGGATGAGATGCTGGAAGATGAGCCTGCGAGCCGAGAACTTTGATCTCGTGCGTGAAGTACGCCAACTGAGTTGCCTTGATCCAGAAGATTTTAGATTGTTCTAGATCCGTGGCGGAGATGAATGCGCTGAGCGTTGATTCAGATCGTCCTCTCAGCCGTGAGGTAAATTTGAAACAGAGAGCTGTTATTCTTAACAACTTAAAGAGAGAGGAGTACCTATAGATAAGATTCCAATGATACTCTGGTTTAACGTCAGTGGCAAACAAGGAAATCCCCGGACGAGATTCCAATTCACACTGCTCATCTGACTCCGTGGGTTGAGCTGGCCATGAGTTTGAGGATTGGGTGAGCCATGGTGGTCCCGTCCACCACAGAGAGTGGTTCTCCAATTGGGCGGTGGTTATGCCTCGAGATGCACAATCAGCTGGATTCATGGTGCCGGGAACAAATCCCCACACAGCACTCCCTGAAAGATCCTGAATTTGAGACACTCTGTTGCGAACGTAATCCTTCCAACGTGATGCATGAGTCTTGATCCACGTGAGAGTGACCTGAGAATCCGTCCATAGATAGGTGCGAGCAATGTCCATTTGAAGAGTAGTTTGGACATGCTTCATGAGTTTGGTGAGAAGCAGCGCTGCTGTGAGCTCCAGCCTTGGAATCGTGAGTCTCTTGAGAGGAGCTACCCTTGTTTTCGAACAAATGATGGTAGCCTTTGAGTCGATGGACGGTGAGTTGGCTACTAAGTATATAACTGCAGCCATTGCGAGTTGCGAAGCATCAGAAAAGCCATGCAATTCAACCATTGAACTGCTGGTAGTGTTGAGCCACCGAGGTATTGAGAGTCTGGCCAGACTTGAGAAGTCGGTTCTGATGCTGAGCCACCGTGAGACAACATGAGATGGCAAGTTGTCATCCCAATGAATGTTGTGAAGCCAAAGTTCTTGTAACAATATTTTGGCTCTGATTACAATCGGTGAGACAAAGCCTAGTGGATCAAATATCTGAGCTATTTTCGAAGAGATGGTCCGTTTTGTGAGTTGTTGACCATGAGAGTGAGACTTGACCTTAAAGGTGAAAACATCCTGTTGAGGAGACCAATTCAATCCGAGTAACCGAGGTTGCGCAATCGTCGAGTGAGAGAGATGCGTTGGCTAAGCCAGGAACAGAAAAGACATCAAGCAACTCTGAGTGGTTGGAATGCCACTTGGTGAGGGGAAACCCGCCCGCATGGCAAAGACCCTTGAATTCCTGTGCAATTTCCTTGAGTTGCTCCACTGTGTCGGCACCACCAAAAATATCATCCACATATCTTCCATGGGTGAGTGATGGCACGGCAAGTGGGAACCGATGGCCTTCATCCTCGATAAGTTGAAGGAGAGTTCTTACTGCTAAAAATGGCGCAGCTTTCATTCCATACGTGACCGTGGTGAGATGATAGGGTACTTCGCTGTGATTCTCATCAATCCAGAGGATTCGTTGTAAATCCCAGTCAGAGTGATGCACCTTAATTTGTCGGTACATCTTTGTGATATCCGTAGCAAAGATCCATTGATACCCACGAATCCATATGAGAACGTCTGAGACATTGAGTAGTAGATTTGCACCAGAGTGCATGAGATCGTTCACTGAGGATCCTGATGACGTTGGACATGACCCATTAAAGACAACTCGCAACTTGGTAGTTGCACTGTCAGGTTTGAGTACACCATGGTGAGGCAGGTAATACATGGTAGGTTTTTTCGATGAACATGAAGAGGCCTTCACCATGTGCTTGAGTAGTTCATATTCTTTCATGAACTGCGTGTACCGGGTCCGATAATCGCTATTCTTACTGAATCGCCTGAGAGTTCGCTGAAGGCTTTGATGAGCAGTCTCGTATGAGTCGCCTAGAACACTGAGAGGCAGCTTGAGTGGAATCCTCACTATGTATCTTCCCGTTGAATCGCGAGAATGTGTTGTTTGGTAATGAGCTTCACACTCTTGTTCCTCTGGAGTGAGTTCAGTTTTCGAGTGCTCCGGCACTTCTTCTTGAACCCAGAACTTGGTCAGTAGATCCTGAAGAGCGCAGTCAGAGCTGTGAATCTTCGCACAATGAACAAGGTGCGGATGTGCTGATGCTGAGCAAACTGGACCAAGAACCAGCCAACCAAATATTGAGAGTTGAGCGATTGGCATGTCGGCAGATTTCCGAACGATGTTGGGCTTGATGATTTGCCCAACGGAGTCGGCTCCGATGAGAATGTCAACTGAACGTGAGATTAGAAAGTCCGGATCAGCCAACTTCAATCTCTCAAGGTGTGGCCATGTTTGTTGAGGTATTTCCGCTGACGGAATTACGGCTGTCAGTGTTCTGAGGATGTGAGCTTGGATGGTGACTGTGGACTTCGAGTTTCTTGAGTGAAGGGTGAGCATAACCACACCCCTCGTCTGAGTAGTCTTCTGGCCACCAATGCCAATAATTGAAATGTCAGAATGTTGCCGTTGTAGATTGAGTTGCTTGATGAGACCTTTCGTAACAAAGGTGAGTTTAGACCCTTGGTCTATGAGTAATCTAACTTGATAAGTAGCGACCGAAGAATGGATGAGAGCCACCGCGGTTGCCAACAGCGTGGCGTATGGTGAGCTGACTTGAGCGGACTGATCGACGATTGCACCTTTCCTTCACTTCGCTGCCGACGTTGAAGTTGACGAGCTGGCCCCTTCTAACGCTGAGTGCCCGGAAGGAACCGTGGGTTGAGCCTGATGCAGCATCGTGTGATGCCTGTTTGAGCACGTCTTACAGAACGTGGTCGACTTGCATGAGCGGACATTGTGTCGGCCAAGGCAATTGTAGCACAACCGATTGTCTATGACGACTTCCCTCCGCTTGGCCGGAGTGAGCTCTCGAAACTGAGTACACGTCACGATGTAGTGCTGGCCGTGGCACAGGTCACAAGGTTATAAGTTGGACCTGCTTGAGCTGGGTTGAGCCGACGTCTGGTGAGCAGTGGCCTTCTTAACCGGGGACTTGGATGAGCCCGGAGACCTGGTGGATGAGCCGCCCGATTGACTCACGGAGGCTTCGATTCTCTCCAAAGCTCGAGCCCTGGAGTTGAGAAATGCCTCAAACTGTGCAAACTTGGGATACTCGGAAGAAGACCCCAATGAAGTTTCCCAGGCTTCCCGTGTGTCGCTGTCCAGATACCTAGCAGCATGATGGATGAACATGCAGTCACACAACGATTAAGAAGGCACAAGCGTTTCGAGTGCCTTGTGTGACTCCAAGAGCGTCGTGACAAGCTTGGTGAGCGACGCCGCATTTTTTGGTGTAACCGGTGCCAGATCATACAACCTGTCCAAGTGAGACTGTATGATGAGCCTCTTGTTTTCATAACGGGCAATGAGCATCTCCCAAGATGGTTGAAGTGAGTCACCGGTGAGCGTGAAGCTTCGGATGAGCTGGTCAGCTGAGCCCTGCATGCACCCACGCAAATAATGAAGTTTCTCAACGCTGTTCAGGCGTGGATTGTCAAGAACCACAGATGAGAAGAGCTCTCTGAAGGATGGCCAATCGGAGTAATTGCCAGTAAACTTGGGCAATTTGATGTCCGGTAGCCGAGGATGGCAAGGCTGAATTGATCCCTGCTGACGAGTGAGTTCTTCGGTGAGCACGGTTGAGACGGCATGTTTGAGTCGGTTGAGCTTCATTCGCGCATTCACCACGCAGAGTGCCTCCTGCTGATGCACGTCAGTACTGAAGTACTCGTGATCCAAGTGAGCTTCAGGCCACGTCACTTCAAAATAGGCATGCTCATTTGCGAGCCGACTCATTTGCGAGCGGACCTTGAGGGTGAGTTCCGTGGAGAGACGCACTGGCGACGTGTGTCGCGTCCTCCCGGAGGATGAGCTGCCACTTCGCGAGCTAACCGCACTTGGCACACTGAGCGAGACCGCGGAGGGGCGCTCCAGCGCGACCTCCTTTTCGTCCGTCACCACTGCAGACGCCTTGTCAGAGTCGACCATGGTGAGAAACACTCTGAGAGAACACTAGAGAAAGACGGCTGAGTCCGAGCGTCCATGCGAAACGTCACGATAACGCGCACACTGCGTAGGAACGTCAGCACACGAGCAATACCGAAGGCGATGATGCGCAGCAACACTACCGAGCACGTTAGCGCGTGAAACTGTTATACTAGCACGAACGAACGGCGTAGTCGCGAAGAGAGAAAGCGCGGACAACCATACAAAAACCACGTGAGCGAGGTAGTCAAACGCGAGCGATCACATGAAAACACCACGTGAATACTGGGACACACGCACGCACCACGCGAGTGATGTAAACAAATGCGGGCAACTACACGCCCGGATCACGTGGCAAGAGGGCACGTTAGAGGAAGGTTCTAGAAGCCACTCGCACACTGTCTGATTGAGCACCATTCTCCCACTAAGCCTCGGTTTTGAGCTCACCGCCACTTGCATCCGGCTCGAAGGACCAAATGTTGGGGAAATTGGCGAATTCGCGCTCAAGGGGTCGCGAGAAATCCCTTCCTTCCCTGAGATAGACTAGGCGTGAGCGGACAATGAGAAGAAACGCGCAAGTGGTGGTTTGTTGAGAAGTCTTACAACGTCACTAAAGCACTGTTCCCGATAATCAGGCTGTGACTTGACAGAGTGCACGTAGAGATGTACCAAGACTGAACTCCTGGGGTTTATCTAAACTTGAGACGCCGGTGTGCAGAACAACTCACGAGAGACCGATCCGTTGCGGGACACACTCGAAATCACACTGATTTGCCCGCGCCCCCCAGTGGTGGTGGGAGGCCGCAGAGGGGCTGAGCGGGCCGGGCCGTTAGCCTAGAGATGGCGAGAGCAGGCCCATTTTGCCAAATTTATGATAGATTCCGCAACAGCAACATTATGACAATTAAAGGAAAATGTATGTTAAGCAATCATTTTCTTTATTATGTGTTCTTTATCAAGGAACATTTTGTTATCTGGGTATATGATATATATATATATATATATATATATATATATATATATATATATATATATACACCAAGCTTCACCAGGTACTTGAAGTGTTTGATGGAAAGGTTATTGCGAGGAACTTTACAGAGACGATATATCCACGGAGATTGGTACAGCAAACATAATGGAAAAAACCAGATATCCTGATGAGTGAGGTTATTAAGGCAATTCAACACAGTTTAAATAATAACAAATCTGTAGGACAACATTCCAGCGGAAGTATTAAAACTTCTTGATAAAGACGGCTATCTGTTATACACCATTTCATACCATGTCAAACGATCTGGAGAACAGGTCAATAGCCTGGTCAAAGGACTGGTCAACCTCGGTGGTCATATCTCTCCAAAAAAAAGAAGCACAAAAAAACTGCCAAAATTATCGACTCATTGCGCTGATTTTCCATGCCAGCAAGATCATGTTGTATATCCACGCAAGATTATCACATTTCATTGCACTATCCCCGGAGTAGGCGGGTTTTGTCAAAAATTTTCAGTGAAAAAACTGTAACTGTAACTAGATAGATTTATAAACTTTCCCAACTCTGTTAAAATCGTGACGTTGCCAAATATATAGTTCCAACTTTAGTCAAATTTGACTTCGCTCTGATACTTTCAGTTTATAGCGACAGTTCAATGAGAAAAAACCTTACGGAATAATTAATTTAAATGTATGCTGATTTTTACATATTAAATCATTGATATTTTTTACTAGTAACAATAGTTGCCTTCAAAGTACTGCAAGAACCACTTTAAGAGCGACTACCAGTAGCGACGCATCATCGTTAAAGGCAGACGAAGGGAGTGTCAAGGATGAAAAGACGCTACTCAATCACACCAAAGGGCCGGAAGTAATATTACTGTATATTATTTGTATATCATGACATTATTTACACTGACCGAAAACCCAGTTTCAGATTCATAAAGTGTAATGTTCTCTAATGGAACGACACAATCATCTTAGAAAAATTTGAGTTGAAATGATTTCCTTTTGCGTTAAAAAAGCGAAAAAATTAAAATTTACCTTCTGGATTTAAAGTTTTTACATTTGAGACCACCATTTTTTGTTTTTGGGTTAGGGTTAGTTTCAAGTCTCTCTCCTCTTTGCGAGTTGCGAACATTTTTTTTCAATAAATTTTGGGAAAAAATGGGAAAACTCTACAAGAGACGAAAGTGAAAGTCATGAACGTGTTCGTGCGTGTTTGCACTTCATTGCGAGTGAATCAGAACGTAGCTTGAATACTCTGATCCTAGATCTAAAAAATCCTAGAAGCTTAGATAAGTACATTTTTACATTATTAATACAGTTATATCCTTAAGTTAAGAACTAATTTAAGAACGCGCGTCACCCAGTTTGCGAATTCGGTGGTAGTGCACTCAAAAAAAAAGAATTGCTGCAATAGCCAATTTTTATTGGTTGCATAAAAGTTTTCTGCTGCAACCATTTAATTTTTGAAGCAGCAAATTGCAATGCCAATCTATAATTTCAGATAAGCTAACACATCCAACTTTCAAAAGTATAAGTAGTTGGCTATAGTAAGTAATTTCTTAGCTGCGGTAACCGTATCAACCTACCGATTAGGTTGATAAGACAGTTGGCCAGATTATCCAACACAAATTCGTGTTGCAAGCGACGATCGGCGATAGGAGCTTGTTTTCGTGAAGCTCACCGGGCTATTTTACCCAGTGTGGACAATGTCTCCATTTCGGTTACTCAATATTCATCTTTACCAGTGTTTAGTGTTTAGTAGTTTTCATATTCTGTTTGTAAGAAGTGAAAAGAAGTGAAGAGTTTCATATCAGTGAAATTACATATATGTTTGCGGTAAGTAGCAAAACTGTGAACGAGAGAGAGGGGGGGAGGGAGGGGGGGAGGAAAGAAGAGAGAGAGAGATCCAGACAGCACACGGATATTCTAAAAATATCCTATGCTTATTCTTCAAGGATATTAAGGATATCCAAAAAATACCCGTTTTATATCCTTAAAACATCTTATGGATGTCCATAGCATGTCCATTTATAAAACTGGTGGACGTGACTTAATCCCTGACGCGACCAGTAAATATCCTATAAACGTCCAGTGGACATAAGTAAACAATAATGAATATATCCAGTAAAAAATTATTAGTTGAAAAGACACTGACTCAACGACTTTTCAATCAGTGAAATCGGTTGATATAGATGTTAAAATTTTGGTTGATTAAACAATTTTATATTTTTTGTATTAGATCTTTTTTAAACGATTTTGTATTTTTCATATTAGATCTTTTTTAAATGCCTGAAAATATATTTTTTAAAATAAGATATTTTTGTATAATTCATTTTTAAGTTCTAACTTCATTGTCGTGTTTAGAACAGATCCTCAAGTTAGATCCTCAAAAATTCCTAATTCCAAAAGTGTGATTCATATGATGAATAATTATAGCTTAGTTAGACTTACTTATATATATTTCCAAGTAGGTTTTTACTTGCGAGAAAGCTTATGGGTTCTTGCGACACCTAGTGGCGTGAGCAAAACTTATGCTTATATGTATGCAGAGTTATATTTGGACTGGATATTATATGGATATACAAACGTATCCGTTTTGGGATATTCCAGAAATGTCCACAATGTCTATCTTATAAATGCTTTATTAAAGTCCATGGAAATCCCGACATGAAATGGACATGAAATGGACATGAAACGGATATCCATAGGATCATGTGCTGAGGAGAGACCGGCAAAAAATTTCTAATATTTCTATAATATTTGACAATCACCATTATGACAGATGAGTAGACAATTGATATATTGAAGAAGTGGGAACTTTCCTCTTACGAAGCATATTTAAAGGTAAGTTTATTATCTACGTTTATTATCTATGTTTATCTATTTCAATAGGTATTATATTATTTGTAGTATAAATTATTTATATTTCTTTGTTTATGCAATTATTACCAAACATTTTAAGTAATTTGGAGATACAATGATTTACATTTTTATTTTATTGTTTTAATTGTTTCTCTTGTTGTAAACTTTCTCTTAGAACATGAAATAGATAAGAATAGCTTTTTAAAGTTAGAGAAAGAGTATATACGTCTATTGATTCCTCTATTTGGTCTACAAGTTAAATTTATGAATCTATGGAAAAATTTAGTGTCTTTATTAAAGAAGCTTATATATATATATATATATGTCCTTTTTTAATTTTGACTTACTCATTTAACCTTTAATATTATATTTTTTCGCTTTTATTTTCTATTTCTATTAGCTTGAAAACACAAAAATCCCAGAAAAACAAGAAATTGAGACAATAAATGTTATTATTGAAATTGATGATAGTCTTATTGATATTAATGGTAGTCATGTTGAAGAATTACCAATTAATAAAGAATTCCATACTGATCACAGATTGAGGAATTACAGAAAGTAAAACTTATAAGAAAGATTATTCCAATAAGAACCAAAAACATACTTGTATTTCAAATGTAAGTCCTTAATAAGCATTGTATTATTTTAAGTAAAAAATTACATGTTAAATATTGTAGGATGTAAGACTTTCTTTTGAACAAACAAGTGATGGCAAGAGTTATTTTGGTCTGTACAATAAACAAGGCTTTGACAACGCTCTAAGATCAGATTTAGCAAAATATATTATAGCAGCAAAGTTAGCTGAATCCGAATAAACGGTGAATGTGGTGCAATAATCTGTTCTAATTATTTTACATTGTAATTACTATAAATATAAACAAAATTATTCATATGTATCTCTTACAGAATTACTTCGGATGATTTCAAACAACTTAGTCAACAAATTGTAGAACTTTTTGCTATGGAAATTGTGGTAAGTTTATGTATTTTATTATTTAAAAAATTTTTTTATTATAATATTTACAATAATAAAGTTCTATGTTTTCTTTATTTATGCTACATTCTACATCTTACATTTTATTTTAAATAGAATACTTGGTACATTCCAAGAAACAAAAAGACTATTGGGACTGATGCAGTACAACCTAAAGGAAAGCTATATGATTAGTACACGAAATTAATTGGCAAACTTAGAAAAGCAGAGCTTCAAAGTGCCAATTTACAGGAAGAAGAGCAGGACGTAAATTATTCTGATGATTTTAATAGTATAGAAACAATATTTTGAATTATAAATAATTCTTAAACACATTTTAACTCTCATTTGATACATGACTACATGATATTGTATGTATATAACGATATATATTATGAGTGACAGTTCTATATATAATATATCATAATATTATGACCACACATAGGATCATATCAGAAACACAGTTAGACAGCTTTCAGTGGTTACAGAAATGTCTAGAGTTACAAAACAAGGTCATTATAAAGTGGAAAGAAACTGCCTCCGTAAGACTTTGGAACTCAGAAGTACAGATTACAAATAAAAAAAAGACAAATACGTTATTAGTGCAATTACTGACTACTTCAATGAATTTCGGATTTTGCAACAGCCTTGGGGTTATATTTTGGTAAATTTCTAAGATTAAAAGTTTATTCTACTTTTTTAATATTTGAAAATAATAATATTATGTGTTTATCCAATTCTAATTAAAAGAGTTACAAGATTTCAACTATCTGTATCCTAATAATTCAATGCAACTTTTGTCCAATTGGGAAAAAGTTACTCAAATAATAAAAAAGATTTTAAAGATTAATATAAAATTGTCAACTTTTGAAGGTAATATATTCAAAAAATTTTAACTTTACTACCTTTTTATATAGGAGAACTCTTTCCAAGGTCTATTTACTTTAAAAAAAAAACTGTGAAAATGTATTAGCAATCCCAACACTTTTTTCTCCAAAAAATGTTGGAAAGTCCCACGGCTACAGATATGCTGGTTTCCTGCTGCATATCAAGGTACATACAGTAAATAATTAACAAGAATCGTAAAATCTTCTCTTTGCCGGTGATAATACAATTAAGGTAAAGATATTTGAAAAGGACCCAAATCAGAGGTCGAAACGTAATAAAACTTTGATTTGCTCCATTTATGCTGGTTTAAAGTCGTCTACTGTTCTTTACCTTAATAGTAAATAATTACCTATAGTAAATAATTATCAAAAAATCTTTATTTAACAATCTATAATTAATGAAAAAAAGAGAATATTTTTAATTTTTTATAACAATTTTATGTTATAGCAAAGTATATTATTCCTAATATTAACATAAAAATTATTGCTATTATTATTAAATAAAATTATTAATCATATTATTTGTTTTAACTATATACGGGATAATTTTATTAAACAATCAATAGTTTTGTATTATAATATTGGAGATATACTATTATTGTGTTAATCTGTCTTCTTACTAAACATTAATTTGTATATTATTATTATTACTTTGTTTTCTGCCTGATGTCGCAGTATTTCGGATCATAAAAATACTGAGAAATTTTTATCAGAAAAAAAAGATTCAACTCTTGACGAAGATGAAATAATTGAAGAATTGGATGATAGCTGGTCAACGTGGGGCATTGAAATAAATAAAGAAATTGAAAATCATTTGCATGAGGTTGGCAATCGTGACAATGCTCATTATTTTCCACAATTAGCGGAACTTTTATTGAAAGACATACATATGTTCCGTTTATGGTTGATTGAATTGCTTTCTGGAATATCCGTGTACCCCGATAGCTCGCTATTTTCTCTTTTTGTTCAGGCTGCTGTCTGAGATCGCTCACTTTGAGTTCTTGATATGAAAATCCAAAGTTCACAATAAGTTCTGGGTTATAGGAATTAAAACTGCTCGTGATTCACATGTCCCTTGACAATATCCTTCTTTATTGGTTTAGTCGACGCGACACACGATCCATCGCAAGAATCGCCATCTTAACATAAGAAAATCGTGCTCACATCCCCTCCTCTCCTAACTGCACCGCACATTAATCTGTGTCACACCGCACTACTTTTCGCGGGTCCTCACGCCATCTAATGTCCCTCACTAAATCTAAACATACCGCTCACCTTGAAGGCATGAAACATTTTTGAAGTGCCTTCAATTGAAATGAAGGTGAAGTGTAACACAAACATGAATGGAGGATATGAGTGTCTTGATACACTAAAATTAACTCGTGGGTCCTAACATGAACCATTATTATCAGTGTGATTTGAATCCTTAGAACTAAGATAAGATATTAATATTAATAATTCTAATGAAATACATAGGTGTAAACTTAATCTACCATAAATTATAAATGTGCCGTTGAACTTAAACTTAACAGGCGAACAGATACCTAACTATATTAGACTAGCCCAACGTAATGAGTATAGAATTAAGTAAATTGTACTCTGGATGCACTATTGATCTGAGGTTGGCAGAAGGCAAATCTTAGACAATGGCCTCTGGTAAGTTCCAGTCGACATTTTTATTGTAACCACTCGAACAATTTTATCCTTGCCAGGATGTACGGCTTCGATACGCCCAAGTGGCCATTGCATCAGTGGTGTATTGTCTTCTCGCAGGATGACCATCATACCAGGCTTAATCATAATGTCCGGCTGAGTCTTCCATTTGTATCGAGTCTGCAAGTTGGTGCAAGTATTCGACATTCCATCGATGCCAGAACTGCTGAACCAGTTGTTGCAGTCTCTCGTACTTTGTCAGTCAGTTACAATTAATATCCTGAAAATCTTGTTGAGGTAAAGCAATAAGAAAATGTGCCGGTGTAAGGGGAATAAGATCATTGGGATCATTGGATAATGGAGATAATGGTCGGGAATTTAGGATTGCTTCGATTTGTACTAGTACCGTGTATAACTCTTCATAAATTAAGACAAATTAGTCAAAATACGTTTTAAGTGCTGTTTAGCAGATTTTACCGCGCTCTCCCATAGTCCACCAAAATTAGGAGCATAAGGAGGAATATTGTATCATGATATTTGGTCTTGACTCAAAAATTCCTGTACTTGAGTTTGATGACCTTTGTTTTTTAGTAGATCGTACAATTCGGATAGCTCATTCGCGGCGCCAATAAAATTAGTCCCGTTATCACTATAGATTGCTTGACACCTTCCCCTTCTAGCAATGAATCTACGCAAACAATTAAAAAAAGCCTTGGTGCTCAGGTCCGTAGCTAATTTGAAATAAACGGCCTTAGTTGAAAAACATACAAATACGCAAAGATATGACTTGATAATTGTCTTACTCCGACTCCTTTCGCGAAGGAGAAAAGAACCGGCATAATCGACACCGGAAACATAAAATGATCGCGATGGGGTGAGCCTTGACTTCGGAAGGTTACCCATCTGGTAACTTAGTGGTGACGGATCGCTGCGAAAACATGTCACACATTTCCTAAGTATTTTCTTGATGAAACTCTTTCCAGAGGTAATCCAGTATCTGGTTCTCAAAGAGGCTAGTACCAATTATGATCCTGCATGCAGTAATCGGGCATGTTCGTATTCAATAATGCGCTGAGCGATGACATTCCTATGCGACACTAGAAGCGGATGTCTCTGCTCGAAGGGAACCAAAGTTTCGAATTCTACCGCTCACCCTAAGGCATCCTTCTTCATCCATGAATGGACGTAGGCTTACGATTGCGCTTCCTTTTGGCACCCTATGGGTTTTTTTCAGACTAGCTATTTCTATGGCAAAATCCTGATGTTGAGCCAGTTTCAAAAGTCGAGTACTACTAGCTTGTAGCTCCGTAACAGACAAAGGTTCTAGATTCGCGCAATGATTTTTCCTCACGAATGTTTTCGATGAAACGCAGAGAGTACGCTAGTACTCGAATCATACGGGTAAACGTAGTGGATTCCAAGTCCTTGGAAATATTCGTGAGTGTCAAACCAATGATTGGCTTCACCTTTTCGTCTGGTATTTTAGTTACGATTGGTTTGATTAGGTTTGGCCACCTCTGCTGGGTTTTCTGTAACCAATGAGGTCCATTCCACCATAGACTTGAGGTTGATAATTTAGCGATATCAGTACCGCGCAAGGTTAAGTCGGCCGGATTTTCTGCTGTAGGCACATGATGCCAATTTTGATTCGTTCTTTCCTGAATTTCCGCTGTCCGGTTCGCGACAAATGTTGTCCATCTACTGGGTTCTGCAGCGATATAATACAAAACAATTGTTGAGTCACACCAAAAATATTGATGTTCCTTATCAATCTTCAGAGCTGTCGCAATTCGCTGCATCAATCGAGCCAGCAGTAATGCTCCACATAGCTCCAATCTTGGAAGTGTCACAGTTTTTAGCGGTGCCACTCGCGATTTTGCACACAATAAGGAAACCTCAAACGATCCTTGTGCATTGGGGGTTCTTACGTAAATACACGCGCCATACGCCTTCTCTGACGCGTCTGAAAATCCGTGCAATTGTATTCCTTCCTGTAATCCTCGGAAAGCATTTCTGGGTATCACCATCTGGTTCAGAGAGTCTAACTGTCGATAAAAGAGATCCCATGCCGTAAATAAGTCTTGGGGTAATGCTTCATCCCAACCTAATTTTAATTGCCACAATCCACGTAATATCAACTTCGCCGGTAGCACCACCGGAACAATCAGCCCAAGGGGATCGAAGATGCTTGCGATTGCTGATAGAATTGTTCGTTTTGTAAAAGAACTATGTTTAGGAAGGTTTACCGAGAAACTCAGTGTCCTCTTCTGGCTTCCATAGCAGTCCTAAAGTCTTCGGATTCTTCTTATCATGAAGAAGGAGTGGATGTGATTCACCATTGTTTAAGTATACGACCTGTTCATCATTGGTCGCCCATTTCCTGAGCTCAAAACCATATTTCATTAGTATGTCCGATAACGTCAATTTGAGTTCCTGAGCTTCTTGAATAGATTCGGTTCCCGTCAGAAGATCATCCATGTAAAAATCTTGCAAGATTACATTACTAGCTGCTGGATACTCCCTAGCATTTTCCTTAACTATTTGCTGCAAACATCGAGTCGCCAAATACGGAGCTAATGCCATTCCGTATGTAAGTGTATTAAATTGATACTTGCATATTACTGTAAAATCCTTACTTCTCCATAGGATTCTTTGAAACTTACGCTGGTCGTCCCAAATTAATATCTGACGGTACATCTGTTTAATATCAACCGATATTACAAACTTGTATTTACGAAATCGTATTAGAATAGAAAAAAGATTATCCTGAACTACTGGTCCAACATATTGTACATCATTGATTGACAGACCCGACGATGTCTTGGCAGAGCCATCGAACACCACTCTGACCTTGGTGGTGGTACTGCCTTCCTTCTTCACAGCATGATGCGGAAGATAATATGTCAATTCTTTAACCTTCCAAGTAGTCGAAGGAATTTTCGATAATCTTCTGACAAAGACGGATCTGCGTTGAGTTTTAATTTAATGGCCAGCAGTCTTCGTTGTGCTTGTTCCCTAGACTGACCAAGACTTTGCAGATTATCTCGAAATGGTATACTCACTATGAATCTACCCGCTTCATTACGAGTGGTAGTTGCGCTAAAGTACTCTTCACACCTTGACTCCTCTGGGCTTCTCTTAAGCGGTTTTGGGTCTGTACATGCTTCTAATTCCCAAAATCTGGCAACCTGATTGTGCAATTGTTGAATAGTTGCTAAATTGCAGTGCCTTTGTGATTGGGGATTCCTTTGAGTACCAGTAGTAGCCATTGGGCCTCCAATTACCCAACCAAGTTTTGTTTTCTGCATAATAGGCCGCAACGGTCCTAGCGGTATCTGACCAATGCACAGAAGATTCCAAAAAAGCTCTGCTCCGATAAGTAGCTCAATTGGCCGAGATACGTAGAACTGCGGGTCCGCCAGTGTCAAATTCTTGGGAATCTTCAAATTGGTTGGATTGATCAACGTGTTTGGCATATCACCCGTTATTTTACGGATGACCAGGCATGTAATTTTCGCGCTATAAGCATTGTATTTCGATCAAATATGAAGGTCCGTCTTATGAGTCAGGTTCGTCTGCTGGTTACCAAGCCCTGATACTTAATGATGGTTGATTAATTGGAGTGAGTTTCAAACCTAATTGACTGCAGAAATCTTGCGTTATGAAATGGGACTGAGCTCCGCCGTCCAATAGAGCTCGACAGTCTCTTTGTTTACCCCGTAAATCTTGTATGCTAACTATGGCAGTTGCTAATACCACTGGTATTTCCGTAATCCGAGTATGAATGCAGGAAACCTTGTGCTCCACATATTCCTTGCTGGTTGATGCTGTACTCAAACATACATTGCCAATGGATGTCTCATCCCGATGTAACAATGTATTATGTTTCTTTTGACATTTCCTGCAATGGCCAGATGTGCAATCCTTGTTTTGATGATTGGGTCTCAAACAGTTAAAGCATAGTTGATGCTTCTGAACTTCGCTAATTTTCAATTGAACTGGAAGCTTTATAAATTCCTCACAATGATAGATATTATGAGTAGCGTTACATATGGGACAACTCACCCTTTGTGTAATATGTGTTGCCAAATTATCGGACTTGGATTTCAATGTCTTCGTCGAAGGCGTTGTAATCTTATCTTTGCCTGTTAAGTCTTGCTTGTTGAGATTTCCACGCTCTAGGTATTTACAATGAGAGTTCAAGAACTCGATCATTTCCTTAAACCTTGGTTTTTCTGCCATTCGCAATGCCTTTCTATCCCATTCTCGTTTAGTGTACACATCGAGTTTCGTGGAGAGTAAATACACCATCATGCTGTCCCAACCGTCGACCGCTTCACCTAAATTCTTTAATGCTAAAAGATGGTTATTTGCTTGATCAATTAACTGTCGCAAGGATACATGAGTCCTTAATAATTACAGGTAGTTCGAATAACCCTCGTACGTGATAGTGCGATAGTACGATAAAGCTTTAGGATCTTCGAAACGTTCCTTCAAAACATTCCATGCGGTTGCATAATTTGCGGCGGAAATGCCTAGGGCTTCGATTGCACGCGCGGCATTGCCCGTAATCGCCGAGTCCAAATAATGAAATTTCTGGATATTTATTAACTTCGGATTGTCATCTATCATTGATTGAAATGTATCTCGGAATTTCATCCACCGCTCTTGAGAACCATCAAATACCGGTAATTTGATCACTGGTAATTTCACGCCTAATTGCTGTTTGTTTACGCTATTTGCATCGTCTTGCACTGGAATACGAGAATCCCTAGCCAGCTCTTTGTCGTGTTGCAAGAGAGTCCGTGCTCTCGTTACTAACTCAAAATATAATGTTTCAAAATTATTACGTTCTTCCAATGATGCCTCTTCCGTTTCATTTTGCGCCGCGTTCTCAATTATCGCCTGCACGTCATCGAATCTGTCAAACAATGGCTCGAATTTTTGCAGACGAGCTTCTAATGCAATAACTTCTGTTCTCGATCAAACCCGTCCAAGAATGTTCTGAATCGAGTGAGATGCTCCTTCAACTGGCCGCGCGTTTGTATGAGTTGCTTTACTGATTCTGTCATCTTATCACGGTACCAATACAATCAAAGACTTACCAAGGATAGAACAACCAGGATCTGCGTTCTGCTGTTGCATGAATTGCCCTCGTGTCCCCGTGGCTATATCGTATCCTCGTGAAGTTCGCTGTGTCCGTCCTTGTTGCTGTTCCAAGATGTCCGCCCGTCGCGTGGACCCTCACGTAACGCTCCTTTGTTGGCACGCAGCAGCGTCTCATCGTAGCACGACTCGTTGACTGCTTACGCATATACACTTGATGGTAAAATCCGGCTCGAAGGACCAATGATTGAATTGCTTTCTAGAATATCTAGAATATCTAGTGTATCCCGATAGCTCGCTATTTTCTCTTTTCGCTCAGACTGCTGCCTGAGATCGCTCACTTTGAGTTCTTGATATAAAAGTCCAAAGTTTACAATAAGTTCTGGGTTATAGGAATTAAAACTGCTCGTGATTCACATGTCCCTTGACAATATCCTTCTTTATTGGTTTAGTCGACGTGACACACGACTCATCGCAAGAATCGCCATCTTAACATAAGAAAATCGCGCTCACATCCCCTCCTCTCCTAACTGCACCGCGCATTAATCTGTGGGTCTGTTCTTTTCAGCTGCACTGCTGAACTAGTGCAATAAGTTAGAGTGAAAAAATATATATATGTCTCATTCTAACTTATTGCACTAGTTCAGCAGTGCAGCTGAAAAGAACAGACCCTGTGTCACACCGCACTACTTTTGGCAGGTCCTCACGCCATCTAATGTCCTTCACTAAATCTAAACAATGGTCAAACGTTTGTAAGTAATAATGTAAGTTATAAACATGTGTAACACACTCAAAAGAAAAGTTGGCTGCTGTAGCCTTGAATTGGCTGCGTCAACCAATTCTGATGATCAAATATGCATAGCATTTTACTTGGTTGCAGCAGCCAATTTTCAAAGCTGCTGTAAACTTGGCTGGAGTTAATATGTGACTTTGCTCGAACCTACTGTCTACTTTACGGCGACTTGCTAGTTGGTTACTTCAATGAATAACTTCCGCGCGATGGTACTAGTTGGTTACTTCAGTCAACTGACTACGTAGCGGCTATTCTGTGTCTATTGTTACGATTATCTTATTTGCGCAAACCATCTGCACCGAAAAAATAGTGGTAATATATGAACACTTAAAAATATTGCTATGTTAGCCATTTTTTGCTTCTTAATAAAAAAGAGTGGCTAATACTAATACTAATACCAATACTAATATTTTAGGTGTCATATATTATAACTATTTTTTTCATGTAGATTGTTATATATTATAACTATTTTTTTTCATGTAGATGGTTTGTACAATCAGATAAGATGGTCATATAATAATACACACATTAGTTTGGAGGCAACAACAAAATACTTTAATTAGTTGATCAGTTATCATTTTTTATTTAAGTTTATCATACTTAAATTTATCATGCTTTATTAAGAACAAATAGTAAAAAATATACAAATTTTTTAAATGTCATTAATATAAAATATCATTTATTCTCAAATACATTTACACCGCATATTCAAAATTCAATAAACAAAATCTAGTAAAGATTAATTATACTTACAATTACATTTAAAAAGATTACACTCAAGGTGATTTGATGATAAAAGATTACACTCAAGGTGATAAAATTATAACATTTATGTTTGTCTGTACATACTTATAATACATGTTCTAGAGAAATGAAGTATTTGTCATCATTCATTCTGATTGAAATAGCTGGAATGTGACCAACAAATCATTAATGTTGATAAAGGATATCTTAGTACTCATTTGAACATCATGTACATACATATGTTCATCAAAACCAAATGTATGATAAATAAAACACTCAAGGTAGATCTGTAAAGCCTTTTGTGCAATATATCCTTTGAATCTCACAAAAAATAGGTAATTCAAAATTATCTGAGTCAAGGACAACACATGTACCAATTTTATATTTTGTTCTATTATAATCAACCATGAAACTTGTACGCAAGTTGCTCTAAAATCAACAGAGATGTATGAATAATCTAAATTTTTGTTTTCAAGAAATTTTTCTAAAATATTTCTTGGCCCCATTTCAAATTTCCGAGTAAATCTTAGTTGACTTATTAATCTATAAACCATTTGTAGAGATTCTTTACGCTAATGTAAACGTAATATTTCTTCTTAAATATATAATATTAGCACGAATTTTGTTAAGTCTATTCTTAGATTCATTGTGCTAAATAAAGTTAGTGGTCCTGACATTTCAAGCATTGTAGAAAAGTGTAGCATAATATGATGCTTAGGTTTTAGTTTATCTTTAAAAAGCTCCTGGTATAATGTATGGTGTTCAAACATAAGCTACTCTAACATGTATGTATCAATACCGATATTTCAGACTGAATGTTACCACAAATATTTATTATCACAAGGCACAAAGTCTCCAACTAAAAAACCGAAAGTTAAAAAAAAATTTATCATTTCAGTACCTAACATATTTAAATGTTTGTTTCTCACTTCCTCCTCTGTTACAAGTAGCGGCTTGTTCGAAAATCTGTTTATATATAGTAGAAATCAGAAATTTTCATTCTTTCATTAAGTTCTTGAATTACAAAATGTTTCTTATTAAACATTAAATGATGTAATAAATAGCCCATTCATATCGCAGACAACCTTTTGCCATCTCATGTAACAAAGAATCAGAAGCAAAGTTTTTATAAACATGAAACCCTTTAACTTCATTCCAAATTGAATATTTATTTAAACCAGAGTTAGATAAATCATGGACATCGTTCAAGTATTTTTCTTTCCTTCTCAAATTTTCTTTTTGCACACAAAGCAATCTTTTTCACAATCTTCTTTTGAAGTAGTGCAAAAGCGACAATAATAAGTGGCATTAAAACCCAGGCATTGGATAGCCTAATATGGCATTGAGTCCAAGATCCTCAATTAACAAACTAAGAGCAAAGTATACCTTTTAGTCACCTGGCAAATGTAAAACAATACCATAGTCCTGAAGGATATTGATTTCATGTATTAATGTGCGAAACATAGCTTCATTTTTAAAATGGGCTCTATCAGATGCATGGAACAATAAAGTAATAAAAATTTCATTCAATGTAGAACGGTAGTTTGGTGGACTACATGGAATAGTAATATAAATTCCACCTATTTTTTGAATCGTTTTATGACTCCCTAAAGGATTATTTACCTCAGAGTCATCGTAATACATGAAAATAGGGAAAACAATTTTGTCTGAAAAATATTCTGTTTTCTTTTTTCTCCACAATTTATCCTGAACAAAGTTAGATAATACAACTGTTTCTTCCATTAGATATACCATGTGATTATAAATGGTGTCAAACACTCCTGGAAGACTAAAGAAAGCTTTTAAAATTGTATGAGAAATTGACCATATATGAGTACTATGTCTTTAATAATTTGGTTATCAACTCTTCTTTTCACTTACAACATTTCCAACATATGAAATATATAATACTGAAACCTAATAAAATAATCTGTTGCCTGTAAAATTTTTGAACTCTTATACTCAGAATTAAAATTCGTGAATAATTTAAGAACTGTATCAAATAAATCGAAAATATTTGATACTACATTCTCAATAGATTCTGCTTCATTACACATAATACTTATAGCAAGCTTCAGAGAGGATATAATACT
Source organism: Crematogaster levior (assembly GCA_901521435.1). NCBI lineage: Eukaryota > Metazoa > Arthropoda > Insecta > Hymenoptera > Formicidae > Crematogaster > Crematogaster levior. The sequence continues at coordinate 20,373 of CABEGB010001325.1, forward strand.
AGAAAACAAGGCAGCTGTATCGTCTATTAAAATTTGAACTTGGTTTCGAGACAAAGTTGGATCTGCATACAATTTCGCAATGTAACGTAGCAAGCAGTTATGAACTTTCTCATTGATAGATTCTTTTAAGACCAATATATCTTCAAGAAAATTGTTCGAAAAAATAATATGTTCAGAGTTTGACGATCATAAGCTAGCTCTATTATTTTCTTTAGCACTTTGAATACGATTCTTAATGACAAAATTAGCTGGAAATTTATGACTTATATATGACTATTTATGATTATTATACGACATAAGATGTTTTCGGAATTTTCTCCATGAATTATAATCTGAGAAACATTGGGAAACTCTTGACACTTATATATGGTAATATCATCAAATTTATGAGCAGTACTTAAATGTAAATAATGTACTTAAATGTAAATATAGAGCATTAACAGAGGTCAAAATAAAATTACAATTTTGCTCCATCGAGAATAGTCGTCAATGAAAGATACCATGTATCTAGACCAGGCCTGCACAACTGGCGGCCCCGTAGCCACGCTTGGCTATCACGTTTCTTCCACTTCCTTCATTCGTAGCGGGGAAGCTTCCCCCACTCTCGCCTACCGCGCTGGCGGAGAAGTCTCCTCGTCAAGGCGCGCGGGAAGAGACGTGCGGGAGAGACGGGCGGGAGAGGCGCGCGGGAAGAGGCGCGCGGTCAGTAGTGGGAACGTCGGAAATATCGCGGCGTTACTACTTGGCTTGTCGGCCAGCCTGAGTTGTGCAGGCCTGGCAGGCCTGCACAACTGGCGGCCCCGTAGCCACGCTTGGCTATCACGTTTCTTCCACTTCCTTCATTCGTAGCGGGGAAGCTTCCCCCACTCTCGCCTACCGCGCTGGCGGAGAAGTCTCCTCGTCAAGGCGCGCGGGAAGAGACGTGCGGGAGAGACGGGCGGGAGAGGCGCGCGGGAAGAGGCGCGCGGTCAGTAGTGGGAACGTCGGAAATATCGCAGCGTTACTACTTGGCTTGTCGGCCCGCCTGAGTTGTGCAGGCCTGATCTAGCGACACAAGTCGACACAAGTGTCATTCTATCTTTGTTATTTATAAATGTTAAAAAAAGATAGAATGATGCTTGTGCCGACTTGTATCGCTAGATGGAAAGCACCGTAAATCTATAACCTATAAATCTATAATCATTACTGTCACTGTGATTGTTCGCGAGCGAACGAAGGGCTCCGCCAAGCCCTCATCACGCTGCATTGCATCGCCTGTGTTGCATGGCCTGTGCAACATAGGTGGTGTAATGCAGCAATGATATACGTGGAGAGTAGCGGCAGTGATGTGTGTTACATTGCACGCATTACTGTCGTTGCTCTCCATTCACGCTGCGCACGGGACTTACGCCCCAACTTCTACACTGCGAAACTTAGCCGCGCTCACGTCGGGCACGCTCAACGCAAACGGCGGCGCTGCCGTTTAAAAACATTTAACACCTTGCAATCGTCCCCAAATTGTTTATGAGAATTTTCCGGGCTTTTCTGGGATGTTCTTTTTATGGCGTCATTTCGTTCAAGAGGAAATGACGACAGGAAAGAACATTCCAGAAAAGCACAGTATAAAAACGGATGCGAAATGGGGACGAGGGCCAGTCTGCTTTGAGCAATTCAAGTACGACCCGCATTTCAGTTTACAAGATATTTCGCACGCTTCTAGGATAATCGCCTTTATCCTTTATTGTATTCGCGATAGCAGAGTCGCTTGCTCTGCCGTATAATACGCGTCTTGTTGGAGTCGCTTGCTCCACGGGAGTGTCAGTTCGGTGTGCAATCACCGTTCTCGGACTTATCGCGCGCGTCTCGCAGCGGATTCGCGTTGTCCGCGCCGTGTTCAGTGCCGTGCACTGAAGCGTGTGCGCCCTGTAAATATCAAGACTGTAAATAACTTTGTAAATATCGTAACTTTTATTTGACTGTGTTTTTTGAATATATTTTGTTAATTTCTGTTATAAACTTGCGTGTGAGTGATTTCTGTGTGTGCGTGCTCGTTCAACTCTCCTGCCTCACTTATCCGTTCAGTCACGAACAGTGATACTTCGTATTTTTTCGTTTTCTCAGTTGGCCACCATATTTGAGCTTGACATTGGTGAACTGGTACCAATGTAAACGCACCTTGAAGATTTACTCGCCATATTCGAATAAAAATTATTTATTTATGTTGTTGATATTTATACCTGACATGTTTGTTAAAGACGTAGAATGTTAGAGAACGTTACTTTACAGTCTCGAATTTGCCGTCATCGATGTAGGACGGGCATTCTGTGTTCCACACATTGACACCGCACTTTTGACGTTATATTTAGACTCCTTTCGACACACAACGTACTGTAAATTGCAAGCTATAAAATGATAAACATGTCGTAGAAATGCAGATGTAACTTATTAGTTGTAATTTTGGTCACTTTTAGTGGAAATGCGCTGTTGATCTAATTAATTTTGTCTGAAGAGGACCAAGGGTCGAAACGTAGCAAATAAAGCTATTAATAGTGCCAGGTTGCTGTCAACAATTGTTGTTTTATTTGATTATTTATTTACATTTTAAACAGAAACGAAATGTTTAAATAAAAAGTTAATCGATTATTAAGAATGTACAAACAATGTACAAACGAATAAGCACAATAAACTCACAAATAGTAGTTTGCATTAAATAATTACAACATAGGGGGAGCTAACTATTATTGGTCTAGTTACTAAAATTTTTTTATTTTTTTATTAATTAACCGAGAATGTACAAACACTACAAATCATTGTACATTCATGTACAAACAATGTACAATCCGAATATACAGGGTGTCCCATTATAAAACATCCAGTCGAATATTTCGAAAACCAAGCCCGGGAGAGAAAAATTTTTCAGACAAAAGTTATTTGGTTTCGAGGGGCCCATAAGATGATACCATTGGTTTGACCTTGAAGAATTATTTGAAAGTTACATGAAAGTCACCTCAATTTTTTTAAATGGCATCCCCTATTTTTTATTACATATTCTTGTAGCTGACCTCGAGAGCTTTCCAAAACACTATAATAAAGTATTTTTTCATGAAGTATTTTCCGAGTTATAAAGCTTGAAATAATTTCTTAATTTTACATAAACTGTAAAATATCTCGTAAAATATTTACTTTTCGATGACCTTATCTCAATACTTTTATGCACAGAATAATGAGAGGAATCAATTGGTGTAAAGAAAACACATAGTTGTTTTTAAGAAAAAATATGTAATTGTTAGTTACAAATTGCATATTTTTTCTTAAAAACAACTATGTGTTTTCTTGACACCAATTGGTTCCTCTCATTATTCTGTGCATAAAAGTATTGAGGTAAGGTCATCGAAAAGTAAATATTTTACGAGATATTTTACAGTTTATGTAAAATTATGAAATTATTTCAAGCTTTATAACTCGGAAAATACTTAATAAAAAAATACTTTATTATAGTGTTTTGGAAAGCTCTTGAAGTCAGCTACAAGAATATGTAATAAAAAATAGGGGATGCCATTTAAAAAAATTGAGGTGACTTTCATGTAACTTTCAAATAATTCTTCAAGGTCAAACCAATGGTATCATCTTATGGGCCCCTCGAAACCAAATAACTTTTGTCTGAAAAATTTTTCTCTCCCAGGCTTGGTTTTCGAAATATTCGACTGGATATTTTATAATGGGACACCCTGTATAAATAATTATATGATTTGTTGTAGGAAGGGGGCCAACTATACATATCTAAACTAAAACGATAAAACGATAAAAGTGCCTAAGATTTGTATATCGAGCAATAAGAGTATCGAATCACCGGATGAAAATACAACATCGTCGGATGAATATCAACAATCTTTGAATAAAGATATTACAATCGATAACGGAAGTGAACTCGAAGCTGATGAGGAACAAACACACCAAGATTTACTTAGGGCTTCAAGACGACCAAAGGTATTACGGACTGAAAGAAGAGGATGGACGGTCTAAGAAACTATTTCATTATCGTGAAGTACGTAATAGTGATCAAGATAATCAAGAGAATGTAGAAATGAATGATGACGCGGAAGGAATATCAAATGAAAAATTTTGAAGATAATTCTAGACCTGAAGGAAACATGATTCATGAAGTAAATCTAGTTATGAAGGCCGCTGATATGACGGCTATAGAAAGTGTCTTAAGAGGAGATGATTCGATAGAATGACAACAAACAATTAAGGCAGAAATAAAGAATTTGATAAAGAATAAGACATTCTATATCGTTAAACGACCGTCAGATAAAAATGTTATTGGTTGTTGTACTATACTCAACATTATAATTGTTGTACTATACTCAAAATTATAATTTTCTCAAAATTATAATTTTCTCAAAATTATAATTTTCTCAAATATATATAAAATATATATTTTATGTTCTATCCATTTTTCTTCTACGAGTGATAGTTTTTAAGAAAATTATAATTTTTTTAAAATTTCTCAAAAATAATTTTAAATAAAAGTTGTAGATTTCATTGAAATATACATTTTATGTTCTATCCATTTTTCTTCTTAAATTATATAATTTTAAAATTATATAATTTTCTCAAAAACTATCACTTGTAGAAGAAAAATGGATAGAACATAAAATGTATATTTCAATGAGATCTACAACTTTTATTTAAAATTATTTTTCAAAATTCTCAGTATTTCCCAAGATAAACGTGAAAAATCATAATTTTTATGGGTTTTTCATGGTTTTCACCATGAAAATCAAATAGTCGCCAATTTTCACTGTGATATTTGTAATCAGCGCATCAAAATACGTAAGAATACTGAGTTTCAAAAAAATCGGAGGTGTATACTTTTCAGAAGTTTATCCGATTCTTTCGCACCCATAGCACGACTAGAGTCAATTCGATTTGATAATGACAGTAGCAACCAAATTAGATATGTCGAACAAATTGATATTACTGGAGCTTATTTAAATGGATTTCTTCATGAAGATAAATATATGGAAAAACCCTATACACTATACACTATACTATACATATTACTATACTATACACTAGAAGTTTGTTTAAAGGAATTAATGAGTGATAGGCGAGAAGAAAAGTTTATCCAAATCACTTTCCAAGAATTAATGAAAGAATTAAAAAGGAATCCTGATTCTGTGTGTCATTTAAACAAGACTATTTATGGGCTTAAATAAGCCGAAAGACAGTGGCATGAAAAACTTAGTAAAAAATTAAGGGAATTAACCAGTTGAATAGACGGTAAAAGATGAAAAAGCGTTAGCATTAATTATGTTAAGCATTAAAATCAATCAATTAAACTATATAAAAAGAGCTCAAACATCAAAGGAAGCTTGGGATATATTAGTGCACATATACGAATTGACAGGACTGATAAGAAAAGCTACTCTATATAAAAAGTTGTATCGGATGAAAAAGGAATCTTCGCAAACAATGGCAGCGTATATTAGTTTGTTTTGTAACGTTGCCAAAAAATTAGGAGAAGCAGGAATATAAATACCACTCGAATTATTATCTATTATGATTTTGAATTCATTGCCAGCCGAGTATAAAAACTTTTGTGTAGCAATTGAATCTAGGGGTGTAATTCCAAGCATTGAGTCATTGGAAGCAAAATTAATCGAAGAAGCGAGGCGATCAGAACGCAACGCTTCTAGATAAGCACAACGTTTACGAAGATGATAATGAAGATCTCCTGGCTAAAAAAATAAAAATAAAGCAATTAAAAATCTAAAGTTGAACACAAATCAATAAAATACGAAGTTAAAATCAAAATTTACAGGTAAATGTTTTAATTGCGGAAAAATTGGACACAGAGCTTCTGATTGTAGGTGCGTAAAAAAGACGACAAAAACATAGAAGATGCAATGTTTGCTACAGTTTTATCCGCAGAATCATGCAAGTCGTCCGAATGGTGCTTAGATAGTTGTGCCACATGCCACATGTGCAATGACGAGAAGAAATTCTTCGAGCTGGACAATACCGAAAAATGTCAAATTTACACTGCTGGAAAACATAGGGTAATTATGCATTATTACGAACCACCCTCCATGACCTTGACCTTGACATATGTTGTCAAGGTCATCCTCCTGAGTGACGTTCGGAAGGTTTTAGCCCTTGGTCATTACTCGTTAAAAAGTTATTAAACAAAAAAAGTTTGAAAAATGTGGCTACATGCGCATGCTCTGTAATCAATCCTTTCTCAAAAAGTGCGAAATTTGAAATATGGTGTAAGAGTGAAAACACGTAAAACCTAACTTTGCGTCAAAAATAGCAAACCCATGTGAAACCTCACTTCGCATTAAAAAGTATACGCGTGGAGACAGTGTGTTTCGCCCCCCCCCCCCCCTACGGAAACTAGACAGCGTACACTTTTTAATGCGAAGTGAGGTTCCACATGGGTTTACAACTTTCCTTTTTAATGCGAAGCAAGTTCCACCCACACTTATTTGTCTAGTTTCTCGGTAGTGGAGCTCCCCATAAGGGGGGGGGAGGGGCGGAACACACTGCCTCCACACGTACACTTTTCAATGTGAAGTGAGGTTCCACATGGGTTTGCAATTTTTAACCTATGTTTTACGTGTAATTCTTCAAAATTACTACATCAACACAAAACTCAATAAAATTGGGCTCAATCGACGCGTTTTTGCACAAAATTAAAGAATCTGGCAGATTGTTCGTAACGATATTTTTCCCGAAGACAAAATAGTATGTGTTGCGGAACGCGCAGAGGAGTAGTGAGAGTCAAGATGGCGAGAGTTGGGGTTCACGCGCCAAAACGCCTCCTCTGACTTTAGTCTTAGTTTTTGTATCAGTGATTACAATAAAAGCATTTGTGTGATACACAACTACGTAACTAGTTATTCCTTGCATAGGGTTTAACAAAAATTGGTCCTTTGAGCCGGATTCCATACACATACAGAGGTGTACGTCGAATCGCAAATACAACAGAACGAGCGGACATTGCTACTAAGGTTGTCGAATCAATCCGACGTTAGTAGTCTAGCGAAGCAGCATAAACAGTAGGCCAGGAAGAAGAGTCTGGTTATCGAGATAATCCATCGACTCGAGGCAGATACGAAGACGAGAGGTTAGCCAGACGTGCGATTTCTCGTACACCAACGCAACGCAGTAACAAGGAACGACAGAACGAGGTGACTAGGAAGTCCGTCTCTCTCGCACAAACGAGCATAGCAACAAGGTGCAGCACGGTGTTGCGAATCAGCAGAATAGCGGGTGGTTACGACGCAACGTATAACTTATTTAAGTTATTCAAGTTATTCAAGAAGTTATTCAAACGATTGTAAGCGTAGATTAAGCAGCGTTATCAACTGTAAGTAAAATAACCATGGCACAAAATGACTTTGTGCTGAGGCGTGCACGCGGTACGTACAAAACGCGGCTCACGCATTTTGAAGCATTTATAGAGAGATTCCGCGAATCGGGCGATCCGTTGGAAGTCCTAGAGACAAGAATCGAATTCGTGCAAAATGCGTGGACGGGTTTCGACGTAATTCAAACAAGAATCGAAGAATTAGACGAGAATGACGGCGAGTAAATTTAGACGAGCGATATTGTTTATTAGTTGGTAGAGCTCGAGCGCTTGTCAATAGTTTACGCCGACCAATGCCATTAGTTAATCAAGTGAACAATCAACAGGTACAAAACGATAATGGCCTTGCCAACGGAATAAACGCTCAGGCACACGAGCGCAAAGTCAAGTTGCCGATCATGAGCCTTCCAACGTTCGATGGGAATTCCGAGCAGTGGCTGCAGTTTCGGGATAGTTTTCAAGGGCTTATTGATACTAACACGGACTTATCAGACATTCAACGGATGTATTATTTACGATCAGCGTTAAAAGGACATGCTGCTGACGTTATTGCATATTGTCAAGAAGAATCTCACGCGATTTACCTTTGCGCTAAGTTCCAGGCATTAGAAGTTCCGGAAAAATATGAGGTTGTGAAAGAAAAGCGATTATGCAGGAATTGTCTAAGGGAAAATCATTTAGCGGCGAATTGCATGTCAACTCATTGTAAACGGTGCGGTGGTAAGCACAACTCGTTATTGCATTCGGAAGAGCAAACGGTGGCGAAGAAGTCACAAACAGCGAGCGATGGTGGCTCCGACAAAGAACAAAGCGTCGCGTTAACATCTATCGTTAGTAGTTACAACTGGTCGCCATCACGAGTCATTTTGCCAACTGCGCGGATATGGTTACAAAATAACAAGGGTACGCAGGTCGAGTGTCGGATGCTCTTAGACTCCGGATCACAGTTCAATTTCATATCGCGAGATCTCTGTCAACGTTTGAAGTTAAGCACAAAAAGGCAAACCTGTTCGGTTAAAGGATTAGGGCCATCAATAGAGCTCCACGAATCAGCAGGAGCAACTATTCAGTCAATGCATACGGCGTATGCAATTAAGTTACGGTTCTTGGTGGTAGAGCAAATCATCGAGCGGCTTCCTTTAGTTCCAATTACAGTCGATCATCTCAAATTTCCTTCGCCGTTAGCATTGGCGGATAATACATTTAACATTTCGGACAAGGTGGATCTTCTAGTGGGTGCAGGAATCTTCTGGGATCTTCTCTGCATCGGGCAAATAAGGTTGGGTAGAAATCAACCCATCCTTCAGAAAACACATCTAGGGTGGATTGTAGCCGGCAATGTCATTGCAAGTAAGAAGCAGACAGCAGCAGTGAACTGCGTAACATTGGATGCAGTACTGCATGAACAAGTCGAAAGGTTTTGGAAGCTCGAGGAGATCGAGCAACCACCATCACGATCGACGAATGACGAACTATGCGAGGCGGATTTTGTTAAGCATTACCGACGAGATGCGAGTGGAAGATTTACAGTGAGCCTTCCATTTCGAAGGGATCCACAGGAATTAGGTGAATCTCGCAATGGTGCATTGAAACGATTCTACAAATTAGAACGAAAATTGGAGATGCAACCTGAACTCAAGAAGCAATACATCGCATTCATAGACGAATATTTGACGTTGGGCCATATGAGCATGATTCCTGAAAATGAACACGAGGCAGCAAGGTCGTATTACCTCCCACATCACGCAGTGGTCACGACAGTTAATGATCGGGTGAAGCTGAGGGTGGTATTCGATGCATCAGCGAAGACCAGTACTGGCGTCTCGCTTAACGACATTCTACATGCAGGTCCTACCATTCAACCAACTTTGTTTACAACCGTGTTGCGTTTTCGACAACATCAGATTGTCTTGGCTGCCGACATAATAAAAATGTACCGGCAAGTCAACCTGAAGGAAGAATAACGGGATTTACAACGTATAGTATGGAGATCCGATAGCAGTCAACCAGTGCAAGAGTACCGATTGAATACTGTAACTTATGGAGTGGCTTCAGCTCCGTTTTTAGCTATACGAGCATTACAGCAAGTGGCACTTGAAAATCAACGAGATCATCCAGTGGCGAGTGAAGTGATCCTAAGGGATTTCTACGTAGACGATTTGCTGACTGGATGTGACGACTTAGACGAGATGCGTACGATGATGCAAGAGATCACAACATTATTAGAGTCAGCAGGTTTCCAGTTAGCGAAGTGGAACTCAAATGAGCCGTCACTCATTCCTTCAACGCAGGGGAACGCGGTGCAGTGTGTGAACATTGGAGACGAGGTAAAAACCCTCGGACTCACATGGAACGCCGTCAGGGACACACTTCAATATCAAGTTCAACTAAAGAATACGGAACGGCGTGTTACTAAACGTACGGTTTTGTCGATCACGTCACAGATATTCGACCCACTGGGACTAGTCGAACCTTCGACAATCAAGGCAAAATTGATTCTGCAACGAATATGGCAGTTGAAACTCGGCTGGGATGAGTCGCTATCAGCCAGTTTACATACCGAATGGACCGAGTATGTGAGCATGATCGCATCGATAAATGAAATTCGTGTATCAAGAGTGGTGATAGGTAAAGATTCAGTAAAAATTGAGTTGCACGGGTTCTCAGACGCGTCTCAAAATGCGTATGGGGCGTGCATATATCTTCGATCTGTAGACCAACACGACCACACGAGCGTCCGACTCTTGTGTGCCAAATCAAGGGTTGCGCCGTTGAAGACAATTTCTTTACCGCGGTTAGAATTGTGCGGAGCAGTGCTGCTGGCGAGGCTGATGCATCAGGTCATTGAAACGCTCACAGTATCAATTCAATCCCGTCACTTGTGGTGTGACTCTACGATCGTGTTGGCGTGGATACGCGACGAACCGTATCTACGAAAAACATTTGTGGCAAATCGAATCACGGAGATTCAACAACTATCTGAAAGGAATATGTGGCATCATGTCCGATCCGAGGACAATCCCGCAGATCTTCTCACACGAAGAGTGAGTCCTAGTCAATTGAAGCACATTCAGCTCTGGTGGAAGGGGCCTGATTGGCTGCACAATCCGGAAGAGTACATCAAGCAAGACATTCCGGGAATAACAGGCGAACTGCCTGAATCCAGAACAAACATTCTGAATTGCATGCTGGTTGCTGAAGCCGACGACATATTTGAAAGATTCTCATTGCTGTCGCGTCTTACACGGACCGTCGCGTATTGTTTGCGGTGGAGAGAACCTAATCGGGATCCTGCAGCAGCTTCAATACGAACTCCAAGTGTCAAAGAGTTGGATCGAGCAACGAAGGTTATCATTCAAGCAGTACAAGCCCATTGCTTTCCTCAAGAAATCGTCGACTTGAAGAGCAAGGGCCATGTCAGACAGGACAGTCGATTGCTTACATTACATCCATTCTTGGATGTCGATGGAATCATCAGAGTCAGAGGAAGGCTAGCAAACGCCCCGATTGCGTATACGCGCCAACATCCTGCGGTGTTGCTTTCTTCTCATCATGTCACACGTTTAATTATTCGTGATACACACATTAAGAATTTGCATTTAGGCGTACAAGCCTTACTAGCCACTCTACAAGAATCATTTTGGATATTGTCCGCAAGATCCACGATCAGACAGGTTTTGCATAAATGCGTCATTTGTTTTCGAGCACGACCGCGTCAGACACGTCACGTGATGGGTGATTTACCGGGTCCTCGTGTTTCCGGCACTCGGGCGTTTATTAACGTAGGTGTAGATTACGGAGGTCCGTTCAACTTGAAGCTTAGTCGCAATAAAACATGTAAATCGTATGTATGCGTATTTGTTTGTATGGCAACAAAGGCGTTACACATAGAATTGGTCTTGAATTTGAGTACAGCTGCTTTTTTAAATGCATTGAAACGATTCATAGCCCGTCGTGGTTTATGTTCTCATATATATTCTGATAATGCTAGCAACTTTAAAGGCGCAAAAAACGAACTGCAAGTACTTTACGATTTATTTCGAGAATCATCTCATAAGGAGGTGATTGAACGTTATTGCTCCAAGAACGCCATTCAATGGCATTTCATTCCGCCTTATTCTCCACACATGAGAGACATTTAGGAAGCAGGCGTCAAGTCCGTGAAACGCACCTCAGAAAAATACTGGGGGAGGCCTTACTCACCTTTGAAGAGATGTACACTATTTTAACTCAGATTGAAGCCGTGCTCAACTCCCGACCGTTAACTCCCGTATCAGCTGACCCTGAAAATTTCAGAGCATTAACACTTGGTCATTTCTTGATTGGAGCACCACTTAAGGGGTAACGCCATTCTAGAATTTTCAAAAAATCAATTTTTTTTTTGTTTTTGTTTAAATGATGCCTTAGAGTCTTAAAAATAATGTACACTTGGTCCCGTAGCGCGGAAGGAATTTTAAGTACCTGTTTTTAAACCGAAACTGCCGCTCTATGGCACGTCGATCAATAGTAACTTAAAACTTTAAACGCGTTTTTCTCGAAACAATGTTTTTCAAGTTGGCCGGAAACATAACTCGAAAAGTTTTTGACCGATTCATTTCAAATTTGCACAGTAGCATCGTTATTAGATTCTGCAGGGACTGACGTAGGGGTTTTTTGATATTTTGTCAACTTCTTTTGTTATAAATAATTTACGGTGAAATTTTTTACCGAAAAATGGACTTTTTTTTTCAAATAAGCACTACTTATTCAAAATTCAATATTTTCAAAATCCCCTACGTCAGTCTCTAGCCAATTATATATAGTTTTTAAAAAATTTTGGTTTTTTGTTCTAGATTAAAAATTGTGGGAGTAACCTTTCCGGCCGTGAAGCCTCTTCGGCGAAAAGAGGCCTCGAGTTTTTTATAATATAGCCGCCATTTTGTTTCTAAATATTAATAAACAAATTTTTTTATATACTTTAAAACATGTATAATAAATTCTTATAAATAGATTTCTCATCTTCTTTATTGCATCTCCGTTAAAAATTATCAAAGAAACGTCTTTTTTTCGAGCTCTAGAGTGGCGTTACCCCTTAACGCTATTCCACAATGCTCTCTTTTAGAGCAACCAAGTGTACATTGCAGTTAATCAACTTACTTGATTTCAATATCTTACCAAGTTAGTTCAAGCTTTTTGATCCCGATGGTCAACAGAATATTTGTCTAACTTACAGCAAAGAGTCAAATGGAATCGTGAGGATACCGTGACTCCAGTCAGGAACGGATCAATGGTGCTTCTTTGCGATGATCATACTCCTTCTATGCAATGGCCATTAGGCCGAATAATCGAATGCCATCCCGGAAGGGATAACAAATGTAGAGTTGTAAGTATAAGAACAGCGAAAGGGGTAGTAACTCGGGCAATTACGAAAATTTATATTTTGCCAATAGACATAGAATAAGTTAACCATAGTTTATAAGTCAAATCGTACTATACTATTGAAAGCCGAGTCTTTCAAGACGGGCGGCATGTTCGTAACGATGTTTCTCCCGAGGACAAAATAGTATGTGTTGCGGAACGCGCAGAGGAGTAGTGAGAGTCAAGATGGCGAGAGTTGGGGTTCACGCGCCAAAACGCCTCCTCTGACTTTAGTCTTAGTTTTTGTATCAGTGATTACAATAAAAGCATTTGTGTGATACACAACTACGTAACTAGTTATTCCCTGCAGGGTTTAACACAGATAAAAGTGTCGCTCTGCTTTGCGAAGCGAGATATTAATTGTCAAAGTTCGACTCGATAGGTTAAGAAACCTGTCATGTCGACGATGTACAGACTGTCTGAGCATGTGACGTAACGCAGATCAGCTGAACATCAGCGTCATAAAGTGCACGAAATTGAAAATGGATACAAGTTAAGTCAAATGCGTGGGGGGTCCCGGGAGCGAAGTCTCCGGGTCAAGGGTCCAGGGGGCGAAGTCCCACTATCACGAAACGACTTCTGTTACTTTAAAAAATTTGCCGTCGCGTACGCTTTATCGCGGATATCTCTTGTCTTTGAATTACTGTGTATCGTTGAAATGGATCGTTCGATTGAAATGTACCAAATAGATCGGTGAGATTTCTATGCGAGGTAGGACGCTTCTACTCGCGAATCACCACGCGTCCCCTCACCTTGCGTCAGGGGTCTATGCTAATCTTTTTGGTTTCTATCATTTTTAATATACCGTAGACTCATCGATTTAGTAAGGCGAAGATTTATTTGACAAGTCATTCAAATTTTGTGCACTTTATTAGTAACAAGTTAATTAATATAAAATTTAAATGACTTGTTTACAATAAAAGAGAATAGATTTTTTAATTAAGCATGGCGTATTAACAAATACGATTAAGTGTAGTCAGTGCGGTAACGACGTAAATATTAATAAAGATACATTAACATATCGATGTGGAAAACGATATTACATAAAGAATGAACATAAGAAACGTGTCCTCAAGTCCTGCGACTTTTATAAAAGTATCAAAACAAATACTTGGTTCCACAAGAGCAATTTAGACATTGCTATTATCTGTAAGATAGTAGCATGTTTTTTAATGTTTCGTCATCTGAAATTCAATGACACCATGGATGAGACTGGGGTAATGTCAGCCACGATTACAGATTGGTTCAATTTTTGTCGAGAGGTAATTATATCTTAATTTATTATAATTATTGCATTGTACAGTAAAGGAAAATGTATTATAATTAATGTAGAAAACTGTTAAATGTTAATATTATTTTTTCGTTTGCAGGTTAGGTTAGGTCTGTGAGTTCTGGTTAGAAAAATATAGTGAAAAACTTAGTGACCAGGACGCACAGTTGAAATCGATGAAGCAAAAATTGGAAAATGCAAATATAATCGTGGCCGATTTTTAAAAGGAAATTGGATATTTGGAGGATACGAGCGAGAATCAAAGAAAGTCTTCATCGTTCCAGTTGAGGATCGTACAGAAGAGACACTTCTGGCATGCATCAAGGAATGGATTCTGCTAGGAACTACCATCGTGTCAGATTGTTAGAAGTCTTACAATTGCTTAAGCAATGAAGGTTTTCAACATCTGACAGTGAACCATTCTTACAATTTTGTCGATTCTGAGAGTGGTGAGAAATAAAATATATACCACCTTGATCAAAAAGTTCCCGGAATTACCACGAGGTGATACTCTGAGTCAGCTGATTTGAGTTTTGTTTTTTTTGTTAGGTTGCCAAATCTATCATTGACATTCCCATCAAATTTTATCGCCTATAGCAGTGCTTGGAATTAGTTGCTCATTTCGAGCCGATTCCCGAGGCGACGCCTCCTATTCCCCCACTACCGCTCGACGCTCGAGCAGACGCTGCGGCCGCCGACAGCGTGTCTATTGCTTTAACTCAGGAACGTCTCTAAAGAAAAAGAAAGCTAGGACCTTTTATATCATTAGTAATATTTTCCTAAAGAAATCATTTCTGCTTTCATAATAAATAATTAATCGAAATGTTATTAATATTTTATGTATATAATCTCTTATATACATATTATATATATTATAATAATATTTTTAACAATATATAATATTTATATTTAAAGATCCATATTACAAGGCAGAAAATGCTATTTGCGTAATAATGATAGTAATAGTAATATAGTGATAGTGATAATAATTATAGTGACAGTAATTGTTGAATTAACTTGAACAATAGGATAGCAAAGATACGTACAATCGTTGCATATGGAAAGAAATTTTTTTTGCAAATTTGTAATAAAACCACCTGTTTTCTGCGTGATTATCAATTCACTTTTAAAAAAAAATATAATCTTTATAAACATTATAAAATTATACATTCAAAGGAGTATTCAAAATATGTGAACGAGAAGAAAGTTAATTTAATTGAGGATTTAAAATTCATTTATCAAGAAAGTCGTAGTTGGAATTCTTATATCGATAATGCTACACCTTGGATAAAAGCTCTTACAGCATTGTATGCTATTTCACATCTTATCGCGAAAAATTCTACATCATTTTGTAAAAGAATATTTATAAAGGAATGCCTCATCGTATGAGATGAGAACGAGTACTTCAATAATTTTTATGGATATCATCCTTCGTAGAATTATGCAAACGACCGAGAAGACCAGAATAAAATTTTTACTTATTGAATTTTTCGATTTTTTTTCTATTTTATCTTCATTTTATGATATAAAATGTTATTTTTCTGCCGAACTATTTTATCATTATATTCTATTTCTATTATTTTTCAGTGAAATAGGCCAACAGGGGAAATTACTTTTAAAAAAATGCATCCACAATAGTATTCACGGGTGATGTGAAAAGGCTATTGTAAAAATTTTAATTTAAAACTTTAATCTTTAATTATTATATATTGTTAAAAATGTATTATTATAATATATATAATATGTATATAAGAGATTATATACATAAAATATTAATAACATTTCGATTAATTATTTATTACAAAAGCAGAAATTATTTCTTTAGGAAAATATTACTAATATAAAAGGTCCTAACTTTCTTTTTCTTTAGAGACGTTCCTGAGTTAAAGCAATAGACACGCTGTCGGCGGCCGCAGCGTCTGCTCGAGCGTCGAGCGGTAGTGGAGGAATAGGAGGCGTCGCCTCGGGAATTGGCCCGAAATGAGCAACTAATTCCGAGCACTGGCCTATAGCATGACATTTATAAAAGTTACGCCGTTTTGAGTACATCTACCTCTGCACGTGTTTTCGATTTTTTACAGTTTTAAAAATGGAGTTGAATTTGCAACAACGATTTTGCGTTAAAAATGGATTCAATGGTGCAAAAACCTTGGAAATGTTGGGAAACTGTTTCGGCAATGATACTCTAAAGAAAACAGCCGTTTACGAGTGGCATGAACGCTTCAGAAGAAAAAGCAAAAAAGAAAGCGATGCTCACGGTTTTCATGGATTACAATGGTATTGTACATCACGAATTTTTGCCAGCAGGTCAGACAGTTAATAAGGACTATTATTTGGGCGTTATGAGATGTTTGCGTGAAGCAATTCGCCAAAAAAGAAAGGATTTGTGGGCAAACAACTCGTGGATTTTGCACCATGATAACGCACCGTCGCACAGTGCCATCATTATCCGTGAATTTTTGACCAAGAACGAAACGAATACCATCCAACAGCCATTGAATTCACCTGTTATGGCTCCCTGCGATTTTTTTCTGTTTGATCGAGTCAAAAAACCACTACGGGGAACGCGTTTTAACAGCCGAAAGGAGGTAATGGAAAAATCGAAGACGACTCTGATGGCTATACCGAAAATATAGTTCCAGAAATGTTTCGAGAGCTGGATTAAACGCTGACATAAGTGCGTTGCAGTCGATGGGGAGTACTTTGAAGGGGACAATATCACTTTTGATGAATAAATTTGTATTTTGAATTTTTTGAATGAATTCCGGGAACTTTTTGATCAAGATGGTATAGATAGTTTTATATCATATTATTGTATATAATGTTGCATTGTATATTCAAATATATTTTTTAAATTCTTAGGTGCACACACTCAACATATAGAGCGCGTTTGGATAGAAGTTCGCGGAAATATTCCAAGATACGGAACTAAATCCGAACATTATCTTGGGTATTTAGCCGAATTTCTTTTCAAACGCGCCTATAACCGACTGGAACGTATTTCTTCAAAATCATCGCGGAGATGTATCCTCCTATGTCCAGTTGTGAAAAAACTCAAGATCAGCCAATATCATCCGAGGGACCAAGTACAAGTAGATCTTAAAGACATGAATTTTATATATATATATATTCATTAGTTTTATACTTTTATAAAACTTGCAAGACTTGAGGACACGTTTCTTATGTTCATTCTTTATGTAATATCGTTTTCCACATCGATATGTTAATGTATCTTTATTAATATTTACATCGTTACCGCACCGCCTACATTTATTTGTATTTGTTAATACGTCATATTTAATTAAAAAATTTATTACAATAATTCTTTTTTGTTGTAAATAACTTGGTGTTTCATTGTAGTTTAGTTGTAGTTTTTCACACACACACCGAAAAAGGGGTGCAAATTTTTTAAAGTAACAGAAGTCGTTTCGTGATAGTGGGGGGGACTTCGCCCCCTGGACTCCTGATCCGGAGACTTCGCCCCCGGGACTCCCCACGCATTTGACTTAACTTGTATCCATTTTCAATTTCGCGCACTTTATGACGCTGGCATGCTCAGCTGATATCTACGTTACGTCACATGCTCAGACAGTCTGTACATCGTCCATATGACAGGTTTCTTAACCTATCGAGTCGTGAACTTTGACAATTAATATCTCGCTTCGCAGAGCAGAGCGACACTTTTATCTGCCAGATTCTTTAGTTTTGTGCAAAAACGCGTTGATTGAGCCCAATTTTATTGAGTTTTGTGCTGATGTAATGATTCTGAAGAATTACCGTTTTACGTTGTGTAGATTTCGAGTAATGAGCCTAATTAAAGTAGTGAATTAACAAAAAACTATTAGGTGTACAACTTTGCTTCCGCCGTTTTCCTACAGATGGCTTTAGCGATAAGTGGTGGTCGAAATAAATAGATCACAGACGTCATACAATAAACTTGGGCATCTGTCAACATAACCCCATAGAAACATTAATCGATTTGTGTCTGCATCATAAAGTTATTCTCGATTGAAAATGTCAGTTTACGAGCCAAATTCTCGTCATTTGCGGGAGGTTTTAATTTTCTGCTTCAATATGAAGAAATCTGCGGCTGAGATTCATCGAATGCTCTCAAATACTTATGGTGAGGCCGCTATTAGTGAAAGAACGTGTCGTGAATGGCTTCAACGCTTCAACGTTTCAACGCTTCAAGAACAATGATTTTGACGTCGAAGACCGGCATAGCGGTGGAAGAGAAGGTTTTCGAAGATGCAGAATTGGAGGCATTACTTGATCAAGACTCGTGTCAAAATCAAGAAGAATTGGCACGATCATTGGGAGTGACTCAACAAGCCATTTCAAAACGCCTCAAAGCCATGGGAATGATTCAGAAGCAAGGAAATTGGATGCCGTACGAGTTGAAGCCGAGAGATGTTGTTGTGCAGTGTATTATGTTAAAACCGATTGAAACAATCACAGGCGATCGGTATCGATCGCAATTGCGTTTGAGCCGAGCATTGAAAGACAAACGGCCGCAATACAACGAGAAACACGATAAAATGATTTTGCAGCATGACAATGCTCGACCCCATGTTGCGAAAGTGGTCAAGACATACTTGGAAACGTTGAAATGGGAAGTCCTACCCCACTTGCTATATTCTCCAGACGTTGCTCCCTCTGACTATCATTTGTTTCGATCAATGGCATACGGCCTGGCTGACCAGCACTTCCGGTCTTATGAAGTAGTAAAAAATTGGATCGATTCGCGTGGATCGTCTCAAAAGATGACCAGTTTTTTCGACGCGGGATTCGTACGCTGCCCGAAAAATGGGAGAAAGTAGTGGCCAGCGATGGACAATACTTCGAATCATAAATGTATATAACCAGTTTTTTACAATAAAGCCTCGAATTTCGGAAAAAAGACGGCGGAAGCAAAGTTGTACACCTAATACATTTTTTACTTTACTATCCAGTTTTACAATATTTTTGTAACGCGGACATATTATTTCTTTACGAATCACATTTTTGTACACAAATAGTCTAATAATTCATCGTATTTCGTTGTTAAAGTAAGAAATTCATAGAATTTCATTTTGAGATGATCAGAATGTTATCTGTACGAAAACCTATTGTATACTGGTTTATTTTCGAATACCGTTTTAAAGTCATAAGAAATATCAACAATAGTAGGAATAATAGGGACAATCTATGCTTAGTGAAGAATGTAATATGAAGGCATATACACACACAGTATCGTGAAACTTCTTTTGTTTATAACTTTTTAATGAGTAATGACCGAGGGCTAAAACCTTCCGAAGGTTACTCAGGAGAATGATCTTGACAACATATATCAAGGTCAAGGTCATCGAAGGGTGGTCCGTAATAGTGCATAATTACCAAACATAGCACGGAATCAACTGGTGAAGACACTGTTACATTAAATTAATTTAGTAAATGTCAAACTAAAAAATAATATAAGTCAAATTGCAGAATACCTTACTAGTATCAGGATTAAAAAATAACCTATTATCAGTATGACTGATTATGATTATACAGTAACGTTTACTAAAAATCATTCACAAGTTAAGCGAAAGGATGGAACAGTTGCAATCCATGCAAAGAGACAAAATCAATTATATGTATTGGATGAAGACCAACTAACACATGTTAACAACGCAGCTTTATACAAATCATTAAACAAGAATGACAAGCAATTGCAATGTTATGAGAGATACGCGGACATCTAAATTATGCTCATACTTTCGTCCAAGTATGATGACTAATATGTAGTCGTGATTCATATACGCAATCAACAAGTTTTAAAGAAAAAATACTCCTGCCAAAAGAAAAAATACGGCAGGCACGACAGGGCGCCATCGTGTGAAGTCCGCGTCTACTTCATGTCATTGTATTTCTTATTCGTCGTTCCGACAAGTTGTGCGTTTTCTTTGTTCTATCTTTTTTTACCTTTTTTTTTGAGATGCCGAAAAGGTCGCACAAATATTCTATAAATCACTCCCGCGAGCGCTCTCGGAACAAATATTCTGAAAGAAACGTCAAAAAACATAAGGGCTCAAAGCGAGATCGTCGATCGCGTAGCGTCTCGGAATACGTTATGCCAGCCCAGGTTATGAGGCCCATCTTGAAAATAAATTTGATATTCTCATCAATCTGCTTTTCGCAAACATGGAAAATCATAACTCAGAGTCTGCGCAACCGATGTCAGACCAGTTTAACGCACAGATTACAAAAACGGTGCCCGCTTCTTCCTAGGAAACTTCAGTCGTCAAGTCAATGGCTGCGTTCAGCAAACAGAACAGATCAGTGAGCGCTTAGTGATTCTTTAATATAATTGGTTCTTGCATTTAGATCTTCGTTGGATCTAGAGACCTAAATAATTAGAGAAGCGCGACCGGTGTTACGAGCAGTGATTGTTTGTCGCAAATGGCAGCCATTTTAAAAACTAGCTATAGTTTACATTACATATATTATAGATGTTCAGTAGTGTAAATTGGTATATTGTAGATTTTCAGTAGTGTGATTCGAAATGCACTTGCAATGGGTGGTATTTATATTTTTTCAACAGATATGTTATGTCCAAGTTGCAACATTTTACTTACATATATAATAATATATATTTATGCTTCAGCACATAAAAATATTATTTTATTTAAAGTTACTTTATTTTCCACAAATAAATGTAACTATCAAAATAATCTACTACATACCTAATTACATTATTTATGTATATGCACATATATGATGTTATTTATTCTTTAATTAGCAATATGGGAAAGAGATGCTCAGCTGGAGATTGTAAAGTGTACGCAGGACAGGGATTTTATATGCCATCATTTCCCAAGGATCCTGAACGTCGTAGACTATGGAAAAAAAAGTTATAAATTGTAGTAATTGTAGTACAGATTGGTCTCCTGGCAAGACTGGAGTTCTCTGTGAAGTAAGTATTTATGATAAAAGACTTACAAACCATGAAAGAATTTTATGCATATAATAATAATTTTTTATTTGGTTTACAGCAACATTTTGAAGCAGATCAATTTGAAAAGATAAGAGCAGATGGAAGAAAAAAATTAAAGTCATGTGCTGTGCCCACCAAATTTGAACATTCAGTACTAACTGCTAAGTAATTAATTAATAATAATAGTTAATAATAATAATAAATTATAACTTAATTTATAATTTAATTAATATTTTATTATATTTAATTTTGCAGCAAATATGATCTTCCTTCTCAGGAATATAATACAGTATCTGCTCCATCACAATCACCAATCTTAACAACGTCTAGCCCATCCTTTAAATCTCAGTAATATCTGATTCTCAGAATAATTTCAAATTTGATAATTGTAAGAGCAGTTTTGTGTTACAAAAAAGATGTGATATAGTGTAAGTCATACTAAAAACTGATATTATTTTAATAATATTTTTTTAATGTAGATTAAAAGCAATATTTAAAAAAAGTTGTGATATAGATGTCAACGAGTACAAATTTTTTATATGTTTTATGTTTTTCTATAAATTTCTGAAAAGAAATATTTTGTTTTTATGAAGAGTTTATTTGTAAAATGTTTATGATGTAATAAAATATTTGTAATACTTTCCATAATATTGAATTTATCTTCCTACTTACTTAATTTTAAAATTAAAGAGGAAAATGTACAATTTTAATGTAATACACAGATTTTTCTTTATTAAAGGAGAGAGTAATATTGAAATACAGTTAATTTAATCAATTTAAAAAAAAAGAATTTTTTATTGTGTCTTCCTTTTTTATCATAATTATACATATCTAAAGTAAAAATCAAATAGTAATACATAAAAAATAAGTAAATTAATTCAAACAACTTTTTCGATTTGTTACTGATTTGTTACTGATATGTTGCTTCCTTGATTGATTTAAATAATAATCGATAAAATAAACACAGAAATAATCTATTTAAAGAACTTACAGAAAATACAACTTCTTGCAGTATAATTTTCGATCATCTGTCATTAATTTTAAGGCCGGTATTCATAATCCGACGCCATTTTTAATATTCATTATGATACTGACATAAGCCGGTTGCGCCTCTCTGATTATTTAGGCCTCTAGTTGGATCTAAGTGCAGAAACCAATTAAATGAAAGAATCACTAAGCGATCACTGATCTGCTCTGCTGCTGAACGCAGCCAAAAAGGTACGTCTGCTCTTCCAAACAATGTGGTTATAGAATCTGCTTTGCAAAATATAATCCCGTCCATGGTGTAAAGAAACAAGATAAAACATTGCGCATTAAGAGCGT
The DNA here is from genome assembly GCA_901521435.1 of Crematogaster levior. Taxonomy (NCBI): domain Eukaryota; kingdom Metazoa; phylum Arthropoda; class Insecta; order Hymenoptera; family Formicidae; genus Crematogaster; species Crematogaster levior. The sequence goes on from CABEGB010001325.1 coordinate 42,678, forward strand.
GGCTTAAAATTTCGACCAATCAATTGTTCCCCACGCGGAGACGCGCGTATTTTAAATGTATAAGGTTAATTGAAAATTAAAACACGATATTTACATTGAAAAATAAATATATTAATTAATAGACATCAATAACAATTAATAACAATAAATAAAACGATATTAATACAAATAATAACATGCATAAAATAACCAATATTGATAGGTCTAAATAATTATGGTTACATATATACAGGGTGTCCTAGACTTCGCGCCCCATAGGTAAATGGTGAGATTCCTGAGATCATTTTGAGACAAAAATTCTAATACCAAAATATCGAGGGTGCTATAGTTTTTAAATGAAAGGGTTTATAGTTGATATTTTTGAAATTCTGTATTCATCACTTCTATATTCCATACAATAGGAAGAAAAGTGTATCTCGCATACCCGTTCTGAAAGATATATTTTTTAATTTTCTTGCATAAAACGTTAATTACTCGTATACTTTTATTAAAACACACATAGGTGTGGGTGGAACTTGCTTCGCGTGGAAAGTTTCCACGTGGAGGCAGTGTGTTCCGTATTGACTACGGGGGGGCTCCACTACCGAAAAACTACACACATAAGTGTGGGTGGAACTTGCTTCGCGTGACAAAAGTTTCCGCGTGGAGGCAGTGTAATTTTTCCGCCCCCCCTACGGGGAGGCTCACTACCGAAAAACTACACACATAGGTGTGGGTGGAACTTGCTTTGCGTGGAAACTTTCTACACGAAGCAAGTTCCACCCACATTAATAAATAATAGTTTCATTGATATTAATTTTACGTAGGGGGGGCGGAACACACTGCCTCCATTTGGAAACTTTTCACGCGAAGCAAGTTCCACCCACACCTATGTGTGTAGTTTTTCGATAGTGGAGCCCCCCCGTAGGGGGGGCGGAACACACTGCCTCCACGCGTATACTTTTCAATGCGAAAGATCATTTTAAGACAGATTATCAGAATGTTATCTGTACGAAAATCTATCGTATATTAGTTTACTTTCGGATTACGTTTCAAAGTCATAGAAATATTAACAATAGTAGGAATGCCATATACACACACAATGTGGTGAAAGTTCTTTTGTTCATTGATCATTGGCGGTAAATGTGTAAATGTGTATTCGAAATAAGTGCCAAATTTTTCAAACTTCTTTTGTTCATAACTTTTTAACGAGCAGTGACCGACATTTAAAACCTTCAGAAGGTCACTCAGGAGAATGACCTTGACAACATATGTCAAAGTTGGGGTGTGTGTGTGCGCGAATTTGGATGTGTTCAACTATAAATTCTTCTATTTTTCAACCCTCGATATTTTGTTATTAATTTTCGTAATAAATGATCTCAGGAACGGCTAAAACCTTCAGAAGGTCACTCAGGAGGATGACCTTGACAACATATGTCAAGGTCAAGGTCATTAAATTTTGGTCCGTTATTTTTAAATTAATGAAAATTATATTTATTTACCATGCGTAACCTTAAAATTGTCACCTCGGCGACAAGCCTCCAACCATTTCAATCGTAATTCCGGATTTTGAGGGAATGAAAAGTACTTGATGCTCTTATTAAACACATAATTTGTGCGACTTTTACAGTTCTTTACGGAACAACTCGGCATATTGACATTTCAGTAAGAGCTACACTTTGTATTGTCAACACACAATGGCAACATGTCAGTGTCGGCCATACTGAATTTTGCATTTTGAGGAAAAGATGATTGGCTTACTGCTCCCCACTACTTTTGAACGATTGCGCATCCACCGAAATGGTTCACCTTGTTTCTTTACACCATGATCCCGTCCACATTCGACTGGCGTCATAGAACGGCTCGCATGACGACCGTCTCTTCTGTTCTAGAAGATGAGCCCCTAGCTTCGACGATCGTCGAGAACGCCCGCTCCGTGTCCTTCGACACGGAAGCATAGTAGAACATCAGACAGAAGCAGATTTCGCGGTTCCTGATTTTAAGAAGGATTTGTTGGGTGACAATGAGCTACCAGAATTGTCGGGTCCACCTGTTCACGAACTCTTAGTGGAGAAATTGTCAACCATTTTCTCAAATGGTTCCACTAAAGAATCGAGAGAATCTTTAGTCAAGAAATACCCCGCTCCGCCTAATCTTCCATTGTGCAAGGCCTTGTTACTCAACCAGGAAATTCGTCAACCCATACCATTAACTGCATCTAAGAGGGATGATTATCAATTTACAATGCAAAAGCTTATGGGAGCCGCAATCTCTGCTCAAACACTCTTGCTCTCGGAACTCCTGAAACCGGAAAACTCCTGGGACACTAAAGATATTTTTGAAAGAGCTAGTGACGCGACACGCTTGACAGCAATGCTACAGCACTATATTTCTTTGGCTCGTCGATCCCTTATCACTCCAATGTTGACGCTGTCCATAAAAAATGCGTTGGACGCTTCTCCGGTAGACAAAATGCTGTTTGGCGAACAATTCCTTGCAAAAATGAAGGAAACAGCGGTGACTGACAAGCTAGTCAAGGGACTTACTAGAGCAAGTGTTCCTACGGCCAAACCATTTGCTCTGGGTACCAAGCAAATGTCGCAGCAGAAGTTACTTCAGGGAAACGAGAAACCCTTTGGAAACTTCAGGTGTCTCGTCCGGCTCAGCAACAGAAATTGAGACGCCGCTCGAGGTCTCACTCGAGGACCTCTCGTAGAAATTAGAGGTACATATCGCTGGAAGGCTAAAGTATTTTATCTCGAATTGGGCAGAAATAACTGAAAACCTTGTTATTTTGGGGTATGTGTCGGGATTCGACATACCTTTCACATCCTCCCCGCCTTCTTGCCCCTATTTATCAGAACCAGTAAGCTAACAAGCAGTTCGGTTGTAAGCAGTTCGGTTTCCGAAGATACAATCAAAGAACTAAATCATTTACTGCGTAAGGGCGCGATCAGGCGTGCAGAATTCTCGGAGGATCAATTTCTTTCACCTTATTTTTTAATTGACAAGGCTTTAGAAGGTAAGCGGTTTATTTTAAACCTAAAAGAGCTGAATAAATACATCAAAGCCCCACATTTTAAATTGGAAGATTTAAAGTTGGCTTGCCAATTGCTTTCTCCGGGATCCTACATGGCGACTATCGACTTAGAAGAGGCTTATTTGTTGGTGCCGATTGAAGAATCTTCAGAGGAAATTCTTACGTTTCACGTTCCGTAATACATTATTTGAGTTTACTGCACTTCCTTTTGGTCTGAATTTAACGCCTTTTGTATTTACCAATTATTCTCGATTCTCGAAGAATGTTCATCTATCTGCAGGAGGATAAACGAATCGTCTTGGCCGAACGTGTGCTCTCTTTTCTATCGAAATTGGAGACCAAAATCCGAGATTTTGCAAGTTTCATCGGTGTTCTTATAGTTTGTCGTGTGTGGTATTGTTATCAGTTTGTCGTGTGGTGCATTATGGTTTACTCTACGTCAGAGGTTTCGAATCACAAAAATTCCTAACTTGCAAGAACTCTGGGGATAATTACGAGGCTCGCATGACTCAACCCTCGAATTTACTCATAGACCATAAATGGTGGAAAAATGCCCTGACATCGCCGAACGTTGGTAAACCGTTGAGGAGACAAACAACAAGTTTCAGTATGAAATTTTTTCAGATGCCTCACTTTCGAGCTGAAGAGCAGCCATGGATGAAACACAGATGGTGGACCATGGAAGAGAAAAAAGAGCATATCAAGAGTATATCGACTGATTGGAGCTAAAGACAGTTTATTATGCTCTCAGGTGCTAGCGAGGTTGTTTCTCAAGACATCATTTTACACGTCGATAACTCAACGCGTCGATAACGATCGCTTGTATAAACAAAATGGGATCTATCCATTACCCAAAGTAGTTTGCAATAGTGTCAAGACTAATTTGGCAATAGTGCGAGCACAGAGATATCCAGATTTTTGCGTATATAAAGTCCTATATAAAGTCCTCTGAGAATGTGGTGGTGGGCAATCTCGAGTTGTGTCTATCGAGACTGAGTAGGAGTTAGCTTCCTTTGCATTTAAGGAAATCAACAGGAATTTCGGCCTTTTCAAAGTCGAATTACTCGCGACACATTCGAATTCCAAATGCTCGTCTTTTGTGTCTTGGTTTCCTGACCCGTTTGCTGTTGCTGTAGATGCATTCACACAAGATTGGAACACGTGTTACTTCTATGTATTCCCTCCTTCTTCTATTATAACAAAAATTCTGAAAAAAATAATCACTGACCGAGCAGAAGGGGTTCTGGTGGTGCCCTGGTGGGACACTCAGCCTTGGTTCCCCGTGTTCAACAAACTGTTGGTTTCTCCAATTCTAAATTTTGACCCAAAGCCTATTTACTATACTCTCCTTTTAGCAGCCAGCATCCGTTGTGGAGAAACATTTCCCTGGTAGTCGGGAAATTATCTGCCAAGCATTTCGTCGAAAGGGAATCTCGGAGACAGCATTAACAACGTCTTTGACCTCACTTTCGGAGGAGACCATGAAGCAGTACGCAAGGCCAATCAAGCTGTGGTCATATTGCGCGAATAGAAGCGCTGATTAGTTTCAATCCGATATCGAATTTGTATTAGATTTCTTCGCTGCCGAGATGGAGAATATGTCAGCGTACGGATCTCTCAATTCGATGCGCTCAGCGCTTTCTCTTATCACCAACGTAAACTTAGGCTCGGACCCAAGGGTGAAGCGTTTTTGTAAGGGTGTTTCGGTTTTGAAAAAAAATATGTGAGAACAATTGCGTGGTATTAAAAAAAAAATTGGGGTCCAAATTCGGAAATAACATTGTAAAAATATTAACTTTCAAAATTTTTTTTAACATAGCGCTTGGTACATTTACCATTTTTTTTTCAATATTTTTGAGCATTAATCTGCAATATATATTTTTTATAAATCGAACAAAAGGGTAAATGATAATTTAATAAATTAAATAAATTTTTAATATTTTTTTTCTCATAAATGGTTCAATGGATCGTTAAAAAAAAAAGTTTTAGATACTTAGATACTGGAATGTTTTTATAAGTTATAATAGACGTTTTTAAAACGCACATTTATTAATGCTTAAATTATTCTAAAATTAGAAATAATTATTAGTAAGATAGAATCTAATCTATCATTCAATAATATAATAAGGTGTCTATCAAACATATGTACATATTTTTTAATTATATCTAAAATGATTCATGTTTAAAAGTTTTTTAAAATTGTTTGTTCAGGATCCGCCTAAACGAAGGCGAACGGCTGTGGTTTCGCATTTACTAAGAAAAAGTACGGCACCTTTCACTGCAAATATACATATATTAAATACGTAACAATATTACATTACATTTTATTATATATGAAATATAATATGTTAAATACGTAATTCATGCAATATGATATATCCAAGACAAAATATATATGTAATACATAGCAGGTAATTGCACATATTATATAAATATTTATGTATCAAATACTTGATACATATTTAACAAAACTTAATAATATATCATAAGGTGACGTATCGTAATAGCGTCATTAACCTCAAAAAGTTATTAAACAAAGAGTTCGCATTTCGCAGTTTCGGGCACATTTGCGTAATCGTGGTTATCTGAGTGTTAATTATATATTATATAGTGATAAATAATTTAAATAGTGAGTCAAAGGTAAGTTGTTATATTTTGTAATAATTTGAATTTCCATACGGTTGTATGTAATTGGTGTACAATTAATGTATATTTGATTATGTGTTATTTTTAGGCTACAAATAATTTTATATAAAGGATAAAAAAGTAATCATGATATTTCTTCAAGATATAAGAGACAATTAGCTCAAGAAGAAACGGAAAAAGATTTTTTCTTGTTATCGTCAAGCAGTATGACTGATTTTCGATCTTCCGACGAATATGTAAAAAAATGCCGAATTGAAAATAAAAATATTAGTTATCAGTTTTAACATCTTCTCGTAGTAATGATCAAGCTATCACATTAATCATCAATATTCGCCAAATAGTAATGATAATAATGAAGCAGAATTTTCGTCAGATGAAGTACATAACTCATCAGAAGTAGTCACAGAAGACGAAGATTTTGTTGATATTGAAGAACAAGAAGAAATGCAACCATTATCATTAGACTCTGACGATTCGAGTAACAAGACGATAATGTGGACGTTGATGATAAAAGTATAGATAACGAATTGTTGTGTAATCTTAGAAATTGGTCTTTTGAATTTAAAATTAGGCATAATGCAATTAATGCTCTTATGGAAATTCTGAGGCATGCTCCACATTCATAATTCAATATTTTGCCAAAGAGCGCAAAAGTGTTTCTAAAAACACCTAAGAAAACTGCTGAAATAGTTGCATTATCTGAAGAATTGTATTACCACTTGCCATTATTCAGATCATTGTCAAGTAGTTTCTAGCCAATATTATATTATATTTCAAACAATATTTCAAATCAAGTGCATATAGTCGCTGTTTTATAGTCAAAAGAAACCAAACAATGCCAATGAATTTTTACAACAATTCGTGAAAGAATAAATATCAGTACAGAGAGAGAATATCATTCAAACCTAAACTGTGATATTAAAGTTAATGTTAAGGCCATTATTTACGATGCTCCAGCAAAGTCGTTCATTTTAAATATTATATTAAAGGACATAATGGCTACTCCAGCTGTACTAAATGTACTATTTATGCAGATTATTTTAACTCCAAAATGTGCTTTCCTCATGAAAAATATCAAGTGCACTCAGATGTAATTAATTTTTTTAGGTTATGTGTTTTTTGTTTTAAAGATTTTACATTTCAATACTTCTAATCCATTTAGATATGATCAAATGGAGATGCAAGCAATTTTCTTTCGAAAAAATAAAAAAAGAATCTTCCTTACAGGTAAATATAGAAATACACACAATTTTTATATATTGTCAATAAATCAGTATTTATTGTCAATAAATTTATTTATTATTATACACATATTTTCTTGGTAGTTTATAGAAAACTTCTGTATAATTCAATTCAACGACGGGTTAGCAGCATTAGTCCCTAATAACTGTTTGCGGGTATCCGACGACAAAAAACAACGGATTTGCTTCTATCCAAATTACGATGTGAAAAAGAGGCTGAATAAGGCTTTACAGAGTAAGGAAATACCGGATTTACAAAATGTAAAAGCCGGCTGAGCGATGTATAATGTTCTACGCATTTTTGCTTCAGCAGGTATATCTACAATTATTTATTGAAACCCGTCTCTTTCCTTCTTTTTTGTATTAAAAAAGAAATTCCTTTTTTTTTCTTCTTGACAATATCGATCTAATGAATAAAATAAAAATAATGTAAACAAGGATTTATATCAATAGTCGATTCTAATTTTTCACAACTGATTATTTAGGATAAAATAGACGTTAGCTGGTCACTCTTTCGACCAGTAAAATTGGCACAATATGTAATATTTTTATTTGTGATAAACTCCCACGATCGGTAAAAATAAAGTATCTTAGATTACTTAACATTGAACGTATTATCTTGATATTTGTAAAGAACATGTAATATGTAATATAATTTTATGATATCTTTGCGACAACATATTAAACTATACACATAAATTGGAGAAAATTGCTTAAAACTTAAAATATTGGTATCATAAATTTTCAAAAAATGGCAAATTAGAACCAATGAAGTATTAAGCAATTAAGCAAGATATGGATTATATTTATTTATTTTAAACAATTAAATACGGATTACTATTTTCTTGATTTTGATATGTAATAAATAAAATTAAAAGATACTTTGACTCCATTAGATTGATTCATTGGATTAAAATAAAGTGCACAATTTTGTTAAAAACTCACTGCTTCGATGGTCTCATTGGGGAAGGTGGAATTGCCGGTCTGGGAGGCATGGTAGAGCAAAGCCTGTCTATCTTCGACGGTGGTTTTAGTCTTGATAGTTTTGGCTCCGTCATAGTCTATATACTCACTATTACACTACAACAAAAATATTACGCATTGTTTAACTAACACGTAAAAAAAACAAAAACTAAAGAAATTAATAATCACTCGTGGAATTCAGATGTGCGAGAGAAAGAGCAAAATAAGACGCACTATTACTCGTAAGCAGGCACGCGCAAAATGGCGAAGCAGACTTATGTGCTAGAACAATTGCTTGAACGGCGCGAAGAACGGAACATATCTAACGCGATCACCGGGCGCTCTGAATTCCCAGCTGAAATAAAAAAAAACGACGAAGTTAAGGATTGGTTGCCCAGGAATCATGCGACGCGAGTACATGCCGAAATCACGTGCGCTCGCACCTACGACAGGTACCGTTAGATGACGCAATAAGTGCGAAACCGCGACGGTTCGTCTTTATTCAAGCGGATCCTGAACAAACAGTAATTTTAAAAAAATTTTAAAGACTAATTCTTAAATATAATTTAAAAAATATGTACATATGTTTAATAGACACGCTTTTTCCTTATTATATTATTGAATAATGGATTAGATTCTATCTTACTAATAATTATTTTATTTGTAATTTTTATTTATTTGTAAGAAATAATTTAAGCGCTACTTAATAAATATGCGTTTTAAAAACGTCTATTATAACTTATAAAAATGTTTTTATAATATATTTTAAAGTTTAAACCTGTTTTGAAAATATGATCGAAGACACGATCAAAAACATAATTATGCACTTCAAATTAAAAATATCTCTAACAAAAAGACAAAGAACAATGTTAAAAATAGACTGTTTTTTGCCTATCAATGGAAACGTAAAAAACATAGTGAATCTTATAGATTTCGATCTGCTGAACACGATGGTGCAATTAGTTTTTATTGAAAGTGTGGGGGACATCGTCATTTTTCGGGTTAAAGTCCTATTTTTCACTATCTCCATGACGCACGATTCTTTTCTAGGAACCAACACCGATTTTTAAAGTGGAATATTCCATGTGAAAATTAATATGCCAAGGTTTCTGATACTGTTGAACAGAAATCTAATAAATTCAAAATGGAAGATGTAAAATGGCGGACGCCATTTGCCTAATTTTTTAATTACATTAGTTTAGAAAAGTGAAACCAAGTCTGGTGAAACCAAATCACTAATTGTACCTCTAGTTTTCATGTCGCTAGAAAAAACATACATGTTCTATTTAAAAAAACGTAACTTTGTGTTGGAAGTGATATTTGTTTACTTTTATGGATTGTACATACCTTCCCATTGTGTGAGCTCCTGACATAGGTACATTCCTAGCCAATTGGATTTTTCATATTTTGTTTCATTTCGGAAATATTTGAGGTCGCAGAGTTAGGTGGGACACCCTGTATAATTGTGAGTCTCAAAGTAATCTGTAAGATGAGAAGCCGGTGATGGGCACTATTGTGGCTGTAAAGTTGGGAGCAGAGTAGTTGGATGTTGCTCACATGTGACCGTATACGGTTACTAATACGTATATTTATATAAAAACATAAAAACAAAAAACATAAAAACATAAAAAAAACATTTAAAAAACATAAAAAAACACAGAGAGCAAAGGGATAAAGAAGAATACAAAGACCACCAGAAATACAAAAAAATTCGAAAAATGTAATTAAAAAATTAGCTAAATGGCGTCCACCATTTTGGATTTTCCATTTTGAATTTATTAGATTTCCGTTCAACAGTATCAGAAACCTTCGCATATTAATTTTCACATGGAATGTTCCACTTTATAAAAATTGATGTTGGTTCCTAGAGAAGAATCGTGCGTCATGGAAGAACAATGTTAAAAATAGGCCGTTTTTTGCCTATCAATGGAAACGTAAAAAACATAGTGAATCTTATAGATTTCGACCTGCTGAACACGATGGTGCAATTAGTTTTCATTGAAAGTATGGGGAACATCGTCATTTTTTGGGTTAAAGTCCTATTTTTCATTATCTCCATGACGCACGATTCTTCTCTAGGAACCAACACCGATTTTTATAAAGTGGAATATTTTATGTGAAAATTAATATGCGAAGGTTTCTGATACTGTTGAACGGAAATCTAATAAATTCAAAATGGAAGATCCAAATGGCGGACGCCATTTGGCTAATTTTTTAATTACATTTTTCAAATTTTTTTGTATTTCTGGTGGTCTTTGTATTCTTCTTTATCCCTTTACTCTTTGTGTTTTTTAAATGTTTTTTTTAAGTTTTTATGTTTTTTATGTTTTTTATGTTTTTATCATTTTTTTCGAATTTCTTTGTTCTTCATATTTTTCAATTGGATTATTGCTTCAATTAAAAGACGTATTTTATATATATTGCTTTATGCTCAAAATCATTTCTATTATCTATTTGGAGCTAAAGATATTTTTATTCAGCTCTCATTATCCGATTCATCCGTTATATAATTATGAGTCTCAAAGTAATCTGTAAGATGAGAAGCCGGTGAAGGTATACTGCTCAAATAACGTGCATAACTGAAATACCAAAGAACTACGGTCACATGTGAGCAACATCCAACTACTCTGCTCCCAACCTTACAGCCACAATAGTACCCATCACCGGCTTCTCATCTTACAGATTACTTTGAGACTCACAATTATATAACGGATGATGAGAGCTGAATAAAAATATCTTTAGCTCCAAATAGATAAGAGAAATGATTTTGAGCATAAAGCAATATATATAAAATACGTCTTTTAATTGAAGCGATCCAATAATCTAATTGAAAAATATGAAGGACAAAGAAATTCGAAAAAATGATAAAAACATAAAAAACATAAAAAACATAAAAACATAAAAAAAACATTTAAAAAACACAGAGAGCAAAAGGATAAAGAAGAATACAAAGGTCACCGGAAATACAAAAAAAATTTATGTAAAAATGTAATTAAAAAATTAGCCAAATGGCGTCCGCCATTTTGAATCTTCCATTTTGAATTTATTAGATTTCTGTTCAACAGTACCAGAAATCTTTGCATATTAATTTTCACATGGAATATTCCACTTTATAAAAATCGGTGTTGTTTCCTAGAGAAGAATCGTGCGTCATGCAGATAGTGAAAAATAGGACTTTAACCCAAAAAATGACGATGTTCTCCACACTTTCAATGAAAACTAATTGCACCATCGTATTCAGCAGGTCGAAATCTATAAGATTCACTATGTTTTTTACGTTTCCATTGATAGGCAAAAAACGGCCTATTTTTAACATTGTTCTTTGTTTCCTTCAAAACTGATGTCATGTAAAAATATGGTTTCCTTACAGAAGCTCGTTTTCGTATTATTTCCATTTCTTATAAAAAATTAATAATTTTTTAGTAATTGTGACTTTCAGAGATTTTCCTATTTATTCCTATTTGTTTGTACTTCCTAATTAAGTATAATATAAGTATAACTGTTAAAATAGATCGCTAGTAATGGCCGACAACTGTGTGACGTTTCCTATTGGCTGATCCTAAATTGAAACTCGTGATGTGCATTGCCTTGCCTTATTTCTTTCCACCATAGTTTGGTGCTATTTTCACTACATGATTTGTTGCTAGGTATTAATATAATGACATAAGCGCAAAAAGTAAAAAAATGTAATAATAATAAATAATAATGTAAATATAAATACGAAGATTATATATATATATATATACAGGGTGTCAGATAATTCGAAGATCACCCGTGAACTGCAGGTAGAGTAGGTTAATCTGACAAGGAGAACACCAGTATTTGTCCCCTCCGATTTGGCTGAATTTTATATATGTTATAGTTCAACCCTCCCACTAAATCGTGGTAAAAGGATACGATGCACCTCTCAAGCATTCGCGAGAAAAACGCGTTCAAAGATTTCTATGTTGGTAATGTACCGAACGGTAAGTGTAGTTTGTCAAGCAGCGGCGTGGTGTAGTGAGTAAGGCGTCGGACTAGAATGTTGCATGTTGCTGGTTCGAATCTTACTTTTATAATTTTTTTTTTTTTATTGTATTATATTGTATATGTTTTATTTTTAATATTTAATTCTAAAAATTAATGTATTAAACAATTTTACAAAATTTAAAAATATAATTTATATTTTTATACGTTGCGTTTCTTAAAATTAAAATTTGGTAATTATTTAGATAAGGGGCTCCATCACAGACCTTGATCAAATTAGGCTCATTCGACGCGTTTTTGCACAAAATGAACGAATCTGGCAGAAAAAAGTGTCGGACTGCCCCGCGAACCGAGATATCAATCGTTAAAGTTGACGAGTATTCAGGTTAAGAAAGCTGTCATACCGACGTAACGTAAGTAACTGAGCATGCGCATAGCGTTTCACTGACCATGCTAGCGTCACAAAGTGCGCGAAATTGAAAATGTAAAAAGGGATACAAGTTAGGTCAATTGCGTGGGGGGTCCCGGGGGCTTCGCCGGGGGCTTTGCGCAACTTTCCACGCGTATACTTTTCAACGCAAAGCGAGGTTCCACATGGGTTCGCGACTTTCTACGCGTATACTTTTCAACGCAAAGCGAGGTTCCACATGGGTTCGCGACTTTCCACGCGTATACTTTTCAACGCAAAGCGAGGTTCCACATGGGTTCGCGACTTTCCACGCGTATACTATTCTACTGCGTTCGCCGCCTCCCCCGCCCCCCCCCGCGAAGCGGGGGGGGAGGGATGGGGGTTGAGGCGGTGAGAGAGTTGAGTTTTACATCGTTGGCCACGCCTCCACGCAGTGAGTTGGTTATAATTTAAATTTATTTGACAAGTTACTCACATGTTGTGCACTTTACTAGTAATCTCTAGTAATAGCAAATAAATTTAAATTATAACCAACTCACTGCGTGGAGGCGTGGCCAACGATGTAGAACTCAACTCTCTCACCGCCTCAACCCCCATCCCTCCCCCCCCGCTTCGCGGGGGGGGGCGGGGGAGGCGGCGAACGCAGTAGAATAGTATACGCGTGGAAAGTCGCGAACCCATGTGGAACCTCGCTTTGCGTTGAAAAGTATACGCGTAGAAAGTCGCGAACCCATGTGGAACCTCGCTTTGCGTTGAAAAGTATACGCGTGGAAAGTTGCGCAAAGCCCCCGGCGAAGCCCCCGGGACCCCCCACGCAATTGACCTAACTTGTATCCCTTTTTACATTTTCAATTTCGCGCACTTTGTGACGCTAGCATGGTCAGTGAAACGCTATGCTAATCTTTTCAGTTTCCATTTTTAGTATATGATAGGCTCATCAATTTAGTAAGGCGAAGATTTATAATATATTTTATAACAATTATATATTTTATAATTTTAAAATTTAACAAAATAAACTTTTATTATACATATATATTGTATAAAAAACTAATAGATTTTTTAATTCAACACGGTGTTCTGAAAAATACAATTAAGTGTAGTAAAAGTGGCAATGACGTAAACATCAATAAAGAGACACTAATGTATCGATGTCGATAACGATACAGTGTTGAGAACACAAACAGAAAATAGATTAGCAAGTAGTACTAGTGCTAGGCTGGTCATCGGCACTGGTTGCAGGCTGGCAGGTGGATGTCGGAGGATACATCTCAGCGATGATGTCGAAAAAGACTTCGATTCGTTCCAGGCGAGTATAGGCGTGTTTGAACAGATATTCGGACAAATATCCTTCAAAGTGTTCAGATTTTCTTCCGAACCTTGGGATATTTCCCCGAATCTCTCTCCAAACGCGCTCTATATGCTGAGTATGTGCACCTGCAAATATAAAAAATATTAAAATATAAAGTACAGAAATAATAATATATTTATGCAAATATTAATGGTAATTATATACAATTTTAAATATTTCTTACCCGTTTGAGGATCGACAAAGTTGTAAGAGTGGTTGACTTTTAGATGTTGGAAGCCTTCATGTTGTAAACAATCATAAGACTTCCAACAGTCTGAAATTATGGTGGTGCCTGGTAAAATCCACTCTTTGATACACCCCAAGAGTGTATTTTCTGTCCGATCCTCCACTGGAACGATGAAAATCTTTTTCGACTCTCGCTCGTAGCCTCCGAAAATCCATTGCCCTTTGACTAGTCGACCACGATTGTATTTACGGCGACCAACTTTTGCTTCATCGATTTCTACTATATGTCCTGGGCCACCAAGCTTCTCGCTACGGTTCTCAGCCCAGAACACACAAACCTGTAAGCAAAAACAATATTATGATCATTTCATTCAATATATTTTAATATTTATACATTAAATATGTTTTGATATATTTAATGTATTTCAATATATTTTAATATATTTTTACTAAGTATATTAAAGTATATAATTACTTCTCTGCAAAAGTTGAACCAGTCAACAATCGTAGTCGATGATACGCCAGTTTCGTCCAGCGTGTCGTCTTGACGAGGATGCCGTAACATTAAAAAGCAACCGACAATGTTGCAAATGGTAGCTATATCAAGATGACTATGATCGAACCAGGTGTCTGCTTTAGCACTTTTTTTAAAGTTGCATTTTTTGCTAATCCGTTTTCTGTGTGTGTTTTCAACACTGTATCGTTTTTGACATCGATACATTAGTGTCTCTTTATTGATATTTACGTCACTGCCACAATTACTACACTTAATTGTATTTTTCAGAACACCGTGTTGAATTAAAAAATCTATTAATTTTTCCTTACATTCTGTAAGGTGCCCAAATTTCAAAAATGAGAGTGGCATTTTGTATTGATTCAGACACTTGCAGGCACTATTGTGCAAAACACATGTTAAATCGCGTTTCATTTATTTTATACGTACAGTTTTAATTTCCGTGCAAATTCTAGCAGAAAGTTAGTGAAACGCATGCGCGTGCAGTCATCCAGCATGCAAACGTGACTGCAGCGCATGCTCAGTTACTTACGTTACGTCGGTATGACAGCTTTCCTAACCTGAATACTCGTCAACTTTAACGATTGATATCTCGGTTCGCGGGGCAGTCCGACACTTTTTTCTGCCAGATTCGTTCATTTTGGGCAAAAACGCGTCGAATGAGCCTAATTTGATCAAGGTCTGTGATGGAGCCCCTTATCTAAATAATTACCTAAAATTTAATTAACACACACACATATTTATTATTAATTGTAAATTGTCATACAATTTATATAAAATTTTTTTGTATAATAGGAGGAAAAAAAGAAGAGAAGGATAAGAAAATTTGAATCTTTTATTATGTTTGCAACTATATTTTATTTTGTTCACAATAAGCAAAATCTATTCATTATCAGAATCAGAAACATCAGAATTACATATGTTGGGATGATATTTATCATAGAAACACGCAAAACATAATATTTCTGTGCAATGAGCACATTGAATAAAACCTGTATTTTTACAAGCACACAATTTTTTTATAGTTGTTGATGGAAAACAGATATCATTTAAATTGTGAAATATCGGCCTATCTTCGATTAATTTAGATGCATGCCATGCATATAATATCATTGGTTTAAAAATAGGAGCACACAATTGATGCAACAATAAAGAATGGATTTTTATTGAATCTTCGCGCGTTCCAATTTCTCGCTGTTGTTCTAATAATGTTGAACAGTTTTGCAATTTTTTAATAAAAATTTTGACTAATTTTAATAATAAATTTAAATTTAAATTTAAATTTTAATGAAAATTTTCAAATAATAAATTTTTATTACTAGTAGACTCATGGGGAGGACAAACGGATTTAACGTTATATGATGATATGTTCGAAGACGAAACAGGTAAAGTGTCATGCACTGTTAAAATAATTCCTCCTAAATGCACTCCTATTTGCCAACCCTGCGACGTCTATTTTTATCGGCAAGTCAAAATTTTTATTAAAAAATTGCAAAACTGTTCAACATTATTAGAACAACAGCGAGAAATTGGAACGCGTGAAGATTCAATAAAAATCCATTCTTTATTGTTGCATCAATTGTGTGCTCCTATTTTTAAACCAATGATATTATATGCATGGCATGCATCTAAATTAATCGAAGATAGGCCGATATTTCACAATTTAAATGATATCTGTTTTCCATCAACAACTATAAAAAAATTGTGTGCCTGTAAAAATACAGGTTTTATTCAATGTGCTCATTGCACAGAAATATTATGTTTTGCGTGTTTCTATGATAAATATCATCCCAACATATGTAATTCTGATGTTTCTGATTCTGATAATGAATAGATTTTGCTTATTGTGAACAAAATAAAATATAGTTGCAAACATAATAAAAGATTCAAATTTTCTTATCCTTCTCTTCTTTTTTTCCTCCTATTATACAAAAAAATTTTATATAAATTGTATGACAATTTACAATTAATAATAAATATGTGTGTGTGTTAATTAAATTTTAATTTTAAGAAACGCAACGTATAAAAATATAAATTATATTTTTAAATTTTGTAAAATTGTTTAATACATTAATTTTTAGAATTAAATATTAAAAATAAAACATATACAATATAATACAATAAAAAAAAAAAAATTATAAAAGTAAGATTCGAACCAGCAATATGCAACATTCTAGTCCGACGCCTTACTCACTACACCACGCCGCTGCTTGACAAATTACACTTACCGTTCGGTACATTACCAACATAGAAATCTTTGAACGCGTTTTTCTCGTGAATGCTTGAGAGGTGCATCGTATTCTTTTACCACGATTTAGTGGGAGGGTTGAACTATAACATATATAAAATTCAGCCAAATCGGAGGGGACAAATCCTGGTGTTCTCCTTGCGAGCAGAAAAATCTTGTATCATTTTTTGATATTCTTAATATTTACCGAGATATTAACAAAAAAAGATTGGCGAATCCGCGCGAGGAAAGCGCGCGCGGCGAGAAGGACGTCCCACCGCTACGTGCTCACTAAGCGCGCAGTGAGACGGTGGGAGGAGCCTACGAGCGTAATACTAGAACACTGCGGCGACCGCGCCGAATTATTGGGTGTAATCCCACCGCTCTATCTCCCACCGCCTCACTGCGCGCTTAGTGAGCACGTAGCGGTGGGACGTCCTTCTCGCCGCGCGCGCTTTCCTCGCGCGGATTCGCCGATCTTTTTTTGTTAATATCTCGGTAAATATTAAGAATATCAAAAAATGATACAGGACTTTTCTGCTCAGTTTAACCTACTCTACCTGCAGTTTATGTGATCTTCGAATTACCAGACACCCTGTATATATACATATATATATATAACTTATATTTTATTTATAATTATGTATTTTATATATAATAATTAAATATGTAATGAATATATAATTAATTGTGTGTGAAAATGATAGATTTACAAAACTTCGCTTTAAAATATTTATTAATTTTTCCATAATAAATAAACAATTACTTCAATTACATTTCAATTACAACTAGCCAAATATTTAATTTTTCTAACAATCGTTAGTTGAAATGTGCGTTTTTCAACAAATAATTGTTATAAACAAATATTTAAACAAATAATTTTTAAATTTTCTTTATATTGATTTTTAGTTGAAGGTAAAGAGATTATAAACATTTTTGTGAAATTTTTCGAAGCTATTAACATAGTGAAAAACGTATTGGACATGAAATACCCTGGTTGGAGGGATTAAGTTGCGGAAAAAACGTTGGAGAGATTAGGGTTAATTAAGCTTGAATCTTGTTGAAATCTCCAGAAATCTTATAACCAAAATATTAATTCAACACGTAAGATCTGCACGTGTGAAGCCAAAACTAATAGCACTTTTATGATTGGAAAACGTAGAGCACCTTGCTAGAGAGCACGTAAAGAATCAATTAACAAAACCAGTACGAAAAATCGTACCATGTGCCGCAGGCTTTACTATCGCTACAGCCTTGTGTCCACGATACTAGAAATCGGTCTGAGATCTTGATCCGAGAAATATGTAGCCAATTAGCATGCAGTTTTTATGGAAAAGAGGCAATTTTATTGGCTGAACATTTTTCGGATTAAGCTCTCGGACCGATTTCTGGTATCGTGGACACAAGTCTTACTGTGTATGGTTATAGCTTTGACTATATAAGTATGCACTATTACTTAGAACATATATTACTGGAAGGGGAATGGTAGGCTGAAAAGTAATCGGAGGAAGAAAGAAAACTAGTTCTCTCTCTCTCTCTCTTTCTCTTGATTAACTGCTCGATAGTGCACAAGCGCGCATGTTTACGCGCGCTATACACTCTTTATACAAGTTTTATAATTTATAATCAAGACAGTTCGTTTAGCCGAGTAGTTCTCGCAAAGAGAGAACATTTACATTTACAAATAATTTCTGATAAAAATGAAAGAATGAGTACTCAATATCTCAATGAGAAATAAAAGGGGTAAATTTCATCTCTTCACATTGCGCAGTTTCATTCACTTAGGATCAATTGATATCTGAAGATGTAAGAATCTTTTCTTCGTCAGTGGTGAGAAATACAAAAGGGAGGGCAGTGACTGACATCAAACTGGCAATATTAATATATTGGTTGAACGTTTTTTATTACGTTTCGACCCTTGGTTCAGGTCCTTATCAAATACATCTACAAATATGTCACAACGGAATAATACAATATTTAGGCGCAATATAATACAAATTTAATTTATGACTTACGTACTAGATAATTCGGTAAACCATAATAACTCAACTATGTAGTTGAAAGAATCGCGAACATTGGTTGAGACTTAAGCAGACGTGCAAGCCGTCTGTCGCTGGTGACAACGAAAACCAGACTGAAAGGAAATTACGATTTCCGAAAAGCTAAACACCCCATACAACCTTTTCATAAATATGGATATTTCCAAATGGATTAATATTAGCAATAAACGAATTCCGGATTGAACATTAAATTTCTTGAGCTTAGGGGGCAGCTTAGAGAGCAGGTTCGCGCTTCCTCTAGATAGGAAAGACGTTAAAGATCGTATAAACTACTCAACGGCGATTATTAAGAACTTCGAGAACGTTACTCAAAAATTAGATAAAAAAGTTGCTGATTCCGTTCGCAACTCAATTAGCAATGTCATAACTAGGGCAACCAAAAATATGCTTTGTAAAACTTGTTTTAAGCACTTAAAATATGCTCTAAAAAATAAAAAAAATGCCCTAAAAACAGAAAAATATGCTCTTAAAAAATTACATTTTCAAAAATTTTCACATATTGTCTAAATCATTTATGATAACGAAATAAAATAAACTTAATGAAAAATTGTTTACATTGTATATATTTATATTTTTTTAATTAATTGTATTGCATTTTTAAAAAACAAAATTAAATTAACTAAAAAAGCACATATATATTTAATATCAAGAATAATATTATAATATAATAATAATATTAATAGTTTAATAAAGTTCTCTCTCTTTTAATTTATATTTTGGTTACAGTAAATAATAAACATTTCACTTAAGTTTTCAAACAAAAAGCTTTGCCTGTTTGCTCGTAGAACATTTTTATACATTGAAAAACTTCGTTCGACATCAACAGAAGTTATAGGTGCAAATTTAAATGCCAAGGTTTCTTGAATGCTATATTTATCCGTTTTTGTAATATCCGTATTATCAGATTTTCCAGTCAAGCGTGCTGAAAGTTCTTTTAAAACAGTAAATTCACTATTCTTCGCAATAATGTTTGCAAATTTTTTCTTAATAGTATTCGCTGTCTCGCCGCTTACATTATTAATTGCTTTCATAATGTGTGTTACAACTTCAATCTGCACAGTAAGTGGTAGACCATATATTTTGAGCTTTTTTATGGACGCTTCAAGAAATCCATAATTTGATGGAATAAAAGTTAAATCAAATTTTATTGTATTGTCACGTAGCAGAGCCTTTGAAATTTTAATCGAAGCAGCCTCTTCATCGTCCAATGCATCAAAAATTCGCACAATTTTTTCAAAATTGATCGCGTAATAATTTACAGCATTAAGCCATATTCCCCATCGTGTAGTTATCGGTTGTGGAGGAAGTGCGAGACTAGGTTCTAAATCTTTGAAAATCTCTACTCTCAAGGGAGCTTTTAAAAATACTTTTTTTACATTAGATATAAGGCGATCAACGTTAGTACAGGCCCCGTATTTGTTCACATACTCGGTGAAGACCATGTGCAACACAAGTCAAATGTGTTATTTTTGGATAAAATACTTGTATTGCCTGAGCTGCTTTCACCATATACGGCGCAGCATCTGATATAAAAAGCAAAATTAAATCTTTATCAAAACTTTCGCCTAGGATTTTAATAGAATCATCGAAAAGTCGTGCAATGGTGCTGTGATTTGCTTTATGTAGAACTGCAGTATTTAACAAATATTTTCGTTTAGCGCTTAACTCTTCAGAATCTAAAATACCAATAATTACATTTGCTACATATCTGCCAGTTGCGTCTATAGTTTCATCGATTGATATCCATAAAAAATGATTTTTGACGGAGTTTCTGATGTTGTCAATGGTCTTTTTATAAAGATCTTTTACGCCATTTGTGCGAAGAGTGGTTTCCGATGGCACTTTATGTTGCGTGTATTTTTCCAAAAAAGACACAAAGTTTTGATTTCGCATTTTATTGTATAACGGTATATCCGCGGAAATAAGAGCATTACACAAATCTTTTGTGAATTCAGAATTGTTTGATATGGAAGATTCGCCAAATAGTTGCTGCGTACTTTTTGTCGCTTCATTCTTGTTAGCAAGTTCAATATGTTTTTTACTTGTCAGGTGTTGTTTTACTGAAAATACTTTCTCAGCTGATACAGGTTTATTGCATATTTTGCAGAAAAGAACCGTGCCATCAGTCTTCAACGATGGAAATTCACGTACATATTGCCGCAACTTATTTGAAAGTGTAATCTTTTTTTTTGGCATAATCTATAAATAATTAGAAAATTTGAGTTTTTCGCGGTGTACACGAATATTAGAATTGGTTTTCGGGTTTGAACCGCGTACTTTTTGTTTGAGTTCAACGTTTCATGAAAATTTCAACTCACTTCATCAGGGAAGAACAGTCTTATAGTATCTATAGGCTGTTTCTCCTTGATAAAGTGAGCTGAAATGTTCACGAAACGTTGAAATAAAACAAAAAGTCTACAAGGTTCAAACTCGAAAATCAATTCTATTAATTAGAAAATTTAGTATGATTTATAATTTTAATTGAATTTTTTGTAGACTTACTTTTCCGTTTATACACAAAAACAATAACAGTAAATCACTTAGCAACAAATCTTTTGCATGAGAATATAAAACAAGCAATTATGGCGTAGCGCGCAGTGTTACTGGGTCTGTTCTTTTCAGCTGCACT
Organism: Crematogaster levior; assembly: GCA_901521435.1. Classification (NCBI taxonomy): domain Eukaryota; kingdom Metazoa; phylum Arthropoda; class Insecta; order Hymenoptera; family Formicidae; genus Crematogaster; species Crematogaster levior. The sequence goes on from CABEGB010001325.1 coordinate 63,886, forward strand.
GCTGAACTAGTGCAATAAGTTAGAATGAGACATATATATATTTTTTCACTCTAACTTATTGCACTAGTTCAGCAGTGCAGCTGAAAAGAACAGACCCACTATCACGTCGAGCATTCACTTTCATCTGAATCTCCTACGACAAGAGTCAGCAGAAACAATTAAACGCCGAAACAATTGAAAGAGTATACGAGCGACGCACCGTTTGAGAATTACTGAACAACCGAATATAATCAATTCCTTTAGCAATCGAAATACAAAATATCTTGCAGCATATTTTTATTTTAATTATTCTATTCACTGCTACAGCATGAAAAACTAATTGAATCTAAATCAGGAAATATATATAATGTGAATATATATATGTGAAATGTAAAAAATATGAATTATATAATAAAATATTTAAATATTTTATTATTTACATTATATAATTAATAATTATTATAATAAAAACATATTATTTTTTATTATAATATATAATAAATATATAATAAATATAATAAATTGTAAAATAAGCAAAAAATCTGCATTTATGGCTAAAATATGCAAAGATATGCACTTATGACTAAAATATGCAAAAATATGCTGTAACATATAGGGCTTAAAATGCATAATTTCTTCTGAAACATATTTATATCTAATTCATTTCTATATTAATTAAATAAAAAAAAATATGCTCTAACATATTTTGGTTGCCCTAGTCATAACCAACTTTTTAAACACTGAAAAACACTTAAACTTAAGGGGTAACACTACCTTGTGGGGTCAAAATCAAGGTTCATTTTCTCGAATTTATTGTGAAAAGGCAAAACAATTTATTAAAATTCAGTTTGTTAGACATCATTGTACATCTCTTATAGTATATAAAAAAATTTTTTTTAAATCATTTAAAAACAAAATGGCAGCACAACATCTGTCGGAATAAAACATCTTTTTTTTTTATGACCTCCCTGGCCGTACACCTACAGGTCACAATTGTGCATCTAGAATAAAAAACAAAAAAGATTTTGAAATTACATCAAAAAATCTAGTGAACGTCCGTAGAACTTTTCAAAATATTGATTTTTAAAAAAATGGCGTCAATTTGAAAAAAAAAACACGTTTTTACGGAAAAAATCGGCCGAAAATCGGCTATAAAGTCAGTAAATTTTCATAAATCAAAAAGTTCTACGGACGTTCACTAGAAAATTTAATTTTTTAGCTACTGTTAAAATTTCAAGTCAATTGGTTGAAAATTGTAGGCGCTAGATTTACGGCCAGCTCGAAAAACATGGTTTCGAGTAAAATGCGTTTAAAGTTTCAAGTACGTATTACTTCTAACGGTTTTCCTGGCGTCAGCTGTTGTCCTAGCTTAAAAATTCGAGTAGTAGAGACATCTAATGGTTTCATTTTCAAGTTTTATCCTACTGATGTAAGTATAATATGTTTACGAAGGAATAGTGATCCCTACTATACCGTTATGGAACGCGCCCTAATGCGTTAAAGAACGCACCGTGACTTTACTCGGAAAACCGAATTTTTCGGCCACTTAAAAAATTTTTTTCCACATAAAATGTTTTGGGCATCATTTTTGGATAGTTAAGGAAGAATTTAAGCCAATAAAAAAAAAATGGAAAAAAAAAATTTACAAGGTAGTGTTACCCCTTAACTGACAAATTCATCTTGAACGAACTTTACGAATGCAATAAATTCTTAAGATAAAATAAAGACCTATTAATAACTAAAGCAGACAAAGGACAGGTTACAATGTATTTTATAGATATGTCGATGACATTTTTATGATTGCTCCTACATCCGAAATCAACACCATCCTTGACGTTTTCAATAATTATCACCCACGCCTTAACTTCACACATTCATAATTGAACGAAACAAATACGATGAACAAATGAATGCCTTATTAAATAATACAACGACTTATAAAAAACTAAAAAGAGACCCCACTAGATCTATACAAAATAACTTGAACGAATTAATTAAAACATGGAAAACTATAATTCTATTATAGACGAATACACTTATAAAATACTGCGTTGCACCAACGGAAACCTCCCTAGATGCTATGGACTGTCGAAGATTCATAAGAGTGGATATCCACTTTGCATCATTGTATCGGCATCTGGGAGTCCGTTATACAATGTCACAAAATATCTATATCAGATACTAGAAGAATCCATCCCGAAGCCAAAATCACACATTAAAGACAGTTGAACTCTCGCCAAAAACTTAAAAAACACACATATTCACCCCAGTCATTCTCTCCTATCCTTGGATGTCACCGCACTTTATAACAACATTCCTAAAGAACTAATTTTTAAAGCAATAGAAACTCGTTGGAATCACATTGCACCTGCCACTAAATTCAATTTGCAACAATTTCTTTTCGCCATAAATACCGTACTTTCCTCCACAAGTTTTGGCTTCGAGGGATCTTTCTATGAACAAATCTTCGGTAGTCCCATGGGGTCTCCACTATCCCCTATATTAGCCGACATCGTAATGGACGATCTTGAAACGCAATGCATAAAACGTCTCAAATGTATGATCCCTGTATTTTATAAATATGTCGATGACATTTTTATGATTGCTCCTACATCCGAAATCAACACCATCCTTGACGTTTTCAATAATTATCACCCACGCCTTAACTTCACACATGAATTAGAGACAGACAGCTCAATCTCCTTTCTGGATACCACCATTATTAGAGACAACAATGTACTTATTACTAACTGGTACCGAAAACCTACTTTTTCTGGAAGATATACTTAAATTACTTTTCTAATCATCCGTTCAAACATAAGAAAAACACCATTACGCACCTTGTTGACAGAGCCATCCTTCTTTTCGATGAGAGATTCCACATTAGCAATATTAACATTATCAAGGAAATTTTATGTAATAACCTATATCCTCAACACATAATTAATCATCACATTAATAAAAGACTGAAAGAATTACAAGAGATAGAATATCACTAACACGCAAGATACCATTCCCTTTGACGCGAAAAACTGCATCGTTATACCGTTCAATTATGAAACTGCAAGAAGCATAGAACGGATTTTGAACAAAACCAATTTTAAAGTTATTTACTCGATCTTTAATAAATTGAATTGCATCATAAAGAAGGGGAAGGATTCACTCAATGTTCTTAAAAAAACCGAACTTGTTTATGAGATTGATTGTTTGAGTTGCGATGCATGTTAAATAGGACAGACAAAACGGCACTTGATGATTCGGTTAGGTTAAATGAATTTTAATGTCATTACACCGTAATGACATTAAAAAACAGACAACGAATCAGTCTGTCGTAAGCAAACATAGAGTGTCTCTAGGCCATGAGTTTGATTGGGATAACCCTAGAATTCTACATAAAGAAACACATAAAAGGAAAAGGGAAATAGCAGAGATGATTTTTATTAAGAGAAGCAATTCTGCTATTAATTCCCAAAAGGACACAGAGAATTTAACAGCTATTTATGACGGACTCTTAAATATTTTATAAAAAATTTTTTTTTTTTTTTGACATTTTTTTTCTCTTATTTATTACTAACATTTTAGAATATTGATCCGATTTTTATACTTTTGTACATTGTTCTTTTGGTTTTTACCTTTACTTTTATTTATTTTTATTTATTGACATGTTTCTTCACCCATTTATTGTTGACATTTTAAATTATTGACCCGATTTTTATACCTTTATACAATGTTCTCTTAGTTCTTTTCTTCCCTTTATTTATTGTTATTTATTATAATTTTGTCCTGTTCGACATGAAATGAAAATCGTAATTTCCTCTCAGTCTGGTTTTCGTTGTCACCAGCGACAGACGGCTTGCACGTCTGCTTAAGTCTCAACCAATGTTCGCGATTCTTTCAACTACATAGTTGAGTTATTATGGTTTACCGGATTATCTAGTACGTAAGTCATAAATTAAATTTGTATTATATTGTGCCTAAATATTGTATTATTCCGTGTGACATATTTGTAGATGTATTTGATAAGAACCAAGGGTCGAAACGTAATAAAAAACGTTCAACCAATATATCAATATTGTCAGTTTGATGTCAGTCACTGCCTTCCCCTTTGATATCTGAAGGATGAAATGTATCTGAACATAGAAACCAATTTTCAAAGTATTTCTATACGTCATTTGATAACTGCTAAAAAATTGTGATATTAGTTGAGATTCCAAAAAAAATTTTCATAAAATATCAGCTGAATTCACCGTGTAGTTTAAAAGTTAGAAAAAATTTTGAATATAACTTTTACGCGAGAGCTTTTGAAAATTAAGAAATTTTGAAACACATTAAAAATGCTGAGAATTCCGTGAAAATTGATAAATTGTTTAAAGAAATATTGAACGAAACTGTGAATCAGTTTTCAGTGAATCAGTTAAAGTTTTAAATTGATGCACCATTTTGATTATTTTGATTATTTTGATTATTTTTTACTAATTGAAAACCAATAGAAACTGCAGTTACCAAGATATTTTATTAATAAATAAAATCAAAATTTCATTTTCTAATTGCACTTTCACTTAATTTTTTTTCGAGACATTTTTGCTGCTAATAACTGCGAACATAACTGTCTTACATTCAAGTACGCGTTTTAAAATCTTTTTCACACCTTTCGTGCTTTTTACGAACTTTATCAATGAGAATTTTATCAAGAGAGTTTCTTACAATTACCTTACTTTTGGATCTGATCTAATTAAATAAACGGAATTAAAAAAAGGAATGAATGTAGGTCAAGGAAGTAAATAAATATTTTTTATTTGCTTTCATAAAGTTATCTTATCTTATTGACTACATTGAACACATTACAAAGATTTACTGATTTTTTAATAAGATCAATTTTGAATATTTATGGCAAATATATACCCGGTCTTTCTAATTTCCATTGCTCGCTTTCCTTTGTGAAACAATCGAATGCGTAAATATGTTTTTATAATAGTTTTGATCAACTGAGTTTTGTGTCAATAATTCCTTGCTTAATATGTTTTGTATTATCAGTAAATACCGAACAATTAATACTGACTGCTTGAAATGATTTCATCGTTAAAAATTCTTCGTTTTTATGTGTGAACAATATTGTGTCATTTGCGCATATAGTTTGCTCAGTAGTTTGAGCTATTACACTAACATCTCGTGAGGAATGATACAATAAATTTTCTTTAGTTTTGATATCGATTAGTGAAGATGAGAATTGATCTTGAGTGCTGCCTACTAAAAATGGACACATCGTGAATACTTCATCAAATCCTTGGGTTTAAAATGATCCGTACATATTTTATGTGCATCATATAGATTTTTCCTTCCTTTTGCAAAAACTCAATTACTGTTTTCGGATGCCCTTATTCGTTAGGAATCTGTTAAAACGTTAAATATTTTTGTGTTTAACATCTATAAAAATATTAGTAGTTAACAATTTGTAATGATTAGTAGTTGAAATCAGTCTTCATGGTTAAACCTACCTTTTCCATGGGTATAAGAATATCTGTGTGGATTTTTTTTCCCACTTAGAAAGCATGTTTTTTGCATGTGGCTATCAAGGAATAGTTAAAAAATATCAGTAATTAATAGAGTTAAGGGATAACGCCACTCTAGAGCTCGAAAAAAAGACGTTTCTTTGATAATTTTTTACGGAGATACAATAAAGAAAATGAGAAATCTATTTATAGGAGTTTATTATACATGTTTCGAAGTATATAAAAAGTTTGTTTATTAATATTTAGAAACAAAATGGCGGCTATATTATAAAAAACTCGAGGCCTCTTTTCGTCGAAGGGGCTTCACGGCCGGAAAGGTTACTCCCACAATTTTTAATCTAGAACAAAAAACCAAAATTTTTTAAAAATTATATATAATTGGCTAGAGACTGACGTAGGGGATTTTGAAAATATTGAATTTTGAATAAGTAGTGCTTATTTGAAAAAAAAATCCATTTTTCGGTAAAAAATTTCACCGTAAATTGTTTATAACAAAAGAAGTTGACAAAATATCAAAAAACCCCTACGTCAGTCCCTGCAGAATCTAATTACGATGCTACTGTGCAAATTTGAAATGAATCGGTCAAAAACTTTTCGAGTTATGTTTCCGGTCAATTTGAAAAACATTGTTTCGAGAAAAACGCGTTTAAAGTTTTAAGTACTAAAAACGTAATAAATGTTTTTATATACCTTTAGTCGGCAATGCCTGCACCGTAGATTTCACTTTCCATATCAAAATACTCGTGCTCTGCATCTTTCCTGGCTGATTTTAATGACGTCCTAGCCTCTTTCGCAGCATCAGATAATGAGAGCTCCGAAAACTTGATATGGCGAGCATCGGTCTCCAAGCAGTAATTGTAACAATTATGTCCAATAGTCAAGCCCAGGAGTTTCATAACTTGCATTATGCTCGATACTCCGTCATTGTATATGCACACAGCTAAATTTGCAACTCTGTCAAGCACAATTTTGCCGCTGGAAACAGATTTTGGAGCCATCGACCATACGAGAGTGTTGAAACTTTCGTTGCTATTTTGTGTAAAACCACCGATGCATCGCTCAAGCAGATCATCACTGCTCAGTTTTTCATAAATAGGCTTAATCGCTTTAAAAACTTCGTCAGGAAGAGCTGGCTTATGCTTGTGCTCGTGCAACTTATTTTCAGCCTTAGCTTTTTGCCACGAGCACCACGAATCTTTGCCGGGCGGGCATTTGTCGTGCTTCGACGCGCCATAGAGCGGCAGTTTCGGTTTAAAAACAGGTACTTAAAATTCCTCCCGCGTTACGGGACCAAGTGTACATTATTTTTAAGACTTTAAGGCATCATTTAAACGAAAAAATCGATTTTTTGAAAATTCTAGAGTGACGTTACCCCTTAATCTAAGGTTCCTAACATAATGCAAACTGATAATAAATTAGATACATTTTTACTTATCGTATATAGGAAACCGATTTGTCGGATTTGTCTTTTTTGCCACATACAATGCAATATAATTTTGTTTTAATATCGGCACTGCACATTTTGCTGTGTTTCATCGTTTTATGCCAACATGTGACTGAGAACAGCGAAAACTGAGATACATGTATATAACGTATATAACCGATATAAGATTATCGAAAACTGAATGTTTCTCAAGATATTTTGTATTTTATATCAAAATACTGTATCTTTCAAGCCTCATAACTCGGAAAGTACTTGATGAAAATTAGTTTAATTATATAGTGTTTTGGAAAACTCGAAATAAGCTACAAGAATATGTAATAAAAAATAGGGGGTTCCATTTAAGAAACTGAAGTTGATCTTCACGTGACCTTTAAATGAATTTTCAAAGTCAAATCAATGGCACTATCTTATGTTTCCCTTTGAGTCAAACAACTTTTATGAAACATTTTTTTGTATCTTTTATAGTTTTCGAGATATTTGTGTGGGGGATTTAAAATGGGACATCTTATATGTATATATATATATATATATATATATATATATATATACAATATATATATATATATATATATATATATACACACACAGAGTGATTCAGAACAATCCCCGAATATTAAAATGTCGTATTCCTGAGTGAATTCTGAAATGATTTTTCCTTTACCAAAATTTTCTCCGAAGCTTAGTTTTTGAATTATAAAGAGAAATAGTTAACGAATTACGGAAATAGTACGGAAGGTAGGCAAGAGCGACGCAACTCACCGTCCGACGCAGGATTACGTAGAGCGCCTCAGCCTTAGCTCATCGCTTTACATATCGATACACACGCACATGACACATTCTCTCTCTCTGTTTCTCTCTCACTCACTCTCACTCTGACTTATTCTCACTCTTGCTCACTCACTATTTATTTTTGTAATTAAAAAACTAAGCTTAGGAGATAATTTTGCAAAGAAATGTGAGTGTCAGAATTGAGTCAGGAATACGACATTTTTCTTAATCACTTACCTGTAGAGATGCGATGACTTCGTGTTATTGTAGTTCCTTGAGAGATGGATGGATCGTAATCAATATTTTTTGTGTCTTCCACAACTTTTTGTAGATATTAAATCGCGTTCGCACTGACAATCCACAGCTGAGTAATTACACGCAAAATATTCTTCTTTTATAAACTTACGTTTCATACATTTTCACTCACGTTTCACTCACTCGATCACTAATCACTGTCGATCACCAAGTAATTATTTGACTGAAAATATTATCTTCAATATTAAATATAAGGTGTAGTAAAAAGAAATCCATTATTTTTGCATTAAATTGAAGGCTTTATTTAACATAGTTAGAATGATCCGATTTAGGTCAAATATGCACCGTTTTGTTCGATAACTTGTTACCATTTTGAAGGTAATTTCATTATGCCTCTCTCATAGAAATCCTCGTCCCTATTGGCAAAAAATTGGGACAGTCGATTTTCACAAGCTTCTCTTGAGGCGAATTTTTCACCAGCAAAATCATTCGCCATAGACAGGAACAGGTGGTAATCATTTGGTGCCAGGTCCGGACTATAAGGTGGATGCATAAGAACCTTTCAACCAAGCTCCCGGAGCTCCTGGCGAGTCACTATCGATGTGTGTGGCCTGGCGTTGTCCTGATGGAATACAATTCCTCTCCTATTGGCCAAAGCTGGCCGCTTCTGGGCGATTGCTTCCTTCAGATTGACGGTCCAATTGTTGACAGTACAAATCCGAATTAAGAGTTTGGCCGTAGGGGAGCAGCTCATAGTAGATGATTCCCTGCCAATCCCACCAAACACACAGCAAAAACCTTCCTGACCGTCAATCCTGGCTTGGTCACCGTTTGCGCCGGCTCACCGCGATTCGACCACGACCGTTTTCGCTTGACGTTGTCGTAAGTGATCCACTTTTCATCACCAGTAACCATCCGCTTCAGAAATGGGTCGATTTTGTTGCGATTCAGCAGCGATTCGCAGATGGAAATTCGGTCCATGAGGTTTTTTTGCGTTAACTCATGTGGCACCCATACATCGAGCTTCTTTTTGTATCCAGTTTCATTTAAGTGGTTCCAAACGGTTTTTTGTGCAATGTTTAGCTCCTGGGCAATCGAAACAGTGCTTACATGACGGTCGGACTCGACGATTTCCATTATTTTATCGATATTTTCGACAATTGGCCTTCCAGAGCGTGGTGCATCTTTGACATCAAAATTACCGGAACGGAATTGACGAAACCAAAATTGTGCGTGATTGGCTGTTACAGTATCAGGACCATAAACACTATTCACATTTTCAGCCACCTGGCTTGCGTTTTCGCCTTTATTGAAGAAAAACTGTAAAATATGGCGTATTTTCTCTTTGCTGGTGTCCATCTTTGACGCGTGCTCAAACAATACTGAGTCAAGCAATCACAAAACTGTCTGAGAAGTTTTTTTTAGTACGAAATCTTATCTTTCTAACGCCATCTAGCGTAATCCGATCGCACTTATACAACGCGAGATACAGATTACTAAAGCCATCTATTGGAAAAATAATGGATTTCTTTTTACTACACCTAATATTTAACATTAAACACTTTTACTTGTTCTAATTAACCTGAAAATGAACATCATATGTTTCATATTTCTTTTATTGTCGCGTTCTGAATATTGAAGGTATTCGATTAATCTCACGCTTGTATTTACGATTGGCAGCGCTAGTGCAACCATAACCAAAAATTAGTCGACTTGCTGTCGCCAAGTAAACACGTGTCGCGTGTTGTGTATCATGTGTTTCTTTGAGTGATTTCTTTTCAATCAAATAATTACTCGGAGATCGACAGTGATTAGTGATCGAGTGAGTGAAACGTGAGTGAAAACGTATGAAACGTAAGTTTATAAAAGAAGAATATTTTGCGTGTAATTACTCAGCTGTGGATTGTCAGTGCGAACACGATTTAATATCTACAAAAAGTTGTGGAAGACACAAGAAATATTGATTACGATCCATTCATCTCTCTCTCAAAGAACTACAATAACACGAAGCATCTCTATCGCATCTCTACAGGTAAGTAATTGAGAAAAATGTCGTATTCCTGACTCATTTCTGACTCACATTTCTTTGCAAAATTATCTCCTAAGCTTAGTTTTTTTTTAATTACAAAAATTTAATTACAAAAATAAAGAGTAGTGAGTGAGCAAGAGTAAGAATAAGTCAGAGTGAGAGTGAGTGAGAGAGAAAAAGAGAGAGAGAATGTGTCATGTGCGTGTGTATCGATACGTAAAGCGATAAGCTAAGGCTGAAGCACCCTACGTAATTATCTGCGTTGGACGATGAGTTACGTCGCCCCTGCCTACCTTCCGTACTATTTCCGTAATTCGTTAACTATGTCTCTTTATAATTCAAAAACTAAATTTCGGAGAAAATTTTGGTAAAAAAAAAATCATCTCAGAATTCACTCAGGAATACGACATTTCAATATTCGGGAGTTGTTCTGAATCACCCAGTATATACATATATTACTGTTTTCCTTGTTATAAATCATGATTAAAATGTTTTCTCACACAGAAACTGTGATGCTGTTTGATTAATGCTGTGAACGCTTTAAAATTGATATTAAGAAGCAAATAAAATCACATTTGAAAAAATAAGTCAGATGTACAAGGAGAACAAATTTTACAACACTTATAAACATGCATGCTTTACAATTTATTTATCACATGTTATCGATCACAATTAAATAAAAACAAACAACAATCTATCGTCTATCTCGTTGGCCGTAAAATAGAATTGTTTTCGTTAGTGTATTATTAAAAAATGTTTTTAGCTTTATCATTAGCTTTATCATTAAACATTTATGATTTTCCATAACATCTATTTCTTTCTAGTGGTTATAGAAATTAACAAATAATTTCGATATATCAAAAACAAAATATATAAAATATAATGTAAAAAAATATAATGTAAAAAATATAATGTAAAAAATAAATTTAAAAACGCCGATTAAATATACACGGTCAAACATGGGTCTTTAATAGCCAAACAACAAACTGTGCAAAGGCAGTACCTAACTAAAGATGCGCGTCGACACAGTCGAACTTCAAAAACGCACCACACTCACCAACTTAGAATCAAACGTGATTTCAAATGTTGGTGCTAATACGAATTCCCCACCTCTTTCAGATAAATAATTTATTGCGAAAGTATTACCTCAGCCAGGGTTCGAACCTGGAACTCCCCCATTCCGTGCGGGCGTCAATTCGACCACCGACGCATGTGATAATATTTGTCGCAATAAACAGTAAACTTAGTAAGAACGTCTTTTCACGGCTGACGTATAATATATAAACATTACAATATTCAAAACCGTGGGTTACTTAATAATAAGAAATAAATTTAAAAACGCCGATTAAATATACACGGTCAAACATGGGTCTTTAATAGCCAAACAACAAACTGCGCAAAGGCAGTACCTAACTAAAGATGCGCGTCGACACAGTCAAACTTAAAAAACGTGAGTGTGCGTTTATATTTAATCGGCGTTTTTAAATTTATTTCTTATTATTAAGTAACCCACGGTCTTGAATATTGTAATGTTTGTATAATGTAAAAAAACCTGTCGTGAGAAGGTAGAATATGGGAATATGTGGAGTTTGAGGTAAATAGCCGAGGTATTTAGGTAATAGCACGTAGTCCTATTACCACGTAATAGCACGTAGAGTCCTATAATAAGAGAAGCGTGAATTCTCTATCTCCACCTTATCTACCGCCACCATCTTAGGTCCGTAAAATAGAGCAAAAAGACGAATTACTATCAGAAACTGATACACAAATGAAGAGGTTAGGTTGCATATATGTATACTATTGAGCACAAATAAGGATCTCACAATACTAGTATGAAGTCTCCTGCTGTTATTTAACAGAGAAAAACATTTCTACTTACAAGTTTGGTTACAAGTTTGCATTTATTTACATTGTATATAAACAACACAACATATGGATTACGTGGGACCTTGCGGGTCTAACATGGTGCCTACAATTGACCGGTAAATATTCATTTTACACACCACCCTCCAATGACTTGACCTTGACATATGTTGTCAAAGTCATCTTCCTGAATGACCTTCGGAAGGTTTATGCCGTCGCTCGTTTTTTATTAAAAAGTTATTAACAAAAAGGAGTTTGGAAAAAGTGAATTTGGTTTGGAAAATATGAATGAATAATCTTTATTTAGCCTCCTCAGCTATTTAACAAGAATAATAATACAATGCTTACATATGCAGTTAACAACAAAAAATAAAACAATCAAAATACAATTAACAATTAAAATAACTAACAATTAAAAAACAACTACTTTATCTTAGATATCACATAGTCCCTTAACATACGCTTAAATGTTACTAATTTTGTACATTCTTTTATATCCATAGGTAACTCGTTATACAACTTTAATCCCTCATAAAATATGCTTTTCTGTGCCCCGGCTGTTTTTCGAAATTGAATTTCAATATTACCTATCTGTCGTGTTAACCTTCCTTCCCCACTTTCCACTGTCTTACATTTACATCCCAGATGTTCTGGTAACAAATTATTACGAATTTTAAAAATAAATATGCACACACTATAATGCATTCTCTGTCCTATTGACATGAATTGTAACGCTTGCAACATATCTTCCACTCTCGTATACCGATTACATTGTAAGATAACTCTCATTGCCCTATTCTGTGCTTTTTGTAAATTATTCATTTGTGTTTCTCCTACTGCAATTAACAATGTAGCACAATATTCGAAGTGTGGTGCTATGATCGTCTTATATATCATGCACCTAGCATATGCCGAGACAAAGTTACCCATTCTATTTAAGAAACTCGTCTTTTTCCCTTTTTTTTTTTGCATGTAATTACAATGATATTTAAATGTAAGTCTATCGTCTATCATTATTCCTAGGTACTTCATAATTTCCACACGTTCTATTACAGTTTTATCCATACATTTTAGCGTAATACTACCTCGCAATTCTTTCCTTATACTTCTAACTACCATATATTTTGTTTTTTCTGCATTCATCTTTAATTTGTTCACATTCATCCAATCTTCATAGAAGAAACAATTATTCTAAAGCTTAGTTTTTCCTTGTGTATTTAGGGAGTCCGTATGCTTTAGGAAAAAGAGAGTCACTTGATCTCAATTTTAGTAATTCTGTTTTTGTAATGTATTTTTTGTCGAACCATTTTTTGACAATGTTATTGAGTGTTTTCTCTATATTGTTGACGGGATTCTTTTTAATGTTAGTATAAGTGTTTTTGTCTTCCAAGATTCTTTCTATTTCCTTAGTGTAAAATTCTTTATTTAAGGCAACTGTGGCGTTACCTTTGTCTGCTCTAGTGAAGATAATTTCTGGGTGATTATTGATAAATTGTAAGGTTGATTTGTACATTATTTCAATTTGTTTTTCTGTTTTTGATTTACTGTCTTTTTTCTTTATAAAGCTATGAATCATTGGTAGAGAGAAATTTCTAATAGAAGTAAGTTGTAAAGAGGTGTTTATATTATTGCTGTTTTTTTCCAAATCTTTAATTAAATTATATATGGCATTTCTTTTATTGAATTTAGTTGGGAGACAAAAATCACCACCCATTTGTAGCAGGTTTGAAACATTGTTTGGAATGTTAATATCGGTTAGATTATGGAACCATTTTGTGTTAGTGGAATCGAAAGGATTCTTATTTATCTCCTTGAACTTTTTTGGATCTATGTTTATAGAGATAGAGTTATTATTGATGTGTTCTGAGATTTTTCTATTAATTTCGGTTATTCTGCCTCCTTTGTCAAATTTGCAGGAGTATTTTATGTGGTTAATATTATTATGTATGAGGTTTTCTTTAGTTCTAATGAGCCAAGCCACTTTCTTCTTATGGATAAGAACTAGTCTATTTTTGAAATGTGTGAATGTTTTGTGAAAATATTTTATTATGTTGTTCAAATGTTTGTGTGGGATGATATCTGATAGTTTGAGTGAGGTTATTACTAAGTTTTTTTGTAGGCTCGATATTTCGGAGTATAAATCGTTGATCTCTATGTTTAGGATGGTTCTCTTGTACTTATATTTTAATGCAGAAAATTTTCTGTTGTTTTTTTGTTTGTGCCAATAAACCCAGAAATTATCTTCACTAGAGCAGACAAAGGTAACGCCACAGTTGCCTTAAATAAAGAATTTTACACTAAGGAAATAGAAAGAATCTTGGAAGACAAAAACACTTATACTAACATTAAAAAGAAACGTCAACAATATAGAGAAAACACTCAATAACATTGTCAAAAAATGGTTCGACAAAAAATACATTACAAAAACAGAATTACTAAAATTGAGATCAAGTGACTCTCTTCTTCCTAAAGCATACGGACTCCCTAAATACACAAGGAAAAACTAAGCTTTAGAATAATTGTTTCTTCTATCAACACCGCTCTGCACAGTATAGGCTCATTTTTACAAAAAATAATTTCGAACAACATCCCCAAAGCTAAGAGCAGCACGATAAACAGTAAAGAACTTTATAACAAACTCTCAGGCCTAATTCTAACACAATCTGAAACTATCTTCTCACTAGACGTAGTTTCTCTTTTCACGAACATACCTCTAGAATTAGCTATTGATAGCCTATCGAAAAGATGGACCCATATCGAACCTAACACAAAAATTCCAAAAACAGAATTTATTAACACTATAAAATTTCTTGTGAACTCAACATACTTTTCATTTAATAATAAAATATACAAGCAATGTTTTGGCACACCGATGGGCTCACCTTTATCCCCAATATTAGCAGACATTGTTATGGAAGATCTAGAGCAATCCATTTTAAACTCTTTAAACTTTTCTTGCAAAATTTACTTTAGATACGTCGATGACATTATTATATGCGCCCCAAAAGACAAAGTCAAACAAATACAAGATCACTTTAACAGTTACCATGACAGACTGAAATTCACCACAGAACCCAGTATCGACGGAAAGATTAGCTTTCTCGATCTTAACATTATTATAAACGACAATAAGATATATATTGATTGGTATCAAAAAAATTCATTTTCGGGAAGGTTCCTATCATATTTTTCAGATCACCCTCTAATACATAAAATAGGCACAATCTACAATTTAATAGACAGAGCAATATTACTATCACATCCACAATTTCACCAAAAAAACATATATTTCTGCATTAATCTTCTTTTAAACAATGGTTACCCTCTCGACCTAATATTTAACTGCCTACAGAAAAGAATTTACAAACTCACCAATAAAGTTAATAATAGAGAAAAAGAACATTCAAATAACTCAATTAACAACAACCAAAAACAATACTTAGTTCTGCCGTATATAAAAAGTATCACTAACAGAATATCATCTCATATTAATAACTCGGAAGTAGATTTAGGATTAAGATGCATCAACAAATTAAACAAATTCATCAAGGTACAGAAAGACAAAACAGAAAAGTTCAATAAGAACAATGTCATTTATAAGATCCAGTGTAAAGATTGTGATGCATCTTACGTTGGGCAAACTAAAAGACAACTTAAAACAAGATTAAAAGAACATAAATACAATATTAAATTAGACCCATCAAAGCATTCTGTGGTTACTGAACACATATTAAATCACAATCATTCGTTTGACTGGGAAGATACTAAAATTCTTGATACTGAATATAACTATCAAAAACGTCTGATATCAGAAATGATTTACATAAAATCACAAAAAGCAAGTATTAATTTACAAAAAGATTCAGAACAGTTAAACGATGCTTATTTCGAAATCATCTCAAGTCTTGCTGAAAAATAATATTAATAACATCTTTGACTTTGTTATGTTCAAAACATACGAAAGATAATACATTGTTAGTTGGTGCTTTCCCCTTCTCAATATTTAATCTTTTATGTCTACGTTATTGAAAATGTCTATTTGATCTTCAAACTCAGTTCGTCTCTGTTATAACACCTGTTAAGACGTTCCGATAAGAAAGATCATGTAATGGGATCAAGAGAAGCAAGAACAGGTACTGCCCTTCAATTCTAATATTTATAAATTTATAGAAATTTCTCACGCACTAGTAACAATAGCTTTCTATAATTTTCGGAATTTCTCCACAACTTGACAATATAACTCTTGCTTCTCTCTCCTCTCATTATCATATAGTACGTTCTTTGAGTCACCACTTCACGGACATTTTCAATTCGAGGGAGTCACTGACATCTTCTCCTCCAACACCTTGACCATACCAGCACTGTGACAACGAGATTGTGTCTACTATTTGGATCTACATACTCGGCTTCAGTTTAATATAATTTGTTTCGATTTCTGCGTTACTGAAGAGGGCTCAGTGAGCCGAAACGCGTCTGCGCAATTTTGTTCGCGAATCTTTATGAATTTTTAATAGTGTTTGTAATGGTTTATCACCGCATCACATGTACGTTTTGGTTCTATAAAAGGCTTTTATCTATTTCAATTTGATTTTATATTAAGGAGCCGTAGTAAATTATTTACTCATTTCTTGAATTTTAAATCGTTCAATTAGGCAGGATTGGACTGAATTCCGTGCGCGTGGCTGTATGTTAAGCAGTGCGGAGACGCCCGCGCGTAAGAATCTCGTGCATATGTACATAAATGACGCCGGCGGTACTGTAACTTTCAAGTTACTCGAAAAGTACTCAATAAAACATGACTTTAATATATTGTTTTGTAAGCTCTCGAGGTAAGCTACAAGAATATGTAATAAAAAATAGGGGGTGTTTCCATTTGAAAAAACATTAATGACCTTGACCTGATTTTAACAAGGTCACTCAAGGTCAAGTCCAAATTTTCATCATGTGTCCCCCTTCAAGTCATACAACTTTTGTTTGAATAATTTTTCAATAAAATCATCGGTTTGCGAGATAATCAACCATATCACTTAAAATGAAACACCCTATATATAAACTTATAAAAACACTATAGCACGATTATTCATTATAGCACGATATTTATTATAGCACGAATTCACTTTTCCCTAAAAAAGGAAACTATTAATATTATAAAAAATGCTACCAATAATACAAGCGTTGCTATAAAAGGATACGTAAGTAATAAAAAGCATAAAAAATATATTAGGTGTATAACTTTGCTTCCGCCGTTTTTCTATAGATGGTTTTAGCGGTAAGTAGTGGTCGAAATAAATAGATCATAGACGTCATACAATAAACTTGGGCATCTGTCAACATAATCCCATTAGTCGATTTGTGTCTGCATCATAAAGTTATTCTCGATTGAAAATGTCAGTTTACGAGGCAAATTCTCGTCATTTGCGGGAGGTTTTAATTTTCTGCTTCAATGTGAAGAAATCTGCGGCTGAGGCTCGTCGAATGCTCTCAAATACTTATGGTAAGGCCGCTATTAGTGAAAGAATGTGTCGTGAGTGGTTTCAACGCTTCAAGAACAGTGATTTTGACGTCGAAGACCGGCATAGCGGTGGAAGAGAGAAGGTTTTCGAAGATGCAGAATTGGAGGCATTACTTGATCAAGACTCGTGCCAAAATCAAGAAGAATTGGCACGATCATTGGGAGTGACTCAACAAGCCATTTCAAAACGCCTCAAAGCCATGGGAATGATTCAGAAGCAAGGAAATTGGGTGCCGTATGAGTTGAAGCCGAGAGATGTTGAACGGCGTTTGCTTGTGAACAGCTGCTTGAAAGGCAAAGACGGAAGGAATTTCTGCATCGCATTGTGATTGGGGACGAAAAATGGGTTCATTACGATAACCCCAAACGCAGAAAATCATGGGGAGTTCCCGACCATTCTTCCACATCGACGGCCAAACCGAATATTTACGGCTACAAGGTCATGCTCTGTATTTGATGGGACCAGCTCGGCGTAGTGTATTATGAGTTGTTAAAACCGACTGAAACAATTACAGGCAATCGGTATCGAACGGAATTGATGCGTTTGAGCCGCATTGAAAGACAAACGGCCGCAATACAACGAGAAACACGATAAAGTGATTTTGCAGCATGACAATGCTCGATCCCATGTTGCGAAAGTGATCAAGATATAGGCCGTGTTCCGAAATTCACTGCCAGCACTGAAAACCTATAATATACGTGACGCGAACTATAGTTTTCCAGTACTGGCAGTGAATTTCGGAACACAGCCATACTTGGAAACGTTGAAGTCCTACCCCACCCGTCGTATTCTCCAGACGTTGCTCCCTCTGACTATCACTTGTTTCGATCAATGGCATACGGCCTGGCTGACTAGCACTTCCAGTCTTATGAAGAAGTAAAAAATTGGATCGATTCATGGATCGCCTCAAAAGATGACCAGTTTTTTCGACGCGGGATTCGTACGCTGCCCGAAAGTAGTGGCCAGCGATGGACAATACTTTGAATCATAAATGTATAACCAGTTTTTTACAATAAAACCTCGAATTTCGGAAAAAAACGGCAGAAGCAAAGTTGTATACCTAATATATAATTACAGTTTTTCTTTTTATTCACAAAATATATCCGTATAAATATATAATTTGAATAGTCGCGTGTTGGAGACAAAATGGTGGATAATTGCGGTACTTTGTATATCTAGTGACTTTAGTCAAAGGGTTATACTGTGCAGAACTGTGGACCTATAATATATGGGTTGTGTTCAGTTTTTACTAGCAGTATTACAAATTTGTTCCGTTATAAGAATGCAGTGGACTGCGATAGTATCTAGTTTCATCAATTACATCATAAATAACAGCCATTTTGGCACTGTAACTACTGCGGCTGAGGAGGTGAAGCAGTTACAGCACAAATATGACGGCGAGTTCGGTAGAAAAACATTTATTAGATCTATTAGATGCCGAAACAAATAAAACATACAGAATATATATTAATGCAGAAGATACACATAAAGCACGGAATGGTAAGTAATTTAATTAAATTTAACTTGTAATTCACTTTTATTTATTTTTTAAATTGTTGCAGTTTTCAGTGCACTGTAAATTGTTCCAAAATACGACGTCACAATTTTACTGACAGATTAAAATCAATTTCGGAACGGCTTCGGCAGTGTACTGTGATGACGTTATTTCAACAGCACTGCCAGTAAAAACGTAACACAGCCATAGACTGCTCATGAGACAGAGAAATGTGTCTGCGCCAAAACTGAGAGAGATGCAAAATAACTTTACAGTTTCCCTCTGAGAATGCGCACAACGTCTGTGCCATGTCGAAATTTGCCATCTATTGCCCCCACTTTTTTCCTGTTTTGTCATGGCGCAGACGTTGTGCGCATTCTCTGATGGGGAACTGTAAAGTTATTTTGCATCTCTTTCAGTTCTGGCGAAGACGAAATTCCGTATGTAAGATAGGGAATGAACAGTCCATATATTATAGGTCCATGTGCAGAACATGGAGGTAAGAGATACCTGGAGGGGGTATAAAGTTCTGTTTTAGACACGGGGAGTAAAGTCGGAGGGGTGAAGGATCCATCGTCGCGTCCATCTTAGATACTTCAGATTTAGTGTCTACTTTCACATCGCGTGACGTTAATTGAGACGTTATAACAATTACGTTTCGTAAAATTATCTGCTGCCATTGACACATGTATCTGTATCATAATCAACACGTTTGCAAAAAAATAATATTTCTAAAGTAATAAATATTTGATATAGTTATTATGTTTAGTGTTTAGTAGTTAGTTGGGTAATAATGTATGTTTTCCAGGGTAATTCTTCAGAATCACTACACCAGCACAAAACTCAATAAAATTGGACTCAATCGACGCGTTTTTGCACAAAATTAAAGAATCTGGCAGAAAAAAGTGTCGCTCTGCTCTGCGAAGTGAGATATTAATTGTTAAAGTTCACAACTCGATAAGTTAAGAAACCTGTCATATCGACGATGTACAGACTGTCTGAGCATGCGCAGTGACGTAACGCAGATCAGCTGAGCATGCTAGCGTCATAAAGTGCGCGAAATTGAAAATGTGAAAAAGGATACAAGTTAAGTCAAATTTTTTTTCGTAACAGAACTCGTTTCGTGATAGTAGGAGGCTTTGCCCCCCCAACCCCTCAACCAGGGGGCTTTGCCCCCGGGACCCCCCGCGCATTTGACTTAACTTGTATCTTTTTTCAAATTTTCAATTTCGTGCACTTTATGACGCTAGCATGCTCAGCTGATCTACGTTACGTCACTGCGCATGCTCAGACTGTACATCGTCGATATGACAGGTTTCTTAACCTATCGAGTTGTGAACTTTAACAATTAATATCTCACTTCGCAGAGCAGAGTGAAACTTTTTTCTGCCAGATTCTTTAGTTTTGTGCAAAAACGCGTCGATTGAGCCCAATTTTATTGAGTTTTGTGCTGATGTAGTGATTCTGAAGAATTACCTTTTCCAGCAAGTAACAAGTCGACATATTCTATCTTTTTTAAAATAAAAAACTTGTTCATTTCAAGACGTTGAAATAGGATACATTCCGTTACTTTGTCCGGCGCCGCCATTTTACATGCTTCATTAGACATTTCATTCCTTTCACCTTTTGTGTTTCAATCCCGTAGCTTTACATTCCCTCCAGGGTATTTCTTATCTCCATGATGCAGAAGGTGTGTTCTTTATAGCTGAACTATCTGCACTAATTCAGCTGTAAAGAACAGATCACATGGTAGTACTGGAAACTTATAAAATTGACGCTGTTGCTACGTTTTCTATTCGTTTCTCTTATTTATTAAAATTATTTATAAGTGACTTTGAACATCGATGTTATAATTTTGGCGTTAAATCGAGCCGATGTTATAACTTTGGCGTTAAATCGTGTAAACGTAGACAATGCTTGCCTTTCATCGAACTTCTGTACTTTCTCATATAAATAGGTTTTATTTATTTTATTATATAAATGTTTTATACTTATGTATATGTAAATGTTGTTTGTGCGTGCGTGCGTACGTGCGTGTTTACTTGTATGTCTCAGCATTAAATATTAAATAAAAAACTTTTCTTAATTTTTCAAATTAAGAACTTTCGACTAGGTTACATTTGATATACATAGAAAATGTATGTTAAGTGTATGCATAAGTGTATGCATTTTCTCTTCTTCTGCTTCCTCCGTAATGTGACAAAACCACCAATTTCCTTAATGATCAGTTTTACAATTCGGTTAACTATACTATATATATATATATATATATATATATATATATATATATATATATATATATATAACTGGAGATTAATCGATTCTCTATTTCTTCTTAAATAATAATATGGAAAAAATATAGAGTCGATTAATCTTTGGTTAGCAGTTAAATTGATGTTTGTGAAACTGGCCCTAAGGGCTACTTAACTAAACACAATGGTATATATTACTAGACTAATTGTAAGCATTAGGAGAATTTGTAGACAAGGGAGAAGGGGTGAAGTCGTAAATTCAGTGAATAAGTAAGTGAGTAAGTAAGACAGAGGGAGAATGTTGAACGGCCTTATTGCTTTCTCATTTTATCTTTGAACTGTCTACAAAATAGAATGAGAGAGCAATAATGCTGTTCAACTTTCCCACTCAGCTTCACTCCTCCTGAGAGAATGCTCGGGATATATGTCATTGATTAAATTCCAGTTAAAATAATCGGCGATTAACTTTCAGTATTACAACAATATTTCTGTCGAATAGAGATCTTTCTTTCTATAAAAAACGTGTTATATTAGTAAATCTTTTGGTTGAGTCAATCAATGATTAAATTAACCGGAGTTTAGTTAAAATAATCCTAAATTTCTTATTCTGAGTAAACTGAACGAGTTCTTTCTTCATTTTTTTGGTGTTCAACAATGTCACTAACTTCCTTTTTTTATTTCTCATTCTTGAACAGTGTAATCTTGACAATACTTAACACTTCCTTTTTGAACGTTCTTCTTTTATTATAAGTTCGAAGAATATTTTTTTCTATTCATTTATTCACTCTTTACTTAATAGAGAATCACTTATGAAGTTACTTGATGATATAAAGATTTGTGTAGTCCAGTAGTTTCGTGAACATCTTAGACAAAATTTAATTTTTTAAATAATTTTAAATAATTTTAAATAATTTTAATTTTTTTAAATAATTAATTTTATTTCTGAGTTTGTGATATGATCTTTTTTATATTTTTCGACCACTAATTTGTTCACCAATTGATGTTGCGATCGGTTCACAAAATATGGTTTTTGTAATAATTAAATGAATGTTAAGAATATTCTTTTTATATTTATATTCTCCTTACTATTATAGTTAGATTCAATTCTGCAGAACCAACTTTAAAACTTCACTTTTCCACTAAAGCAAATTTTGTGAAACATTAGAAATAAAATTCTGTGCTAATGTTATCTCAAATATAATGACTGAACTATAATCTTTCTCAAAATGACATTTGTCATATGCATTTTTTGAAAATCGTCTGTATCAAGATAAGATATAGGAGCTTTATATTAAGCGACACGATACAGCGGCGTGACACCAAGTATGTAAAAAAATTTAGACAAATAAATTATCTGTAGTAAATAAATATAAGTTGATTTCATAAAATATATATTTTGTTTTCTAAGTTCTATAAAACAATATATTTTACAGTTGATGATAATGAGAAACCCATAGTAGTGGGAGAAGTTTTAAGTTTTTCTTTCAATTCTCAGGAATTATGTTATTTTTATTAATGAATGCTGAGAAAAACAGATGTGTTCAAGAAGTTTAAAGAGGAAAGGGAGGGGAGAGATGGGAAAGAGATGAGAAAGAGAAGGGATCACTCGATTTGAGAATTGAAAAGATAACGGTACGCTTCTACGAGGAAAGGAATTGCTGGAAAAGAAGCAATTTAGGATATAAAAAAGTGGATCAAGACAGAAGAAGATAGTGGAGTAATATATGACCAGACAAATCGTAGAAACCTGAGGAGGTAAGGTCTTAAGCGCTTGAGAATATGAATAGATGTCGATTGGAGTAACTGGATAGAAACTGATAGAATTGCAAACTACAAAAGAGGAAGACAAGAGACGACTTAGTGTTTTTGAAGAATAAGAGGAAGGAAATCGATGAAATGATTATTCATGCTAGATGAGTTAAGTAAGTGTGAAGGTAAAGTAAAGAAGGAAGATCTGTCGCCTCCAAGAATAAAGAGGTTTCATCAAAATTAGCTAAAAAAGTTAGAGGAGAGGGAGCTGTAAAGAAAGATTTCTTTTCACAGCGGATAGCATAGTTAACAAAGATGTGTAAAATGAGTGTCCAAGCCTATGCAATAAATAGTTTCTAGACATTTATTTAAAATAGGAAATGAAAAATAGACATTTTAAAAATAACTTTTTAAAATAAAAATGCTTTTTATAAATATTTATATTTTTATATTTATATTTAAATTCTTATTTTTTATTATTTATATTTCTCTCTTTATTCTATTATTTCTTATACTTAATTATGCTTCATTTTATAAGCCTATTAATAAAGCCTGCGTGTGTTTCCGTATTATATCTGTATGATACTACGACTGCGATTGCGATTGCCTTAGCTATTTGTCAATTGTTAATTGTAAATATGCTTAAAATTGTTTATGATTTTACTCCAATATGATCTATAGCTGTTGATATATCCAATAGAATTTGGTCTAACGTGTCCTAATAACCCAAGTAAAAGAAAATTTATAAACATTAAGAAATCAAGACCGGTTCTAGATAATAATCATATAATACAACAAGCCAATTTTTTCGGTCATCCTGGATCTTAGTATCAAATAATATTTTATGTTTGTGTGAATTTCTATACATATTCAACGCGAATTTCCGCGCCGTACAGTGGGCCAGAAATTCAAAAAAGTGGCCAAAAGTCCAAAAATCAAGTGTACGTTTTCACTGTTCTGAGTAGGTGTATCATATTTAGGACCCTTTGAACTAACTATTCTGAAATTTCGAAGACATATAGTGCACGTGAAGGCAATGAAATCACCACTGAAAGTCATAAAAAGTATGTATTTTTTAAATTTCATGTAAGAATTAAAACTTCGATTATTCGGGCAGTTTTTTAAAATCGAAGATGCTTTTTTTATTTATTACTGGTAATAAAACTATGAAAAAAAAGAAAATGCAGCCATTTACACTGAATCCGCATTGTATGCAGTTGAAAAACGTGTAAGTATAGGATAAATACGCTAGATTTTCGGTCCGTGCGAAGTTCCGTATACTCGTTCTCCTTCGTTCCACCACTTATGAAGGGCTCTAGGGTACCATTATTTTCTATATGTAGTAGATTTCACATCCTAAGTGCGCATATTGACAAAATAATCAGGAATTACAACATTTATTAATCATTGACTGTGTATTGTGATGAAGTGGAAAGACCTATACATCTAATTGTAAGTAAGACCGAAAAATGTTATAAAGTTTGTAATGTGTGTGTGTGTATATATATATATATATATATATATATATATAAAAAATATGTATTTTAAGAATATATATATTTATCTATTATATACATATATATCATATATTATATATTAGATCAATAACTTCACTTAATATTCTTATACATATATGTATATGTATATATTTGTATATGGGTCACTCCTATATGTAAATATGTATATATAATACATATAATGTATCTAATATTAAATTGCAAATTTGATACTGCACGAAAATGTCCCTCTCTGCCGAACCCGGAGCCACGAACTTGGACGTGGAGACAATCGACTCCTTTTTTAATTTTTTTTGTTTTTTTCATAATTTTAATTTTTTTGTTTTTTCATTTAAAAATTTTTTTGTTTTTTCATAATTTAAAATACGCAAATATTATAATAAGTAATTTATTTAATCCAAGACTGCAACACTATGTCAACAAGTAGCCTACATTCTTTTATTCGATTTTTTTTAATTACTAGAAGTCTATATTAAATATTGACTACTTTTTTTCCATTTACATCTATCATATTGGATTCGCCATCTTGAATTTTTGAAATCCAACTTCAAATTCGTATTCAGCGACCCAAAAAACGTAAAAATAGAGTTGTTATTTATTTCTGCACAGCGAATATAATAAATATAAAATATAAAGTATCTTAAAAAATATTAATATATGATAATATAAAAGTAATAATTTTTATGTATTTATACATTAATATATAAAAATTTATATATAAATATAAAATATTCATGCTATTTAAAAAAAAAAAAAAATGCAGCACGAAGAATCGAACACGAGTCCAGGGAATTGGAGTTCGACGCCTTCACCGCTCGACCACGGCGCTCACTTGGAAATGGTGATGAAGTTACGGGTATTTATGGTTACACTGCGTGCACATAAAATCCTTCATAACTCGAAAAATATAGGTTTGCGACCCCCACATATATTAATAAAAATTGATTGTTGTTTCAAGATCTATAAAACCCCCCTGGTCCAAAACTGATCCGACGCCATGACCTTTGACCTCGATTTTTTCGAAAACGGGGGGGTATCTAGACAAACGGCGAAACACGGGTCCATTTGTTTTCGATGAAGAAGGTCTGTGCCAAAGCGCATCAAAATCGGTGACCCACACTCCGTGGCCTCCCCTTGTTAATATTACTATGAACATGAATGATACATATATAAAGACAATAGTCTTTTATTGACTGCTGTACGCTACAAAAATACGTTAAACAAAAATATATATAAAATATATATATAAAATACGTTATAGATATTTTATTTTAGCTTATCGCTATTCGAACAATCTTCTAGGGGCAATACACAAAGTTGACGCTTGAATTTGCTTGTTGCCGTTTTAATAATGGCTACCTTGATAACTCCATCTGCTCCTGGAAGTACCTCTTCCATTCTCCCCAACATCCATTTCAGGGAGGGGAGGGGTAGATTATCCTCCTTACATAGTACTAATCGACCCTTTTTGATTTGAGGCCCAGTGCTTTTCGTCCATTTGTTTCGTCGCTGCAAGCTGGTTAAATACTCGAACAACCTTCGTCTCTAAAAGTGTTGGCGTATACGCTCTACCATTTGCCAACGTGAAAACCGATTAATTTTTACATTCTGGATGTTAGAGTGCTGCCTATCAGGAAGTGACCTGGGGATAAATAACTAACATCATTAGGATTAGTGGAAAGCGCTGCTAGAGGCCTTTAGAGTTAGGCCGTTAGAGTTTAAGACTGCTTCCAACTACGAAACCAATGTTGACGCTTCCTCAAATGTCATTGCAGCATCAGCAGCTATCTTATAAAAATGACTCTTGAAGGACTTTACAGCTGACTCTCATAGTCCGCCGAAGTGTGGGGTCCGTGCCGGGATAAAATTCCATTTAATTCCTTCATCGTTTGCCTTTTCAATGATCCTGTGTCTCTGTTGCTCTAATGCAAACAGCTTTTTCAACTTACGACTCGCCCCGACGAAGTTTGTTCCGTTGTTAGAATACATGTTAGCTGGTCTCCCTCTGCGACTGATAAAGCGGTTGAAGGCATTAAGAAATGCGTCGGTTGTCAGCTCTGATACTACTTCCAAATGGACTGCTTTTACGGTCATACATACAAATACTGCTACATAGGCTTTTATGCGTTTAGCTCCTCTCTGTTTACCATTACGTATATAAATCGATCCGCAAAAATCAACACCAGTTGTTGAACGGTCTAGATAGAGTTCAATGGTAGCTCTCCCATTATCTGCACCAGAGACCCGGACCGAAAGGATATTTCAGTCCGGTTCTGGTTATGGTTTAATTAAATATCTAATAATTGTTTCGGTTTTAGTTTCGGTTTTTTGGACGGTAAAAAAACCGGAGTCATTAAAATTAACGGTTAAATCGGTTTTCACGATTATATTATAATTATGCAGAGGAGAAGAAGAGAAGGAGAAATAACTTTTTTCAATATTTATTTTATATTAAATTGTATTTAGAGAAAAAAAGTAAAATTAAAACATTATATTATTTTTTAATAAACTAAAATTTAGAGTTTATAGGAAAAACAAAAAAAAATATATGTATATGTATAGTATATGCAGGAGCTAATGTTGCAATACTAATGTGACCTAATGAAAGAAAGACAGAGAGTGAAAGTAAAAGTGAGTGAGTGAGTGAGTGAATAACCGAGTGAGAGCACATTTGTCCATTTGATCAGTTTCTCACGTATCAGTTGTATTTTGTCTTTGCCTTTTGAGAAAGATACTTTTTTTCTCTGTTTTAGTCGACAAAATCTTATCTCTTCTCTGAAATATTTGCTTCTATATTGTCAAAATTTGAATTATTTTCTTCTGTCATTTTTGATATCTTTGAAGCCACATGTTCGTTCATGTTACAGTTCCTGATAAAAATTAAAGAGTTCTGCACTTGTATTAAAAAAAATAAAATTAAAAATGCGTCATGCCAACTTAAACAGAGAGACTGAAACTATTTCAAGCAGAACACAACGAATACAGGTTGTAATCGTTATTTCACATATTGAAATAACATATTTTATGCAAAATTATTTTTATTTACGCTTATTATTTTAATATAATATCGGCAGTTTATAATATCTGCAATTGAGTCTTGACACGGGATCTGTTCTTTTCAGCTGCACTGCTGAACTGGTGCAACAAGTTAGAATGAGACAAATGTATATTTTTTCACTCTAACTTATTGCACCAGTTCAGCAGTGCAGTTAAAAAGAACAGATCCACGGTGCGGTAACCTAGGACAGCGGGACGCTAGGCGAGGGGAAAGGTGTGTCAGCATGCCGCTGCCCGTACCTCGCCGCTGCCGTCTCTTGCCACACCTCCGGGCAGCCAATGTTGACACACTAGGCCGTGCTATAGCTTCGGCGGCTCAAGCGCTTGCCTCCTTGTACTTCGGCGCGCTCTTATTCGCCTAATTTTAATATTAAATATTTCGTTTATTATTGCGAATTTAGCAAAATGGTACAGGACTTTTCTGTTCAGTTTACTGTGCCGTACCTGCTCACGAGCATTTGCACAAGTGCGATGGGACACCCTGTATACAGGGTTGGGTAAAAGTCCGGAAACGGTCAAATATCTCGAAAAAGATCAACTATAGCGAAAAATATGTAAGTAGCAAAGATATAAGGCTTAATAAAATGTACCTAATGATGGCTGAAAATTTGACTTTGGGTGGGGGACGAAAACCATATGAAGGTCAAATTGAATTTTTTAAATGGAATTGCCTACTTTTTATTACATATTCTTATAGCTTATCTCGAGACCTTTCCAAAACACTATAAATAAATGTTTTTTCGTTAAGTATTTTCCGAGTTATAAGGCTTGAAATAATTTCTTAATTTTACATAAACTATAAAATATCTCGTAAAATATTCACTTTTCCATGACCTTACCTCAATACTTTTATGCACAGAATAATGAAAGAAATCAATTGATGTAAAGAAAACACATAATTTTTAAGAAAAAGTATGTAATTGTTAGTTACAAATTGCATATTTTTTGTTAAAAACAACTATGTGTTTTCTTTACATCAATTGATTTCTTTCATTATTCTGTGCATAAAAGTATTGAGGTAAGGTCATCAAAAAGTGAATATTTTACGAGATATTTTATAGTTTATGTAAAATTAAGAAATTATTTCAAGCCTTATAACTCGGAAAAATACTTAACGAAAAAACATTTATTTATAGTGTTTTGGAAAGGTCTCGAGATAAGCTACAAGAATATGTAATAAAAAGTAGGCAGTTCCATTTAAAAAATTTAATTTGACCTTTATATGATCTTCGTCCTCCACCCAAAGTCAAATTTTTAGCCATCATTAGATACATTTTATTAAGCCCTACAACTTTACTACTTACATATTTTTCGCTATAGTTGATCCTTTTCGAAATATTTGACCGTTTCCAGACTTTTACCCAACCCTGTATATACACACACATATATACAGGATATCCCATCGCACTTGTACTAACCCTCGTGAGCAGGTAGGGCACAGTAAACTGAACAGAAAAGTCCTGTATTATTTTGCTAAATTCGCAATAATAAGCGAAATATTTAATATTAAAGTTAAGCGAATAAGAGCGCGCGAGGTACAAGGAGGCAAGCGCTCGAGCCGCTCGAGCTGTAGCACAGCCCAATGTGTCAGCATTGGCTGCCCGGAGGTGTGGCGAGAGACGGCAGCGGCGAGGTATGGGCAGCGGCATGCTGACACACCCTTCCCCTCGCCTCGCGTCCCGCTGTCCTAGGTTACCGCGTTTTTACGCCGCACCGTGTCAAGACTCAATTGCCGATATTATAATAAACTGCCAATATTATATTAAAATAATAAGCGTAAATAAAAATAATTTTGCGTAAAATATATTATTTCAATATGTGAGATAACGATTACAACCTGTATTCGTTGTGTTCTGCTTGAAATAGTTCTAGTCTCTCTGTTTAAGTTGGCATGACGTTTTACGAATTTCAGGAAAATAAAGATTCAAAAAATAACAATAAGAATAATAAAATTCTAATAACACTTTTAATAGGTCTACAGTTCCTGATAAAAATTAAAGAGTTCTGTATTTGTATTAAAAAAAACAAAATTAATTTTAAAAAAATGTGTTAATTTCGTGAAGAAATTTTTAGTACGACACCTTCCTCTCTAACAAAACGCGTTAAATATTATCATTTTTTATAAGAATTCCTGATAGTTCTATTCAAGTTCAGCACAAACATATGCAATTTTAGAACGATATTCCATGAATTAATAATTTTTGTTAAATTTTTTATTAAAAATTGTTAATTGGTAAAATATCGATTTAAAATTGCATTTATATGCTGAATTGCAATATTATCGGCAACTCTTGCCAAAAATAATAACATTTAATATATTTTAATACTTACTTACAAGGGAACCTCGCGAAGTGGAAAATTCTGATTTTAATGGAACTTTACACACATGTAGAAGGGGTCAATACATGAATTTAGAAATATAAAGTTGCTGCCATAAAACGATTCTAAGGGGTGAAATCACCCTTCATATATAGAGCGGTTGTTTACATTTCTCGATATATCTCGAAAACTATTGAAGATATCAAAAAATGTTTTATATAAAAGTTTCATGGTAAAATCATCTCTATTTAACCAGTTTAACAAAATTTTGAAAAAAAATTTGTTGAACAATATTTTTTCCAAAATTTTGGAAAAAATTTTTTTTCCAAAATTTTATTAAGATATTTAAAATTTAAACTAATAATTTCTAAAAATTTCTTCGCGAAATTAACACATTTTTTAAAAATTAATTTAGTTTTTTTTAATATTGGGAAAAGTAGAGTAAAAAGTCGCTCTATATATGAGGGATGGTTTCACTCTCCTTAGAATCGTTTCTTAATAGCAATTGAACATTTCTAAATTTATCTATTTACTTTTCTTCTCCCTCTCTTAAATATGTTCGATGATTGCTTACGTCACATTGTGCGATATGTACGTAACACTGCACTGCAACGTCATTTTATCATCATTTTAATTACTGTTATATTAATTACAGTTATTATATCACATAGTTATTAATTACGTATATGTGAGAATTTGAAATACTAATTGAAATAATTTTTTACACTCGATACTCTGATATGAAGATGTAATTAAAATGATAAGAATGAGAGATGATAAGTCTCTCTATATAGTAAATCAGATACATTGTACGTAGTTTTAGTGATCGCGTTATGTTGTTAAATTATGATATCAATTTACATTTAAGGGGGTATTCTGGTCTAGAATTTTGAAAAAATCATTTTTTTTTTTTGCATATTCTTAAAGTTTAGACCTTTAAGAATATATCCTCGAGAGAAAATTTTAAAATTCTAATAATTTACGGAGTTATAGCTATTTTAGCCGTTTGAGTACCAGAGGTACTGATGCTTCTAAGGAAGCTAGAATTGCTCGTAAATTAGAACGAGCTTCCGAAAATATATATTTTGAAGTCGAAGAAGACACACTCTATGAACCAGGAATCGCCGATTAACAAAATGTAAGTATAACCATTCTATGACTTAGACCGCTGCGGTTGCCTGAAACTTTTGCTCAAAACTTTAAACGCGTTTTTCTCAAAACTACTTTTTTCAACATGGTTGACATGATATCTCAAGTTCTATTTGACCGATTGACTTCAAATTTTGTACCAACCTTCAATGTATAACTCTCTATCGCCCCTACCACTTTTGTATCAAAATTATTTTTTTTACTATTTTAAAAAATTAAAAATCATGAGAAAAAAGAGTCGAAAATGCCTTTTTTTTCAAACAGCCGCCATTTTGCGAAAAAAATGTTTTCCACTTTCTCTTAGGTAGGGGCTATAACGACATTCTTACTAATTAAGAATCTTTTTTTAAATTTTGTTTCAGATGACCAGAAGGGTTGCAATCGTGTCAACCAGCACACCTCGTTTTTTTTTTACCCCCAACTTTACCAGCTTATAACTTATTTAATTTTCATTTTTTTTTTCAAAAATTTTTTTGTGTATTTTCAAGATATCAATAAATATGTTATAAAAAAATAAATGGTAAAAATATTTTTTGTTTTTTTTTTATCGAGCTCGACAAAACGCCCAAAATTTATGTCTCTAGACCAGAATACCCCCCTTAAGAAATATCATTAAATTACAATCCTTAACGGAACGGCCATCACAATTCGAAAATCCGGTGGATTTTTGTTTCTCCGGAAAAAATATACAAGAAATACCACGCTGTGCTATATGTGGTGCACCTGCCGTAATACGTTGCTCCTGGTGTAAGAAATATTTTTGTATGCATCATTTCTTTGAGGAGTATCATGATTGTAAATACTACGAAATATAAGAATTGCTCGTAAGTAAGAAAAGAAGAAAACTCTATAAAATTTTTAAAAAATTTTAAATAAATAATAAAAAATATATAAAAAATATAAAATAAATATAAAAAAATAAATGATATAAAAAAAATATATGATGCAATAGCTCGATATAAAAAAAATATATGATGCAATAGCTCTTATAACAAATATCATCAACCATAGGATTAATGCACTCTGTCTGCCACATGGGATTTCTTCACACGTAATTATTACTTTTATTTGGTTTAATCAGATAACACAGGTCAACAAGGTTTTGTTGTTGGGAAGGTGTGGGTCATTTCTGACGTAATTTTGTACGTAGAATCCGAATCTGAAATCAGAATTGGCCTATCACGTCAGGATTTTGAGATATTTGAGGATATATACTCAAAAAATGCATTTTTTTGCTATTTTCGAGGTTATGTACAGGACGCAACAAAATTTTTGGGTCTTTTGTGCTATGTGCATCATTTAGTACTATTCTTACCCTTCAAAATGAGATATTAATCGACTACCTACGATTTTTTTTCGCCAAGTTACGGGCATTTTAAATTATGACATTTATCGACATCAGACTGGTATTTAGCAACCTCAAACATAAAAAGTACTGTTATCGATTTTGCGAATATCTAAAATAAAAAATCTGCATTTAGTAACGGAAAAGTCGGATACAACGCTTATGCAGAAGTGATTAACTTTTTAGAGTAGCGGTTCACGCCGATTGAATGGTTTTTTCTTAATTTGACCTTGACTTGACCTTCATCCTGACCTGATAGGATCAAACTGATCTCGGATTTGCATTCAGCGACCTAAAAAAAATAAAAAGTAATGTTATGCATTTTGCAAATATGTCAAATAATAAATATGCATTTTGGAACGAAAAAGACGGGAAAAACGGTTACGCAAGTGGGTTAAAATGCCCGTAACTTGGCGAAAAAAAATCGTAGGTAGTCGATTAATATCTCATTTTGAAGGGTAAGAATAGTACTAAATGATGCAAATAGCACAAAAGACCCAAAAAATTGGTTGCGTCCTGTACATAACCTCGAAAGTAGCATAAAAACGGATTTTTCGAGTATATATCCTCTAATATCTCAAAATCCTGACGTGATAGGCCAATTCTGGTTTCAGATTCGGATTCTACGCAGAAAATTACTTCGGAAATGACCCACAGCTTCCCGACAACATCCAAGACCCCCTTTTTTGTAGACCTGTGTAATTATGGAAAATTTTGGATAATACAATCTTCTATAAGAATGAAAAAGATTTATCAAGGGAGAGTTTTTAGTGGGTAAGGAGAGTCCACTACCCTGTCGGAACAGTCGATATGAGGTGTGCGTAAAGCATTTTCTCTTCCTACGTAAAAAAAAAAAAACGTGTGTATATACAGGGTGTACCAAAATCACAGGCCAATACTGATAGGGTAGGTAGGGAATGGGGTGGAGATGGGAATGAGATAGGACACCTCTGTCCGATCATGCATCCCCGCGGAGATACAGAGGGTGGAAGTAGTACGAATCCGCGCGCTATGACAAGCCGCTTGTCGGTGAGGCGAGCGCGCGAGTAGTGGTGTTGTCTCCACTAGCTTCACCGACAAGCGGCTTGTCATAGCGCGCCGCGGATTCGTACTACTTCCACCCTCTGTATCTCCGCGGGGGTGCATGATCGGACAGAGGTGTCTCATTCCCATCTCCACCCCATTCCCTACCTACCCTATCAGTATTGGCCTGTGATTTTGGTACACCCTGTATATACATTATATATATATACATATATATATATATGTATATATATATATATATATATATATATATATATATATATCGGCACATATTAAAACATATTAGACATATTAGAATAAATAGAGAAATTTTTAATTGGCGCTAAAACTATTAGAATATTTAAAGAATTATAAGCATAATTCAGAATAAAACTTTTTTTTCTCATATTATAATGCGATAAATATTCTTTTATTATAATAGATGCAAAAAATTATTTTTTCAAAATTATTAATGTGCTGAAAGATGTTCTTATGATGAAATATTACACACATGTGGGGAGAAGAAAAGTAAATAGATAAATTTAGAAATGTTCAATTGCTATTAAAAAACGATTCTAAGGGGAGTGAAACCATCCTTCATATACGACTTTTTACTCTACTTTTCCCAATATATCTCCCATAGCTCATATACAGGTAGAGCAGGTCAAACCGAATACAAAAGTCCTCTACCATTTTTCTATTTATGAAATAATTACGGAGATATTAACGAAAAAAAATCTGCGAATCCGTGTGAGTAAAGCGCGCGCGGCGAGAAGGACGTCCCACCGCTACGCGGTATAGGCACGCGATAAAACAGTGGGAGGAGCCGGCTAGCAATAAGGAGCGGCGCGTAACTACAGCACCGCGTCAAATGTTCTCTTGCATTTTGTTGCGCCATTTGCTCACACGCTCTCTCTCTCTCTCTCTCTCTCTCTCTCTCTCTCTCTCTTTCTCTTATTCTCTTCTGTAAGACACGCCGCTTTAGTTTATAATAAAAAATAAAATTCCATTTAATATAAAAGTTTCAAAATACATGTTTTCAAAAAAATATGTAAAGAAAAATTCAAATCTTATTAATAAATTAAAATAATGTCGAAACATTATTTTAATTCATACATTTATTATTATCTAGACATAATTTTAAATTATCAAATTACTAATTACGTCGCGACATAATGTTATCGAATTTTTGTTAAAACTATTTCTTGAGACAATTATTTCTTGACAATTATTACTTTTATATTAAATGGAATATTTTTAATTGCTATTAAACGGGTGTGCCATACTTTTTTCTTTCTCCTCTCTGTATTATTTTTATATCACGATATGAAAAATATTATCGTTTCCACACCACCTTGCGGTAGATAATACGGCGCATTTTTTTTATAGTGGTATCCCCAGTAGGTCTAATCCACTCTCATATTTTTTAATACAAAAATTGTTCGAAGTGCCTTCCTCGTTCTCGTAAACAGAGTTCGGCTCTTCGAATAATATTGCGCGATGCGCGATACGCCATTTCTGGTGTGATGGCATTAAAAGCTGCGCGAATTGCTGCTTCTACTTCAGCTTCTGTACCATCACGCCTGTGATCGACTAAACTTTTTATGTGACCCCATAAAAAGTAATCTAAAACATTTAAGTCTGGCGATCGCGCCGGCCAAATGATTGGGCCACCTCGACCCATCCATCTGTCCGGATAATGCGCGTTTAAAAATTCGCGTACTTGCCGAGAGAAATGCGCTGGAGCTTCGTCGTGTTGGAAAATCATGTTTGCTCTTACTTGAAGAGGAACATCTTCGAGAAGAGCAGGCAAATGATTGTGGAGAAAATTATAATATGTTTCTCCATTTAGACGAGGCGGTAGAAAATAAGGACCGATCTGAAAAGATTACCAAAAAAGTGTGATTATAGCAAAAGAAAATTTTCTTTAACTTTTACTAACAATAAGTAAAAGTTTATTACTTACGATTCGGTTCCCGAATACTCCTGCCCATACATTTATCGCCCAGCGATATTGGAATCTACATTCTCGAACGGTGTGCGGATTTTCTTCTGCCCAATATAAAAAATTATGGCTGTTGAATATACCATTCGGTGTGAATGTTGCTTCGTCAGTCCATAATATGCGGTCGGGAAAAAAATTATCCCGCCGACATTGAGCGAGAAATCCTGTGTGTGTTTTGCCAAATATTAACATTTATTCACATGTTTTAATGAAGTGAAAACACTAAATAAAAATAATAAAAATACCTTCACAGAAGTAGATTCGTTGTTCTGCATCTCTCGGCAAAAGCTGTTGCACTCGCTGATAATGATACGGGTGCAATCCGTTTTGACGCAGAGTACGGTGCACCACGTATCGCGAAAGATCGAGCAATCGAGCCACACTACGAACGCTGCTCCCGGGGTTTTCTTCAAATTCTTGAAGAATTCTCTCCTCTTGATCAGCTCGGATGTTTAATGGTGCACCGGCGTTCTGCCGATTTAATAAGAGAATGCCAGTCTCTTTAGCGCGTTGAACACACCTCAAAATCACTTTATGATCCGGATGTCGTTCGCGCTCGGGAAATCGTTCGGCGTAAAAGTTAGCCGCTAGCCGAGCATTTTCTCCGGCTCTTCCATATTCAATTAGCATATTCGCATACTCTTCTGCGGTATACTCTGCCATTTTTTCAACTCACTTCTTAAAGAACGTGCACATCGAATGCTGGGCGAACTTGTGAAGTAACAAATGACAATCTTGAAAGACAATCCGCGTTTGTTTTTCAAGATTGTCATTTGTTACTTCACAAGTTCGCCCAGCATTCGATGTGCACGTTCTTTAAGAAGTGAGTTGAAAAAATGGCAGAGTATACCGCAGAAGAGTATGCGAATATGCTAATTGAATATGGAAGAGCCGGAGAAAATGCTCGGCTAGCGGCTAACTTTTACGCCGAACGATTTCCCGAGCGCGAACGACATCCGGATCATAAAGTGATTTTGAGGTGTGTTCAACGCGCTAAAGAGACTGGCATTCTCTTATTAAATCGGCAGAACGCCGGTGCACCATTAAACATCCGAGCTGATCAAGAGGAGAGAATTCTTCAAGAATTTGAAGAAAACCCCGGGAGCAGCGTTCGTAGTGTGGCTCGATTGCTCGATCTTTCGCGATACGTGGTGCACCGTACTCTGCGTCAAAACGGATTGCACCCGTATCATTATCAGCGAGTGCAACAGCTTTTGCCGAGAGATGCAGAACAACGAATCTACTTCTGTGAAGGTATTTTTATTATTTTTATTTAGTGTTTTCACTTCATTAAAACATGTGAATAAATGTTAATATTTGGCAAAACACACACAGGATTTCTCGCTCAATGTCGGCGGGATAATTTTTTTCCCGACCGCATATTATGGACTGACGAAGCAACATTCACACCGAATGGTATATTCAACAGCCATAATTTTTTATATTGGGCAGAAGAAAATCCGCACACCGTTCGAGAATGTAGATTCCAATATCGCTGGGCGATAAATGTATGGGCAGGAGTATTCGGGAACCGAATCGTAAGTAATAAACTTTTACTTATTGTTAGTAAAAGTTAAAGAAAATTTTCTTTTGCTATAATCACACTTTTTTGGTAATCTTTTCAGATCGGTCCTTATTTTCTACCGCCTCGTCTAAATGGAGAAACATATTATAATTTTCTCCACAATCATTTGCCTGCTCTTCTCGAAGATGTTCCTCTTCAAGTAAGAGCAAACATGATTTTCCAACACGACGGAGCTCCAGCGCATTTCTCTCGGCAAGTACGCGAATTTTTAAACGCGCATTATCCGGACAGATGGATGGGTCGAGGTGGCCCAATCATTTGGCCGGCGCGATCGCCAGACTTAAATGTTTTAGATTACTTTTTATGGGGTCACATAAAAAGTTTAGTCGATCACAGGCGTGATGGTACAGAAGCTGAAGTAGAAGCAGCAATTCGCGCAGCTTTTAATGCCATCACACCAGAAATGGCGTATCGCGCATCGCGCAATATTATTCGAAGAGCCGAACTCTGTTTACGAGAACGAGGAAGGCACTTCGAACAATTTTTGTATTAAAAAATATGAGAGTGGATTAGACCTACTGGGGATACCACTATAAAAAAAATGCGCCGTATTATCTACCGCAAGGTGGTGTGGAAACGATAATATTTTTCATATCGTGATATAAAAATAATACAGAGAGGAGAAAGAAAAAAGTATGGCACACCCGTTTAATAGCAATTAAAAATATTCCATTTAATATAAAAGTAATAATTGTCAAGAAATAATTGTCTCAAGAAATAATTGTTTTAACAAAAATTCGATAACATTATGTCGCGACGTAATTAGTAATTTGATAATTTAAAATTATGTCTAGATAATAATAAATGTATGAATTAAAATAATGTTTCGACATTATTTTAATTTATTAATAAGATTTGAATTTTTCTTTACATATTTTTTTGAAAACATGTATTTTGAAACTTTTATATTAAATGGAATTTTATTTTTTATTATAAACTAAAGCGGCGTGTCTTACAGAAGAGAATAAGAGAAAGAGAGAGAGAGAGAGAGGCGTGTCTTATAAAGAAAGAGAGAGAGACCCCACCTAAAGCGGCGTGTCTTACAGAAGAGAATAAGAGAAAGAGAGACTTTTCTCTTCCCCCTTTCGAGAGAGAGAGAGAGAGAGAGCGAGAGAGAGAGAGATTTGAATTTTTCTTTACATATTTTTTTGAAAACATGTATTTTGAAACTTTTATATTAAATGGAATTTTATTTTTTCTTAATGGCGCAACAAAATGCAAGAGAACATTTGACGCGGTGCTGTAGTTACGCGCCGCTCCTTATTGCTAGCCGGCTCCTCCCACTGTTTTATCGCGTGCCTATACCGCGTAGCGGTGGGACGTCCTTCTCGCCGCGCGCGCTTTACTCACACGGATTCGCAGATTTTTTTTCGTTAATATCTCCGTAATTATTTCATAAATAGAAAAATGGTAGAGGACTTTTGTATTCGGTTTGACCTGCTCTACCTGTATATGAGCTATGGGGCGATTATAGCCAGACACCCTGTATATGAAGGGCGATTTCATCCCTTAGAATCGTTTTATGGCAGCAACTTTATATTTTTAAATTCATGTATTGACCCCTCCTACATGTAAAGTTTCATTAAAATCAGAATTTTCCACTTCGCGAGGTTCCCTTGTTAGAGAAGAAGGTGTCGTATTATATTTGCGAAGTAAAATCGACATTCTTCAATTTCGATTTTTTAAATATAAAAAATGCGGGACTTTTTAATTTTTATAAAAAATTATAGAACTAAAAAGTGCTGTTGGAACTCTTAATATATTTTTTTAATTTGTAGAGAGTCGTGCCAACTTTGCAAACACATTCTATTCAAACATATCTTTAAGAAATAAAATTATTTTGTGGTAAGAAAATGCTATCGTTTCCACACCACCTTGAGGTAGATAGCTTGGCGCGTTTTTTTTATAGTGGTTTCCCCAGTAGGCCTAATCTACTTTCAAAATTTAATTCAATAATTGTTCGAAGTGCCTTCTTCGTGCTTGTAAGCAGAGGTCGGCTCTTCGAACAATTTGTCGCGTCGCATGGTGCGCCATATCGGGGGTAATGGTATTGAACGCTGCTGTTATTGCCTCGCGTACCTCATCTTCGGTTCCATCGCGACAATGTTCGACCGAAGTTTTTATATAACCCCGTACAAAATAGTCCAGCACATTCAAATCTAGCGAACTTGCCAATTAATTGGGCCACTTTGTCCGATCCATTTGTCTGGATATCGCGCGTCTAAGATTTCCCATACACGACGGGAATAATGTGCAGGAGCTCCATCATGCTGAAAAATCAGCGTTTCCCGCGTGTGAAGAGGTACGTTTTCCAAAAGCACGGATAGTTCATTCTCAATGAACTGTCCATACGTCTGTCTATTTAGATGTGGCGGGAGAAAATATAGCCCAATCTGAAAATCGGTAATAGATACAATAGATACATTACGAGGACACATTGCGAGAGAAAAGTTTTTTTTTTAATTCATAAAAATATATTTACCACTTTATTCGAAGTTACTCCTGCTCATACATTTATTGCCCATCGATATTGAAAGGCGCACTGCCGAATGGCATGGGAATTCTCCTCTTGCCAAAATAAAAAATTGTGTGAATTAAATACACCGTTTGGTGTAAACGTAATCTCGTCTGTCCACAAGATGTAGTCGGGAAATGAATCGTTTCGCCGACATTGTGCGAGGAATCCTGCATATGTTTCATTAATGATTTTATTAAATGTTACTATAAATATAATTAAAAAATTAAAATTAAAATATCTTCGCAAATGTTGATACGTTGTATTTCGTCTCGTGGAAGAAGTTGTTGCACCCGTTGATAATGAAATGGGTGCAACTCATTCTGTTGTAAAATACGATTTACCATGGATTGTGGTACATCAAGTGTACGAGTTACGTATACTCCTCCCAGGATTTTCTTCGAATGCCCGCAGTACTTGCTCGTCGTCATTAACGTGACGAAGTACTGGTGCATTAACGCGATTTTGATGTTGCGCCAGAAGAAATCCTGTTTCTCGTGCTTGAGAATACAATCTCTTATTCGAAAATCGCTTTATCGACATTTATAAAAATATTTACCGACAGTAGTTTTTAATGTGTATATTTTGTTGAAAGGGCAGTACGGACGATGTGGCGATTTTTAAATGATTTTTAAATGTTTTTTCATGTATTAAATGTTTTTACACGTATGTGTACGCGCATACAGCATTGCATTTACGTGTTATTAAAGTGCGCTTCAATAATGAGTTATTCGGCGGCAGAATATACAGATATGATTATCTGTTACGGAATGGCCGGGGAAAAATATTTGTGCCGTAGCGCGTGTATACGCAGAGCGATTTCCGAATCATGAGCGTTATCCGTCAAGATCTGTGATAAGAGATTGTATTCGTGCAATGTTTCTTGTCTGTACATGATCTAAAAAAAAGGATTTAAAAAAATTATATTGGATTTGCCCAGACGAAATACGTGGACAGCGAAAGCTACGAAGGAAATCTCAACCTGATCATTCCAACGGTGTAATGAGATCACCCTGTATATATACAGGGTGGGGAAAATGTACCGGGACACCTAAATAACTTCTGAACGGTTTGAGATATCGGATTGAAATTTACGGGGTTACAATAGTATCACACAATCTACCACATAACACCAAAAACGCTCATTTTAACACCCCCGGGGGGTGGGGGGGAAGGGAGGCGAAAAAATCTTAAATGGAATATGGGATCGAGTGAGGGTTTGTTCGAAAGAGTTTTTCGAGACAAGAACAACGCGATGTCGCCGAGGTCTCTACGATTTTTTTTCGCAGAGTTATGATCATTTAAACATTGAGATTTTGCAGTAGCGGAGGGTGTGTGTGCGTGTGTGCAAATGTGTTTCACAGAAGAGACAGGGACCCCGTGGTTCGTCAATTCCACAGTAGTTAACGACTCCAAACCCCCTCTGCTGTGTGTGTATGTATGTGTGTGTGTGCGTGCGTGGGTGCGTGTGTGCGTGCGTGGGTGCGTGCGTGCGTGCGTACGTGCGTGCGTGCGGCGTGCGTGGGGGGTGCGTGAGCGTGCGTATGCATGCGTGCGTGCGTGCGTGCGTGCGTGCGTGTGTGTGTGTGTAAGACTCATTTACCTAAATTTTAATCTAAGCGATGATGCATATGGTCATCAAATCTCTCCAAATAGCTGTTATATTTTTCAAACTTTTTTGTTTATAACTTTTTAATGAATGATGAGCGACGGCTAAAACTTTCTGAAGGTCACTCAGGAGAGTGACCTTGACAACATATGTCAAGGTCATTGGAGGTGAATCCCCTATACTAAACCATTACCAAAAATTCTGTTAAGATATGTTAAAAACATTTAACAACAAAAGTGCTTACTTTTATTTTTAGGTTATGAAATCAGTAAATATTTTATCTTGTCCATTAAAGGTAAATTTCTCGACTTCTACATATTACACCAAAGAGTTTATTCAACTCTTTAAGAAAGAAGCGGAGAAGCATATAAACAGGAAATTAGGTTAATTCGTCGACAACTGTACAATTCTCGACAACAATAAGTGAGATACAAAAAGAGAATTAAAATTTTTGAAAAAGTCTTACGTTCTCTAAGATAAAAGAACCTGTTGTCATCAGAGGATTTAGGGATTATTGAAAATTTTAGTGAGTGGGAAAAAAATGTACCAAACCAACAAATTTATAAAATTAAAAAACTTAAAGTTCCTTGCTTGTATGTACATCAGAAAAAATTGCCATTTTAAACGTTTCCTTCAAAAAAAGCAGTCGATGTCATTAATAACAGTTTGTTTTCTTTATTACATATATCAACGAACTGATATACTCCATATATCATACAGACAATATGACAATATACATAATGATTATGTTAAAAATATATATTATTCCACAGAATTTAGTATTAATGTAATTGTTTATACAGCTGGGTTCATCGCGCACAAAATTCAGAAAATTGTTAAATGTACAGAATGTTTTAAAGTATTATTAATTACATCGAAAGAGACAACATACCATGCCTTAATATGATATGATATAAAATATGTAGGTTTATTACATCCATCTGCAGATGTTACATTTATGCAGAAGTGTCGATAAAGCCATCAGAACGCAATTGAAAAATTATGGTAAAGGATCCCACACAAAACATATGAAAAATGGCTCCCGGTGGATTTGATTGAAACTTTGGGAATTTGTAGTTTACGTGATACTGATGAAAAGTTCTCTCATTACCCCAACTTGATTCATTGAGTTGTATGAACTCTACGTCAAAAGTAGAAAAAAGGCAGACTGCCGCTGCCAACATGTAGGCAACTACATTAATCTCTTTAACCTTTTCCAATTCTCTTCCCATTATTTTTTCTTACTTCCTTTCTCCCCTTTTCCCCTATCATCCCACTCCTCCCTTTTCTCTCTCTCCTCTTCTTTCATTAATTTTTGTTATTTTACTTTATTTTATGTTATTTTACGTGATTTATCCAAACATCTTTTATTACGAGCACAGATTAAGTAATTCAACGTAATGTCATTTTAATGGATGTTTGTCTTAAATTTGAATGTTTCTCTTTTAACCGTCAGCATTTGTGTTAGGCAATGTACGTACATTGTACATTGTACAATGTTGGTATATACGTACATATGTACTAACGTACGTACGAGTCATACGTCTGTGAAGTTAGCGCAACATTTTCAAAATTTGGAAAAAATAAACAGTTCTAATTGTCTCCCAAAGAGTTCTACAGTTTTCTATCTATACTAAAAATTCTTGACTGTTCAATATGTTCGCGATTTTCCAATTTTAGATTTTTTGACTTAGATTTTTTGAGGGATCTTACTGTTGGCATCTATCAAATCCATTTGACACCATATATACAGGTCAAGTTACAAAGAGAGGAGTCAGAAGAATTCCAGCTTGAAATGTTGAGGGACGTACAGAGGATACCACAACCTAGTTTAGTAAAAGTTAGTGTACTTGCGATTTCGCAATGCAACAAAATACCAATTATGGATATCACCGACCAACAGATGATTATGATACAGATAACGGGATGGATGTTCAAGATGATCCTTCCACCCAAGGTTATTATTATTACTGCACTTGCAAATCTAGTATTCTGGATACATGTGCACACATTGCGAGTATTTTATGGTTCATTGAATATGCACGACTTTAATAACATATTCGGTATCCTTCATTGAAGTTGCTTAATGCTATTTGCAATGCAGCGAATAGACCGCAAGAAAATCGTAACAATGTACAAGATATTATTAACGTTTAAACATTATTCATTGTTCCACACATACACACACTCACGCACGCGCGCGCGCGCACACATACACAGAGCTCTTTTCAAAACCACACAATAATACGAGATAATAACGATTTCGTTATTACAATATGTTAGTATAGTTATTACTATACGTTAGTACTATACGTACGTACGTTATTATGTACGTATTATTATCGTTATTACGTACGATACATAATACGTACAAGATAATAACGATCTCATTCATTGAGCTGTATGAGCTCCACGGACCGTCAAAAATAGAAAATAGGTAGACTGCCGCATGATTTGTCCAGATCCAATGTCAGATCCAATTGTAATAGTTCTTTTAGATTACAGGAATCTGAATATTTCTCTTTTACCGTCAGCATTAACGTTACCCAATGTACGTGCATAACGTTGAATCTTCGCTCGTAATAAAAAATGTTTGGACGTAGAGCTCATATAATTCAATGAATCAAGTGGTGTAATGAGAACTTTTCATCAGTATCACGTAAACTACAAATTCCTAAAGTTTAAGTCAAATCTACCGAGAGCCATTTTTTATATGTTTTGTGCAAGGTCCTTTCCAATAAATAAGTACCAAAGCAAAGCATTTGAAAATGAAATTATACAAGAATTTATAGGTAGCAACATTTTTGAACAATTAAGTGATCACATAAAAAATCAAGAGCTCTTGAAAAACCATCGCACCTATATGATAAGATTAATAGTAGAAAATAAAATAACTCAAATTTGTCATTTTCTTAAAGAATCTAATATTGCGCAAAGAACAAAACAATTTCACAATAAACTTACATTGTTTAAATATTTAATTTTTAGCTCTGTAAATATAGCTTGCACTT
Source organism: Crematogaster levior (assembly GCA_901521435.1). Classification (NCBI taxonomy): domain Eukaryota; kingdom Metazoa; phylum Arthropoda; class Insecta; order Hymenoptera; family Formicidae; genus Crematogaster; species Crematogaster levior. The sequence goes on from CABEGB010001325.1 coordinate 107,878, forward strand.
ACAATTGTTCAACAAATTTTTTTTATGTCAAGTTAAATATTACGTTTAGACATTTTATAAAATTTAAATTTACATTTATACATTGTATAAATATGTTTATACGTTTTATAAAATTAACAGTTTGCAATTAAAGCAATTTGCATTCCGTATTTTATTTCGGAAGTTAACGAATATGTATGTGTGTATTTATTAATCGTTGCCTTGCGGCTTAGGATAGCTTCCAGTTTACAATAATACAATATTATACATTTATCTCAATTACACCTGTTGTTTATATAGTTTTTTATTGCACCTGCTCTTTTTTTCTAGTTCTCTAGTGGTGTTTCCTTATTACTGTTCTTTTTTCTCTTTTATCCTCTCCTTCCCTCGTCTGTCCGTCTCTCTCTTTCTTTCCTTTATCTTCTTCATCTGTTTTAACCCTTTTCCTTCCTCATCAAATATGTTTTGTCCTACTTCCAAGGTTTCTATACACTCGTATAAGACGTGCTCCACTTTTCCTCTTTTTCTCCGCAAACTCTGCATAACTTATCTTCTAATCTCATCCTGTGTAGCCTCTCGTTCATTTCTCATTCCGAATCTTACTACCAAGCTTCTATCCCTTGCTTTTCTTCTGTCTTCCAAATATCTTAGTATTATATCTCCTTTGATTTCTTTATATAGCACATTGTACCTTGATTCCTCTATCTTTTTAGCTGTGCTTTCTCCTATCCTTCTCCTTGCGCCCTTCGCCATCCTTTCTTCTGCTGTCTTTCTTTCCTCTTCTTCTCTTATTTCTTTCAGTTCTCTTCCGTTCGACCGAGCCCATTCCATCGTCATTCTGCTCTCTTTCTCTCATTTGCTAACTTCCTTTTTTCGATCCTTCTATCCATTTCCAATTCTCCAAGCACACTTTAATTATTTTCTTGTCCGAAGTTTTGGCTTTTTCTTCGTATTTCACCATCTTCTTAACACCTTTCATGCTGATGTTGATAAATTTACATTCTTTTTCCAGAATATAATTAGGTGTCCCTTTCTCTATACCTAGGATCCACTTAACACTGTTTTCTTTGTATTCTATCCATCCTTTCATCTCTATACCAGCCCCATACTTTCGCTTCATATAGAGCTACACTGTTCATTAGTTCGCTTCGAACATTTTCATTCTTCTCCTATAACTTTCGTTCTTGTAACTCTCTCTCCGATGCTCCACGTGTTTTTTATCGCCATCATCGCTTTCCTAAAACCTTCCCTCAATTGTTTCTCTGATCCTCCGTTCTTTTGAAAGATGTATCCTGGATACTTTATCTCTCTTATTTCCTTGATCTTCTTTTCTCTCTATTTTCAATTTCTCTCCTTCTTTCTTTCTCTTCTTTTTTTCAAACACCAGTACCTTCAATTTTTCCAGACTCAGTAGTCATTTCTTTCTCTCTAAGTATCTTCTAAATCTTTCCAATATAATTTTCAATTCTCTTTCCGTCTCTACCAGCAGGACTATGTCATCTGCGTACGTTATCGACCAAACTTTGCCTCTATTTATTTTTAATCCTCCTATCTGTCCTCATTTCTTCTTCTCAAATCATCTTTCTTTCAAATCACCTATATAAATATTGAACAGCATCGGGCTCATGTTACATCCTTGTCTTACTCCCTTTTCCGTCCAAAATACTTCACTTTCTTTCTTTCTTATCCTTATCGTATTCTTTGTCTTCTTATGTATCTCTATTATTCTATTCCTCAGTTTATTGCTTATTTTAACCTCCATCATTCTTTTATTTAAAACCTTTTCGTCCACTTTATCAAATGCTGACTTAAGAGCTGCAAAGAATGCAAACACTTTTTCTCTTTGTTTACTCAATTCTCTATTAACCATGAAATTCAGTAAGTAGATTGCATCGTTTGTCGCCCTTCCTTTTCTGAAGTGTGTCTTCCCATATTTATTGCTCATCTCTTTCTCCTACCTCTTGTTCAGCATATAATATTTACATATATTTTACATCCCGTATCTAGCAGCATAACTCCTCTTTAATTTTTGACTTTTTTTCTATCTCCTTTCTTGAAGATCGAATAAATCATTCCCTTCTTTCAGCTCTTTAGTACCCTCTTTTCTTCCCATATTTTCTCCAAGAGAACTTTTATTAGAGACACTTTTATCTCTTCTTTCATAAACAATCATCCCTCGTTATTTATTCTGTCTTCTTCTGTGGCTTTCCCTTCCTTTAACTTCTTTACCTGACCTGTAATTTCCGTCCCTTCTATTTCCATTATCCTCCTTCCATTATTCTTCCCCGTCTCTTCTTCTCCCTCCTCCTCTTCTTCCTCGTTCCCTTTCTTTTCTGTGTCTTTCTTCTCATTGCCTCCAGCATCTCCATGAAGCGTTTCCTCTATCCATATTAACACTTTCACAACCGCATGACACCACATGAGTGTCACCGGCATACAACGACTGGCCTACCAATGACACCACATGAGTGTCACCGGCATACAACGACTGGCCTGCCCATGACACCACATTGGTGTCAGCGGTTGTGAAAGTGTTAATGGTGCTCTCCGGATCGTTTTTCTTCCTCCTAAACTTATTTATATATTTTAACGCTATTTCAACCCTTTGTTTTTATCTTCTCTATTTGTTCTTCTTCCTCCTTTTCATGTCTTTTCCTTTCCTCTTTACACTATGTCTTATATTCTCTTCTCTTCTTTACATACTGTTGAATATGGCGCCTAACGCACTCTCTAGTGTGTTCAGCGTCCTCAGATCAAAGGCATGCCTTCTGATCTGAGAATGCTGGGCATGTCTTTTGTCACCCCGTGTGTTCACGTTAGATATAAGTCTTCGGTTGCGACACTTCGCTTGATGTGTGCACTCATTGTCAGTCACATTACTATATTCTTTTATTTGTATCAAAGTACTTAATCACAAATATACGGCTAATTCCTTAACATCACTGCGCAACACATACTCTTCTCTAGTCTTCTTTTCTTCTATTTCCTTAATTCCTTCCTTAATATTCTCTTCTTTTCCTTCCATTCAGCATTAAACCATTTCCTCTTTTCTAAAGTTTCTTTGCACTTTCTCTTCCTTGTGGACTTATCTATTTTATCCCTCAGCTCCTGCCATAGTTTTTATCTTCCTGACTTTCCGTGTTTCTACCTTGCTATGTCCTTGTGATAACGTTCTATCCCTTCCCCCGACCAGTCATTTCTTATTTCTGTTTTCCCCCGACCAGTCATTTCTTATTTCTGTTTTCCCTTTGTTTTCGTCTCTTTCTCTTACTATAGGACCTTGGAGTCTCATCTCTAGTGGTAAATGATCTGATTCCGTTCTTTCTCCAATTCTTATTTCCTGGATGTTCTGCTCTGCTGCTTCGTTCGCCACTATGTAATCAATGACCAACGCTCCTCTCTCTCCTACGCAAGTCCATGACTTACTCTTTTTTTTGCTTTCGTTCATTATTGCTCATCCTTTTTTTTCTATTCTTGCAATCATCTCTCTTCCCTCCTTGTTTATCACCTTGTTCCTTGATCTTTTTCTTTTTAATTCATCCTTGTCATCCTTTATTAGTTACAGGCCCTCTTTGCCTGTCCTCGCGTTGAACTCTCCCCTTATAATTAATCCTTCTTCTTCTTTATCTTCTATCTTTTCTTCCAGTATGTCAAACGTTTTAGCTATCCCTTTGCTATATACCATTATCGCTCTCTATTTTTTCGTTGTAAATTACTTGACTTTCTAATATTCCCTCTCCGTAACTTTCTTGCTTTATTAATTCTAACTTCTTGTTAACTGCTACTACCGATCTTCCTTTCGCTCTGCCTTTTCTATGCTCTCTTATGACTGGCACATAGTTCCAGATGAACTTCTTTGATAATCTCTTTGCTAACTTCTTCCATCCGTTTTCCTTTATCCATGACTCTTATGCCTACCATGTCAAATTTCTCCAAATATTCCCACACTTCCTCGCATTTATTATACAGGGTGATTAAAAAGTATGGAAACCCTTAAATATCTCGGAAACTACACATTTTAGAAAGAGATGTGTCAAACAAAAGTTATAAGGTTGAAAAAGATCTATTTACTAATCTTATCATTTTGACTTTGCATGGCGTCGCCAAGGTCAGACCAAGGTCATCTTGAATTTTTTAAATGGGACACCCGATATATTATTGCATATTCTTGTAGCTTATCTCGACAGTTTTCCAAAACACTATAATAAAGTATTTTTTCATAAAGTACTTTTTGAGTTACGAGGCTTGGAAGATACAGTATTTTGACATAAAATACAAAATATCTTGAGAAACATTCAGTTTTCGATAATTTTATTTTGATACTTTTTGCACAGAATAATGAAATTAAGCAATTGGTGTAAAGAAAACACATGGTTGATTTGAAAAAAAAAAAATGTTGCTAAACACCACAAGTATGTACTTTGCACCTTTTTCAACCTTACAACTTTTGTCTAAAACATTTCTTTTTAAAATGTAGTTTCTGAGATATTTAAGGGTTTCCATACTTTTTCCCTATATAATCCTGCAATATTCCAAAAGCAAATCTTTAAATCTCTATTAAATCTCTCCTCCTATCTCCTTTCCTCTTGCTCTCCCATCCTTGCTGCTCTCTCCTTAGTCTCTTTTCTTTTCTCCTTTTTCCCTTTCTTTTCGTTTTATCGCCACTATTTTCCATTTACATACATATATCTTGAAATATCCTACTTTTGCTGATTTGCCGTCTTTTCTATATTCTCTTGTTAAATCTTTCAGCTTCTTTTATATTTCTGTTTCCTCCCACGTTAAGTCATCTTCTATCTATATCCCTCTTCTTCTTCACTATTATCTACATTTTGTCCTCCCACTCTTCCAGTTTCGCTAACGTGCTTCCGTTTTCCTTTTCATTTCTTGGTTAACAGTTGCGCGTTCTTAACCTTCACTTCCTCTTTCAATTTGTTACCAGGAATCTCTCTATCTTATCCTTCTTTTCCTTCCATTTATGTCCGTCTATTATAATGTTCTTTTTTCTTCCCTCTCTTTCTCTTCTCTCTTTTTCCCATTCCAGCCTCTCAATTTTCTTTTGAAGTTCTTTTTCTTTTCTCCACTCCTGCCGTAATGTCTGTTCCCATGTTTTTCTCTTCTCTTCCATTCTCTTTTTCCAATTCGCTATTTCTTCTTTTAACATTCTCGATCATGCCTCCTAATTTCCGCATCAATTCTTGAAATTCATCTTCCTTCTTTTCCTTCACTCTGTCTGATCTTTTCTCTTTCTCTTCTCTCATCATCGTCTCCAGTGTAAGCTCCTGTCTCTTGTTTTTACCCGTTAATCTGCCTCTTGCCGCCATCTATCGAATCTAGCTGTCGCTACTTTTCTCTCTCTCTCTCTCTCTCTCTCGCTCGCTCGCTCGCTTGCTCATTCGCTCATTCACTCACTCACTCATTTCCCCTCGTTCTCTCGTCTCGGCCACCGCTTTCTCTTCCTAACCTCAAAAGCTCTCCTTTCTTCTACCAAAAATCCGTCTTCTCGTTAGATACTTCCTGGATCTATTATTTCCCCTTTTGTTTTCTTACTTTTTTCTCCTGCCTTTTTATCTCCACCTGTCTGTTTCTTTACTTCTTTTTTATAACTTAATCTATGTTAGGGAAGTTATAGTGATTTTCAGTTATATCTCTAAGTATAAGTTTAGTTAAGTAAGGTTGGCAGTAAGTAAGGGAGGAAGATGTCATGGCGACGATCGCGAGTAATAAAGATTAGCATTTTGGTATTGAGGAAGAATCATTTCATTCAAGATACAGTCCACTGAATCCCAAACATTGGTCCATCGAGCCCGATACGACGAGTGAATCCTGCATATCAGGACAGAAATCGTCGGTTGTGAAAAAAAAAAGGACAGTAACAAGCATAACGTACGTCAGAGAGGGGTCGCGCGGTGGTAACCGGCGATTCAACACAAGTGGAAAGGTGCAGGATACATTGGGTATCACTGACCTAGCAAAATAGCACGCAGCTCAACAATAGCAGGATATTGTAGGTAAATCGCGCAACACACGATTCACGGCGGCAGCAAAGAGGTTAAGTTGCACAGCACGCGGCTTACAACGATAGCAAGTGGGAATTGGTACAATTGGCCTCAATTACACGATAAGTATTACGCGTTTGATATCACCCTCTTTATTAACATAACATGGAGACTGAAAAGAAAACATTGAAAGGCTTCAACCGCAAGCGAGGGGCAATGAAAGCAAAGCTCACATCGTTCCGTCTCTTTCTAGAAACGTTCAATGTCAATGCAGATCAAATAGAGGAGCAGGATATCATAAATTTAGAGCAGCGTTTAGAAAAATTGAAGGATTTAATCATAGACTATGATGTATGTCAATCGGAAATAGAACAGCTAACGGAGGACGACACGATAGAAGAATGCTACAGTCAGCGAAGAGAGTTTGAGACAGATTTTTACGCATTAACGTCTAAAGCCCAAAGGCTAATTAACAATCTAAAACCAGAGGATCCAATCCTGGATCGCAACACTAGAGCAGGTTCTGATGTCACATCGCAGCATTCGCTTCCGGCATATCGCAAGATTAAGTTACCGCAATTAAAGCTTCCTCAATTTGATGGTTCATATGACAAATGGCCAACATTTCATGATATGTTCAACTCAATCATTCATTCCGATAATCGTATAGATACAATTGCAAAATTCCAGTATTTACAAAGCTCCTTGGCGGGCAAAGCATTAAAAATTCTAGATGGTCTTGAGGTTTCATGTGCAAATTATGATTCGGCGTGGAGTCTCCTAGTCAAAAGATATCAAAACAAAAATTTAATGATACACAAGCATATAGGAGGAATAGTTGATTATCCGAAACTAACGAAGGAAAACTATGAGGCATTACGTAAACTAGTAGATTCCACTCGTGGTCACATGCGAGCATTGATAGCACTGCAGCAGCCGGTTGAAAAATGGGACAGTCTTTTAATACATTTAATTTCAGATAAGCTCGACATGCCTTCCAAGAAGGAATGGGAGAAAGAGCTCGTTGGTAGCGAGGAGCTACCGGACATGGAGAAATTTTTAGATTTCCTCGAAAGACGCTGTCAACTCCTAGAAAAAATAAGCAAACACGTAAAATCGGCGAGTGAAACTTACGCCACGCAAACAACAGGCAAGCATAAAGGTGGTACCGCGGCGTTATCGCATGCTGCAGTAATGAGAAGCAATTGCGCGTTGTGTGATAAAGAGCACGCCGTGTATGCTTGCAAATCATTCCTCGAACTATCAATACCCGCAAGGATAGAACAGATTAAAAGGAAGAAAGTGTGCTTGAACTGCTTGAAGTCAGGCCATTTTGCAATAAATTGTAGAGCTCAGAAATGTCGAAAATGCAGCAAGTCTCACAACACTCTTCTGCACCTTGAAGCTGAGAAGAAAAACGAAGAGGATGAGAAAGCAACCCAGTCGCAGGAAGTCAAACGCGAAAATAAAGAAGCCGTAGTGGCGCACATAATGACAAAAAAGTCGGCATATCAATTGCTGCCCACAGCAATGGTAAAAATCGTCGGCAGGGATGGACGAATACACAAATGCAATGTCCTTATAGATGGTGGATCCCAAGCAAATCTAATGACAACGAGTCTGTATAACAAGTTGGGTCTTGCCACGAATCGGACAGATTGCGCGGTTTCGGGCGTAAATCAATTGCGGACTAAACCTCTAGGGATCGTAAAGGCAACATTCGGATCAATACATGATGAATACAGAGAAACACTCGAATTCATGGTAGTGCCAAATATCACCTCAAAACTACCGAATGAATCATTAAAGATAAGCCCGGCAGACTTTCCAGCCGACATCCCATTGGCGGATCCTGATTTCCACAAGCCTAAACGAATCGACTTACTTATAGGCATTGACCTCTTCTGGGACTTGATATATTACGAAGCCCCGGAATATTCATATTTACGCAAGACAAAATTAGGATACGTTGTTACAGGTAAATGCTCTGAGTTGTACAATGGAAAGGTAACACTACTATGCAATGTATCGACTAGCATCCCCGACTTATCACAACAGCTAGAGCGTTTCTGGGAGATTGAAGAGCTACCAGAGCAATCTTATGTTTCGGCAGAGGAGCAAGATTGTGAAACGCACTTTACGAGTAATACCAGGAGGAATAGTGACGGCAGGTTTATTGTATCCCTACCCTTTAAAACACCACCAGATGTTTTAGGCGAATCAAAGGAAGTAGCAATAAGGCGTCTGAAATCATTGGAACGAAGGCTACAAGCTAACAAAAGACTGCGGGACGAATACATAGCGTTCATGCGGAAATATCAAGATCTTGAACATATGACAATGGTTACTGGCAACTGCTCCACAGTTCAAGCATATTATATGCCGCATCATGCAGTGCTAAAGGAAAGCAGCTCCACAACTAAACTGCGCGTCGTTTTCGACGCCCACTTCAAGCGGTTTATCCTTCAATGACATACAAATGGTGGGTCCCACTATACAACGAGATCTTCTATCAATTATCATATGCTTCAGGGAGCATCCATACTTCTTAGGAGCGGACATCGCTATGATGTACCGTCAAATACTGGTAGAGCCATCACAACGCGCGTATCAACGAATACTATGGAGAGAAGATCCATCACATTGCATAGATACGTATGAACTAAACACTGTAACATACGGAATGGCGTCAAGCCCCTTTTTGGCAATCAGGTGTTTGTATAGCCTAGCCGATGAGCATCAAGAATCACATCCTGAGGCAGCAAGCATCATACGAAACTTCATGTATGTAGACGATTTACTATTTGGCGCATCATCAAAGGAAGAAGCAGTACAACTCGCAAAGGATGTATCATACATCTTATCATCAGGAGGCTTCGAGCTACGTAAATGGATATCCAACGAGCCGCAAATACTTGAAGACATTGGAATATCTGGCAACGATCATCAAGTTATTAAGATAGGTGAAGCAGGAGACGCAAAAACGTTGGGATTATCATGGTCATGTAACAATGATGAATTGATATACCACGTCAATTTAGATTTAGACACTGGACCTGCCACCAAACGAATCATGCTATCAATAATCGCTCGTCTTTTTGATCCGATGGGTCTCATCGGTCCGTGCATTATTATCACCAAAATCATGCTGCAAAGATTATGGAAGTTCAAGCTTTCGTGGGACGATCCTCTCCCAGTCGACTTGCAATCCGAATGGTCACAATTTGTCAAGGAACTTGCTCACATCAACAACGTTCGCATCCCTCGACAAGTTTGCTGTTCATCACCACAGTACGTTGAAATTCATGGATTTGCGGATGCAAGTGAGGCAGCATATGGCGGTTGCATATACATTAGATCAATTAACACAACACGGACAACATTAGTTCAACTGTTATGCGCCAAATCAAGAGTTGCGCCCTTGAGGCCGCTTACAATACCTAAGCTCGAGTTAAATGCAGCTCATGTTCTTGTAAAATTGGTGGCAAAAATCAAGACAGCATTAAGGTTAAACGTCGACGCTGTACATTACTGGAGTGATTCCACTATCGTTTTTAGTTGGATACGATTCGAGCCACACCGACTTCAAACTTTTGTACGCAATCGAGTGACTGATATACAAGCATTATCCTCAGCAAGCAGTTGGAAACATATATCATCGTCGGACAATCCAGCCGACTTGTTGTCCCGAGGAGTATTCCCGAGGACATTAGCTGATTCAAAGCTATGGTGGCATGGGCCAATTTGGTTGGCAGAAAGCGAAGATCAATGGCCCACTCAGAACAATGATATTCCTGCCAATTTGGCCGACGTAAAGGAATTAACTACTGAAATCAGTATTTTGCACACACAGATCAAATCTACTATCATCAAATTCCAAGATTATTCCCAGATAGGGAAATTGGCAAGAATAATGGCGTACTGCCGAAGATTCATCGACATACAAGTGAATAAGTCGACCATAAAGGGTCCGCTTAGTGCACAGGAGGTTCATCAAGCCAAGATTACGTTAATAAGGTTAGCACAGATGGATTCATTCCCAGAAGAAATCCATACATTATCCACAGGCAAAATAATAGGAACTCAAAGCAAGATTTCGAGTTTGAATCCTTTCCTACACAAGGATAACACGCTCAGAGTAGGAGGGCGTTTAAGGCATGCGGACTTTGAGTTCGACAAGAAATATCCAGTAATACTGGCGGCCAAGCATCCGCTAACAAAACTCATTTTTGAAGACGAACATCACCGATTGCTGCACATCGGCCCTCAAGCGTTGTTAGCACAAGTTAGAGAGAAATATTGGCCCATTGCTGGTCGGAATATAGCACGTCAAGTGGTACATCAATGCATCAAGTGTTTTCGGCACAGACCCAAAGGAATCACGCCACAAATGTCGGATCTGCCACGCGAACGCGTGACACCGACTCCCGTCTTCTACAACGTAGGCACGGATTACGCTGGGCCATTTGTCATAAAGGATCGCAAAGGAAGAGGATGTAAGACGCACAAGGCGTACATCTGTCTATTCATCTGCATGGCTACTAAGGCCATCCATTTGGAGCTGGTGTCCGATCTTACCAGTGAAAACTTCATTCTGGCACTACGTAGATTCATAGCTCGTCGCGGGCAAGATATCGTCCGATAACGGCACCAATTTTGTTGGGGCCTGTTCAGAGTTGAAGCTTCTCGGTGAGTTTCTCACATCAAACGAAGACGACTTGCAGAGTCGTCTCGTATCTGAAGGAATAAATTGGAGCTTCATACCTGCTTATGCACCACATTTTGGCGGCATATGGGAGGCGGGTATAAAATCGACGAAGTACCACTTAAAACGTATTATCGGAAAGGACCTACTGACATTTGAAGAATTTTATAGCTTATTGACGCAAATAGAAGCAATACTAAACTCTAGGCCTTTATCTCCGATATCATCGCATCCCATGGACTTACAGCCACTCACGCCGGCCCATTTTATCGTTGGACGAACATTGACAACTTTGCCATGTCCAGATCTAACCGACGTCAATGAGACACGTCTATCTCGCTACCAACGAATACAACGGATGCAGCAGAACTTCTGGAGACGATGGTCAAAGGAATTCGTCTCAGAGTTACAATGTCGTACAAAGTGGAAATCCAACGTGGGCTCCCTCTAAATAGGCGACTTAGTACTGGTGAAGGATGACAACGCACCCCCCTTACACTGGCAGCTCGGCAGAGTAAGCGAGGTGCACCCGGGAGCCGACTCCATAACGCGAGCAGCAACTGTTCGCACGACCAAAGGCGTTATACGTCGAGCTGTGATCAAATTATGTCCCTTGCCCATAAAGACTGAGCCAACGAACCTTGAAGCCGACAAATCTAGCGACGACAAGTCACATTATAATTAACTCAATCATTATTGGAGAGGCTTTGTTATTGTATTCAATATATTAATCATTTGTTTAGTTTAATGCAGATCCAATTTGTCAATTGTGTTGAAAGACCTTCAGTCTTTTAAGACGGGGAGCATGTTAGGGAAGTTATAGTGATTTTCAGTTATATCTCTAAGTATAAGTTTAGTTAAGTAAAGTTGGCAGTAAGTAAGGGAGGAAGATGTCATGGCGACGATCGCGAGTAATAAAGATTAGCATTTTGGTATTGAGGAAGAATCATTTCATTCAAGATACAGTCCACTGAATCCCAAACAATCTACGTGTACTCACTTAATCTCGTGTACACTAGAACACCGCCTAACCAGAAGTCTATGTTAATGAATATGTAGACTATGGTTAATTTCACTGTTGTCTACAAATTTGTTAACTCCTGAATTAAAATACGGAATGCAAATTGCTTTAATCGCAAATCGTTAATTTTTATAAAATAACAAACATTCTTTTCTTTCTCTATTGAAAGAAAAGAGAAAAAGAACACTTCGAAGAATTTGTAGTGTCAAATCGATCGTAGCTATAATGTACCTCATCTTTTGGGGATTATCGGATGTACGGCGAAAATATCCGATTGGGATCATGTAGAAAGAAACAGCACTATACTCCCTTTACCGTGAATTTAATAATTAACCCGCAGTCTTGTGCTCCGTCCATAGATTCTTATGTCCATGATATCCATAGAAATAGTATACCTAGGTTGCGTTTCGATATTCACTGCCAGTACTAAAAATCTATAGTTTACGTTACGTATACTATAGATTTTCAGTACTGGCAGTGAATATTGGAACGCAGCCCTAGACCGAGCATTCAGGAGTGGGGGTATAGACGTAGAAAAGGACAGAAGATATAAGGTGTAAAGTGACTTCAATAAGGTGTGTTTTCGTCTCTCTCTAACATCAAGAGAAGGCAGTGGTAATCTCACTTGTATTCGTGAGTATGTGTGAACTATGTTGAAGTGTGCGATGATTCTAACTTAAAAACGAGGCGCGTGTGAGAGAGAAGGATATACTCCTTATATTGTCCGTCCTTTTCAACGTAAGCTCTACCCCCTCTCCGGAAAGTTTGGACAATTCTCGGTCTAGATATACTCAAGGTCTGTAGATGAAGGAACGGACTGTGTAAGGTCGTCGCATGGTCCGCCATTTTTGAGCCTGCGAGTTTGTGTTAGTGTATACTAATATAGCTATTAGTTGTGTGAGAGAGTAAAACACGTCCTAACATAACCTATACATAAAACGAGAACAATTAATTTGTATTTAAATTGACATTATTTGGTTAATCAGAGGGTCGATTGTGTATCACATAACTTGCTCACTTTTATAATTTTCACCCAAGTAACATGATACACAATCGAATACCCCCTGCTGAGCCTCAGTCACCGCCATTTTCGTGCCAAATCGGTGAAGTGGATGCTACGACCTTACCTAGTCCGTTCCTCCATCTACAAACCTTGGGTATGTCTATGATGATATCTCTCACAAAGTGCCCGGAAATATGTCTTGTACATACTGACTTATATTATATTATACATTTCAATTATATTGTTGTACCCGCGTCTGGTCACCCGGTACGCAGTAAAGATGTGTACCGGGGAATGAATCTCGTCCCCTGGCGACGCTTGTTTACGCGTTGCCAGGCGAGTTGTTTACGAGCTGTCAAGTCGCTTCGACGCTTGTATTTATTAGGTGTACAACTTTGCTTCCGCCGTTTTTTTCCGAAATTCGAGGCTTTATTGTAAAAAACTGGTTATACATTTATGATTCAAAGTATTGTCCATCACTGGCCATTATTTTCTCCCATCTTTCGAGCAGCGTACGAATCCCACGTCGAAAAAACTGGTCATTTTTTGAGGCGATCCACGAATCGATCCAATTTTTTACTTAATAAGACCGGAAGTGCTGGTCAGCCAGGCCGTGTGACATTGATCGAAACAAGTGATAGTCAGAGGGAGCAACGTCTGAGAATACGGTGGGTGGGGTAGGACTTCCCATTTCAACGTTTCCAAGTATGTCTTGACCACTTTTGCATGGGGTCGAGCATTGTCATGCTGCAAAATCACTTTATCGTGTCTCTCGTTGTATTGCGGCCGTTTGTCTTTCAATGCTTGGCTCAAACGCATCAATTGCGTTCGATACCGATCGCCTGTGATTGTTTCAGTCGGTTTTAAAAGCTCATAATACACTACGCCGAGCTGATCCCACCAAATACAGAGCATGACCTTGGAGCCGTGAATATTCGGTTTGGCCGTCGACGTGGAAGCATGGCCGGGAACTCCCCATTGTAGGGGAGGTGTATTAAGACGCTATTTCTTGGCAGAATAATAACTTTATTCAAGACCCTCCGTACCGACAGGCGTGTCAGGGCAAGACCCCGTATCCTTACGCGCAGCGTAAGTAGTCTCGCGAAGTAGTACCGCGTGTACTACTACAGTTCGGCCATACTGACGATTTGGACGTCCCGGCCAATGTATGTTTCATAATTTGAATAAACATTGTGGAATAAAGTAAAATAAACGCAATACAATATATTGAATGTAATAAACGCAGAATACATAAATATACGTATGATAAATTGATTACGTATGAGAAAGGAATATAAGATAATCGCTTTAGTAAAACTAAAAGAATAAGAACATAAAATTATGTGTAACGTTTTATCCTTCAATCCATAATTTCATTTGATCTGGGCCTACAGTTGTAGTAAATAGTTTTTGAGTTAATTGAAATCCATCTACGTCTGCAATAACGTATCGATCAAAGTCAAGTACTTTTTTTATTTCATATGGACCTTTATACTTAGGTAATAACTTTTTGTTAACGTTAGGAGTTACATCTGTGTTCTTTATTACGACATAATCTCCTAATTTATATTTTTTAGGTTTTTTATGTTTACTGTCATAGAGCTTCTGATTTTCTTGTTGCGTTTTTATGATATTCTCAGAAGCTTGTTCTCTGATTTTTACTAAATTTCTATCATCGTTTGTATATGGATCTAGAATCGGTCGAATCTTATCATTAATCATACCCGTTTGATTTATACCAAATAATAATTTGCTTGGAGTTTCATTTGTGGCTCGACAAATAGTGTTATTTACGGCAAATTCGACAGATTTTAATGCTTTGTCCCATTTTGTTGGTGTTTCACAAAGTTTTGATAACATTGGAGTTATGACTCTATTAAATCTTTCTACCTGTCCGTTTGCTCGTGGCGTGCCTACTGCTATTAATGTATGTTCTATGGATACGTTGCATACAAAGTTTTTAAACGCAGTGGATGTGAATGTTGTTCTGCGATCGCTGATTATACGCTTGGGTTTACTATATATTCTAAAATAGATACGTAAGTTTTTTACAGTTTCTTCTGTTTTAGTACTTTTACATGGATATAATTTAATAAATTTTGTGAATGCATCTATTATTGATAATAGGTATTTATATCCTCTACTGGTTTTCTCTAAAGGACCATAGTGGTCGATATGTATTGTTTGGAAAGGTAAATTTCCTTTTGGGATATTATAAAGGTATCCTTCTGATTTACCGCTTGGAGGTGAAAAATTAATGCATTTTAGGCAATTAGAAATATAACTTTTTACTTTTGTGGGTATTTCGGGAAACCAATATATTCTATTAATATTTTCGATTACTTTATCAGTACCGATATGTCCTAAATTGTCATGACAAGATCGGATTACGTTCGTTTCCATAGAGGATGGTACAATAGTATAATGGTACAATAATATAATGGTACAATAATATAATGGTACAATAATATAATGGTAAAATAATAGTTTCTTATTTTTAAACTTGCAATATACAAGTCCGTCGCGTAATTCAAACAATTTATTCTCAGTATGCTCTAACTCATTTCGTATTTTCTGCATATTGTTGTCTTGGTTCTGCTTAATAGCTAGAGTTTGTTCAAAAGTATTAGTTTCTAGTTAGGACAAAAATATTGTAACAGCGACTAAGTGCGTCTACGTGTGACATTCTTTTATTTGATCTATGTTCTACAATATTTGGAAATCATAATTTTGTAAAAACATTGCCCATCGTGCTATCCGTGGATTTATTGTTTGTTTGCTTAGTGTTAATTTGAAGCTATCGCAATCAGTTATCAACTTAAAATGTTTCCCAGATAGATAGATGTGAAATCGTTTAATAGCATAAACAGCAGCTAGACATTCTAACTCGAAACTGTGGTATTTTGATTCTGCATTAGTTGTTCTATGGCTGAAGTATGACACAGGTCGAAGAGTGTTATCTAATTGTTTTTGTAGCAAAATTGCGCCTAAACCAATGGAGCTTGCGTCGCAATGTAGTTCTGTTACTAATTTTGGAGAGTAAATCGCTAAAACGGGTTCAGAAGATAATAATTTTTTTAATAATTCAAATGCATGGTTTTCGTTGGGTCCAAATTGAAATTCAGGGTTTTTTTTTATTAAATCATATAATGGTTTTGCTATCATCGCAAAATTTTTAATAAAGCGTCTGAAATAGCTGGCTAAACAAACAAATCGATGTACTTCTTTAATGTTTCGAGGTATAGGATAGTTAATTACTGATTCTATATTAGTTTTACTTGGTCGAATACCGTTTTGATCTACAAGGTAACCAAGATATGTTATTTCTTCATAGAAAAATGAACATTTG
The DNA here is from genome assembly GCA_901521435.1 of Crematogaster levior. Taxonomy (NCBI): domain Eukaryota; kingdom Metazoa; phylum Arthropoda; class Insecta; order Hymenoptera; family Formicidae; genus Crematogaster; species Crematogaster levior. The sequence goes on from CABEGB010001325.1 coordinate 123,934, forward strand.
TCCAATCGAAATATTATTTTGTTTTGTTTTGCTTTTTGAAAAATTTTAGTTAAAATTTCTAAGTGCTCATCAATATTTCAGTTGCAACTAAAATATCATCTAGGTATATTAATATTTTATTTTCGTTAATCAATTGTGAAAAGACGTTATTAATGAATCTTTGGAAAACGCGTGGTGCATTCGTTAGACCAAAAGGCATTTTTAAAAATTCGAATTGGCCTAGTGGAGTGATGAAAGACGTGTACTTTATTGATGTCTCGGCCATTTTTATATGATAAAATTCGTTACGTAAGTCAAGAGAACTAAAATATCTTTTACCTCGTAATCTATCTAAGTGATCGTCAATTAATGGCGTTGGGAAGTTATCTTTGACTGTTATTTTGTTTATCTCTCTATAATCGATACATAGGCGAATTTCGCCGTTCTTTTTATGTACCAAAACAATAGGGCTTGCATACGGACTGTTGCTTTGTCGAATAATATTATTCTTCGATAGATCATCTAAGATCTTTTGTAGTTTTTCTTTATCTGAAAATGCTAAGCGTCTTGGACGGAAGCTAATTGGTTGGTCATGCTTTAGAATAATGGTCATTTCTGTATTTACTTTAGTGTAATTAATATTATCTTTAGAAATATATTCTTTTTTATAAATCTGTTTCAGCTTGTCGTTAATTGAAAAATTTATTTTTGGATTAATATTCAAATCATTTTTAACACTTTCTGGCTTATCAACATATTGGATATGCATAATTTGTTGTGAAATAATCTAATTTATTATTATTATTTACTTTATCATTTGTTATTATTATGCTATCTTTACTCATTGACATATTTAAACCAGGAGATGATATAAAATCTCGCCCTAGCAGTGCAATGTTTGCCATAGTTGTATCAGGAACAATAAAAAATTTATAATATCAAGATTGATATCATTAACAGTTATTTTTGTTTGATACGTACCTAAAATTTTTAACGGAGTTTCGTTAATTCCATAGTAAGAATCAGCATCATTTGATATAGATGTACGTGCCGACAGTGGAATGTAACTTTCTTTAATTAGGCTTATCGGTGATCCCGAATCTATTAATGCTGTTACTTTATAATCGCAAGTGTTATTATAATTGTCCGCTATTGTGTATTTCATCGTTACCACGTACGGCGTGTTTGACGGTGCAGTTTGGATCATGTCGTTGTTTCCGTTGTTGGTTTCTTCGTTGCAGTACTCTGTATAGGCTGTGTTGTGTCTTCGGTTGATTGTTTCTTTACTTGCCTACAATTTCTTGAAATGTGTCCTGCTTCTTTACAATTGAAGCATGTCCTTGTTGTTTGGTTCGCTGTCGTCCCCTCCGATTTCGTTACAGCTTCCTTCATTATTTTCGTTGATTTATCAGTTTTCTCGGTTAGGTTTTTAAAATCATAACGTAGTGTTAATCCTTTAAATGCTCTAGTAGATCAAGTGTCGTGGCAAAACGTTGTACTCGTGCTTGATCTCGTAATCTGCCATCCGGAATGCCATCAATGACATAATCTATTATTTCTTCGTTGTTGATGGGCACTCTGTTGGCTAGTATAATTTTATCACGGAAGTAGTCGGAAATTCTTTATGCTGCTAAGTCCTTTTCTCGAATGTTTTTCGTAGAGCCAATTTAGTAGGTCGTAGATCGAACATTTCCTTCATTTGACTTAATAATTCGTTTACGCTGAGTTCCAGATGGTCAGGTTTGGAATGAAACCAGCTGAGAGCTTTACTTTTCAATCGTGAACTAATTAGTACTCTCGTCGAATTGTCATCTAAATTGTATGTGGTACGTAACAGTTGTACTTGTTTTTCCCATTTCCAGTATGTGTCATCGCCATTGAATTCGCTGAGAAATCGCCGATCACTCGAATACTCATAGACGATACTGCGCTGTGTCTACTGGCTGCTGAATTTGGTGACATATTTACCTCGCGTCGAGTTAACCTTAACTCTCTCTCAAGTAGGTCCCTCTCTCTGCGTAACAGATCCATTTCTCGTTGGATATCTCTAGGAATGTTCTGGATTCCTGTTGGTTCATGTAGTGGTTCGGCCACCGCCCCATCTTCTTCACAGGCTCCTTGAATTTCGTTATCTGACGTCTTCTGACCGAGATAATGCAGAAAAGCTTTCAATTCGACTACCGTATAGTCGTTCAGATTCCCAATGTCTTCCATTTTCTCGATCGTGGTCGATTGTATCGAGTGCATTTCCAGAACGTTCTCGATTTTACTTGCGTCACACACACACTACGATTCCCTCGAATTCGCACAATGTGGTTGTAACGTGTATTATAATCTCCAAATCTGGACTACGCTTACAACACAAAGAATTTCGATATCACAGATTCGTGCAAGATCACACAGCATGCAACGACCTGTTTGGACTTAACCGTTCTCGCGCGCCTTCGATACGATTCTTCTGAACAGCGGGTCTCTCACGTAATTATTCGCTTCACCGCGCTTAATTCCACTAATATTCAGGATGATCCCCCTTCTGAACTGTAGGAGAGGTGTATTAAGACGTTATTTCTTGGCAGAATAATAACTTTATTCAAGACCCTCCGTACCGACAGGCGTGTCAGGGCAAGACCCCGTATTCTTACGCGCAGCGCAAGTAGTCTCGCGAAGTAGTACCGCGTGTACTACTACACCATGATTTTCTGCGCTTGGGGTTAGCGTAATGAACTCATTTTTCGTCCCCAGTCACAATGCGATGCAGAAATCCCTTCCGTCTTTGCCTTTCAAGCAGTTGTTCACAAGCAAACAAACACTGTTCAACATCTCTCGACTTCAACTCGTACAGCACCCAATTTCCTTGCTTCTGAATCATTTCCATGGCTTTGAGGCGTTTTGAAATGGCTTGTTGAGTTACTCCCAATGATCGTGCCAATTCTTTTTGATTTTGACACGAGTCTTGATCAAGTAATGCTTCCAATTCTACATCTTCGAAAACCTTCTCTCTTCCACCGCTATGCCGGTCTTCGACGTCAAAATCACCGTTCTTGAAGCGTTGAAACCACTCACGACACGTTTTTTCACTAATAGCTGCCTCACCATAAGTATTTGAGAGCATTCGATGAGCCTCAGCCACAGATTTCTTCATATTGAAGCAGAAAATTAAAACCTCCCGCAAATGACGAGAATTTGGCTCGTAAACTGACATTTTCAATCGAGAATAACTTTATGATGCAGACACAAATCGACTAATGTTTCTATGGGGTTATGTTGACAGATGCCCAAGTTTATTGTATGATGTCTATGATCTATTTATTTCGACCACCACTTACCGCTAAAGCCATCTATAGGAAAACGGCAGAAGCAAAGTTGTACACGTAATATAATTCCGAAATAAATCGTTCTGTATTTCCTTGGTCTCCGAGTTCCTTTCCGCGAGTCCGGAGTGCAAGTGAGGGAGTGCCAGTGCGTGAGTGTGACGCGGTACTGCGTGCGAGTGCAACAATATTATACATATCTTACTAGAGCATTTCCAAGAGCATTTCCCATATTACTAAGCATTCTATCATGTGTGTGTCAACTTGACAGCCTATAATACGACGAATGCTTGGTCTAGTAATAAAGGGTGCGTCAGGTATTTGAGGACACTCACATATGTGCTTGGCACTTCATAGCAATTGATTTTTTTTCTTTTTTCACCTCAAATTATAAATGGAGGACAACAAGCTAACTCAGGAAATGAAAAGACACGCTGTTATCGTCGCTATACGAATCACAGCGATTTTGAAATCTCTCGATTTTTGAAAGTCGCCCGATCCTTTGTTAACAAAGTTTGTCGAGAGTTAGAAGTATCTGATGGCGATGTGGAAAGTATTGCCAAGTGCAAAAAACATGAAACAGGACTCTGCTCCTTCACACAAAGCAATGAGAACGCAAGATTGGATGTCCGAGAATCTGCATGATCACATAACCCCAAACATGTGGCTCCCCAGCTCCCCGGATCTTAATCCTTTAGATTATTATGTATGGGGCGTTGTTGAACGGGAGACCAATAAACATCCCCATAACACTCTTGATTCCCTTAGAGCAGCTATTACCAGAGTAATGACCCATATGGACGAGGATCACTTGATTCGAACATGTAAACGTTTTCGACAGAGAATTGAAACCGTTATTGCCGCTGAAGGGGATTTTATCGAATAACTGTATAGCATAGAGGTCACTTACTTTGCTGTAAAAGTTTCATTAAAATAAAACAAGTTTTCTAAAAAATATACAAATTTTAAAAAATATACAAATATACAAATTTTAGTTTTTAAGTCAATATGTCCTCAAATACCTAACGCACCCTGTATATGTCATTGTCTATTTCCATGGGGGATAGGGATAAGGAGGCCACACTTTTATGGATATTTTTTCAAAAAACGCGACCAAAAGTGGTTCCATGAGTTAGTGTCAAAATCTGCGAGATATGTCGTTTCGGTTCCTTTCTTCAACTCATGTACACTGTCCACGCTTTGTGTCAGTCACATACCACCATCTACCTGTACCACGGACTTAAGAATAGGGGGATGGACTCTAAAGTCCTAGTTTAGGCGAGAGGGGACGTTACCTAATAGATATATTAACATAGACTGCTTATGAGGCAATGAAATTCTAAGTGGAAGCATCCTCCTGAGGGAAAGAGATAACATGAATAGTAGGATTTCTCTCTTTGGTGGGCGTGACCTATAGTATAACTTGCGTGCAATATGCGCGGTTTTAATAACTTCAAAACTTACAAGTGTATCGTGTGCATCGTGTGCATAGACGTAGGAAAGTATAGGGAGTGTAACACTCAGTTGCACGGTAAGGGGGGGAAGCCAGAGGGACGGGGGGTCCGCCATAATAGTGTGCCCACTTCTTATTGGTTGCAATTCTGCGCATGCTCAAATCCTCTTATTATGAAAGTATAAAAACTACATAGGTTAGAATTTTAATTTTTAATAAGAAATAAATTATATTATAAGGTATATTATACAGTTTTTTGCGAGTTAACACAAGTTTTATGTATAACAAGTTTTTATTGTCCTTTGAACAGTACAAGTTTGTTAAAAAAATGACGTTGACTATTTGAATTGTCGCAAGTATTTAACGCAATGTAATGTAATCTAATTTTTACATATTTTTTAATAATAGCGCGCGTTAAATGGATAACATGATTTTCTAATGGTAATTGATCACATGCATGCTTATTTAAATCATAAAATATATTAGTATTAATAAATTTTGCCAACACTTTATTTGAAATATAGTGCTCATTAAATTCTGATATTAATGTATTACTCTTATAGATAATGCATCGAATTTCCATTTCACTTCGACGACAAATTTTCGAATTACATCTTCAGATGGTTGTATTAATCCTCCGCGACTTTTTAAATTTATTAAATTATTTCTGTTGCTATTTTTAAATTCTAATGCATCTATACAATCTTCGCAGTGTAATTTTTTTTTTAATTGCATTACAATATATCCAGCAATATGTTTTGAAACATTTTTTGAAAACTCGGACATTTCTCTAACATCTGAAATGTAACTATGATCATTTATTAAATTTGTTAAATTATCATCAGACTCGTTGTTACAATTATCCTCTTCCATTCATTATGTAGTAGTGCCAAACGTGTTGTAGAATTTATTATATTTTCTGAATTTATGATTTTTTTAGCTGATGATACGTGCAAAATAGATATTTCCTTAAGTGGAATGCAATTACCACTACCTATATTACGTATATCAGCGTGAACTAAAATTTTCTTTATTGCCGCTTTAAATTGCCTGACATTAGGATTGTTATTGCTTCCTCCGTACTGTCTGACACATCCATACAATAATTCCAAGTGATCTTGACTCAATTTATAAATTGGAATATACTTCATAAGATTATTTAAATAAAGTTCTTCATATAATATTAAAATACTTTCGATGCAAATAAGAAAACCTATATAACCAGTTTTTTAATGACTATTAATCAAAAGTTGGCCTTGAGGTATTTTTAATGATAAAATATATTCCTTATATTCATTCAATTTTGTTTTCATTAACTCTATATTTTGCGGATGTAATGGCTGCTTCAATCCTTTTTGTTTCATATTTTTTGAATTTAAAATGTCAAATAAATTATTAAATACTATTAAAAATGTTATCGTTCCCTCACAAAATTGAAACTCTTTTAACATCAAATTGTTTTTGCAAAATAAAAGTGAATCTGCTACAGACACGCTAAAAACTTGTGTCGCCAAACGAACTTTCATTTTTTGTTTCCTATAATTAATATGAACACTTCGCAACTTATTACCTAAATGCATACCTTCATTTTGTTGTAAATTATGTAATTGATTTATAAACGACCATCGTATTGGTTGATTGTCACCATCAATCATATTTTTCAAATTCCCAAAAGTATTACGTATTAGTTTCAACATGGCTAGGATCGGGAAAAGCAACGACATTCTCACCTGATATAGGATGAGGAAATGTCGTCTGTAATAAATGAACATTATCAAAATTGCATCCTAATTGTGTAAATACAGCAAAATTTGTAGAAGTTCCATCGCAAGTAACAGATACAATTCTCAAACCAGTTTCATGCACAGCAGATAGACACAGCTTCACTAGATTACATTTTTGTTGAGCTGTCATACCAGTCACGAAATAATAAGCAATAGGAATTTTCCATGCTGAGTTCAAACATACTAACAAGAAAACCAAAGCATGAGTTGCAATAGTAGTATCAGTGGAAGCAATATTATTCCCCATGTCAACATATCCAGAAAATTTTGTACTGTCATACTTTACATGCTGTCGTATGCTCATTTCATCAAAAACTAAAGCACCAAGTAACTTATAATTTGTATTATTGACACGCTGTTTAATAGAATTTAGTGCTTTTGAACTAATGCCAGGATTCCCATCAATACTTCTGTACCAATTGGAAATTGTTTTTGTATGTGGCAAACAGAAATTAAATTGTCTACGAACATATTCATACGCTCGCGGTGAATAGTAATATAATGTTAGTGCAAAGCATCGCAATTGTTCATTATACTGTTTAGATAAAGCTGAACATTCTTTTTCTTAATTAATCGTTTAAAAAGTTTACCATTAGTCTCGCCTAATGCATGTAAAATATCTGCTTGTTCTTCATTTAATAAATGTTGTTTTTTCAGAGTGTCTAATATATCCTTCAGTCTGGTATTTTCATTAATGCTGCGTCGTAAATTTTGCTGTAAATTTTTAATTATTTTTGCGTGTTCTTCTTTGAGAAATTTAATTCTTTGCCTCAATCTGCGTTTTTCTGGAGAATTGTAAATTAAATCCAATGAAACCATTGTTGCCTTGTCTGCTTGAGATGTTGATGGTTGAGCTAAAAAACATAATATTAATAATATAATATCTACAATGATTTTGCTACATAAAATCGCTTTTGTCTGTTAATATAATATTAAAATATGAAATATCAATTAAAACCTATTATTATATTACATGTACAGGTGCAGTCATTTGTGATTGATCTTAAAGGTCTGTGCATTAAATTCGTTGAATTCTCAGGTTCAGGAAAGGATAATGACATTTCTTCCACTGTTGCTATTAAGGGGTTTGAAGAAGGCAATGCTTCTGTTCCAGGACTTTTCTAAGATATATAAACATAAACGAGGAATAAATAATTTTAATAAAGACATATTCTACATAAAAATTAAGAAAAATATTAGATATATATTATTTATTTACATTTGGTAATATATTTGGCCGCAATCGGGTTATCGAAGCAGATGTTCTATCAAAAGATGTTTCATCAAAGTGAGCTGAACAAACTCCGTGCTCCAGTTGGAATAGATGTTGAATTGATTCCTAATAAATTCAACCACAAACTACGTGTTGTAGCATTCTTTGGAAAACTACAGAAAACAGATATGATTAAATTAACTATCACACAAACACACATATTATTCTTTCAATAAAATAATATATAATTTTACAACCTGTGAAATGTAATTTTTTGGAGATTCTCTTTATCAATATTTTTTTTCCAATTTCGGCGATCTGATCTGTTTTTACATGAAGGTACAAAGCACAACACCATTTTTGCACGAGTATGTACGATGCACGAGTATAATATATAACTGTATTTTCTTTATGACTTATCATGCACTTGATCATATCTTGCTGCACAGATGATTTTGATCTTGCCGCTTGCGGCGCTTGCACGGAATGACAGCCAATAAGAAATGGGCACAGTATCATGGCGATTTTACCTCCGCTCCCTCCCGCACTGGCTTCCGCTCCGCAACGATGTTCCGTCCCTATACTTTCCTACGTCTATGATCGTGTGTTGTTACAAGCTCGTAATAAAAATTGATCAACAAAATAAGAACTGTGTAAGAAATTATATTTATAAACAAAAATGCATATACGCTTGTTATTGTAATGGAAAGAATATAATTATACCCAGTGGGAACACCAATGTCGAATCGACGTCGATTCGACATCTATGCGTCGATGAATGGTCGATGGTCAAATATTTGTCGATATTTTTGTCATTTTTGACTTCATCATAATAAAAATTCTTTTTATATCAGTTGAGCAATTGTGAATATTATAATATTAAATATTTAAAATTATTCTTATTGTCTTTCAATAAATTTTATAAGATATACCTTAGGGTGGTTCTTATTTTATACTACATCGAAAATTAAAAAAAAATTTTTTTTGTCTCACCCCTTAAAATGGTTCCATTTTATGAAAAAATAATTCCTATAAAAGTTTATTTCAATAAGGATTTAATTCTTATTTTAGGACATTTAGACGCTCTTCGGCACTCTTTCCCGTTATCCGATTGAAATAAACTTTTATAGGAATTATTTTTTCATAAAATGGAACCATTTTAAGGGGTGAGACAAAAAAAATTTTTTAAAAATTTTCGATGTAGTATAAAATAAGAACCACCCCTAATATATATATATATATATATATATATATATACAGGGTGTCTCAGACCACCCGTCCCACCCGATTTTTTCGTAAACGCGACATTTTAAAGAAAAATGTTTCAGACAAAAGTTTTGTGACTTCGAGGGGGACATAAGATGGTGTCATTGGTTTGACCTTAAAGAATTATTTAAAAGTCACATGAAAGTCACCTCAATTTTTTTAAATGGCATTCCCTATTTTTTATTGCATATTCTTGTAGCTTATCTCGAGACCTTTCCAAAACACTATAAATAAATGTTTTTTCGTTAAATATTTTCCGAGTTATAAGGCTTGAAATAATTTCTTAATTTTACATAAACTATAAAATATCTCGTAAAATATTCACTTTTTGATGACCTTACCTCAATACTTTTATGCACAGAATAATGAGAGGAATCAATTGGTGTAAAGAAAACACATAGTTGTTTTAAAGAAAATATATGTAATTGTTAATTACAAATTGCACATTTTTTCTTAAAAACAACTATGTGTTTTCTTTACACCAATTGATTTCTCTCATTATTTTGTGCATAAAAGTATTGAGGTAAGATCATCGAAAAGTGAATATTTTACGAGATATTTTATAGTTTATGTAAAATTAAGAAATTATTTCAAGCCTTATAACTCGGAAAATATTTAACGAAAAAACATTTATTTATAGTGTTTTGGAAAGGTCTCGAGATAAGCTACAAGAATATGCAATAAAAAATAGGGAATGCCATTTAAAAAAATTGAGGTGACTTTCATGTGACTTTCAAATAATTCTTTAAGGTCAAACCAATGACACCATCTTATGTCCCCCTCGAAGTCACAAAACTTTTGTCTGAAACATTTTTCTTTAAAATGTCGCGTTTACGAAAAAATCGGGTGGGACGGGTGGTCTGAGACACCCTGTATATATATATCTCTATAAAAATTACCTTTTTAAAAAAAGGTAAAAAAAAGGTGCTAAGTCCGCGTCAAAAGTATCTTTGCAAAATACTATAGTATTATTAACTCTAAAAAACTATTTAAAAACCTATTTCCAAAAAAGTGTGATTATAATCTACACACATAAGTTATTTTAATCTAAACAAAATGGTTTATTTTAAACCATAAAAAAACTATAATTTATTTAATTATACATTCTACAAAAATAATGATATCAACAAATTGTGCTAAGTAAAAATAAAAATTTAAAAAAATATTTTAATAAAAAATGATACAAAATAATGTAAAAAATAATTTTAATTTTTTAAATTATATCCTACTAAAATACTGATATCGAGAAATTATGCTATTTAAAAATAAAAATTTAATATTTTAACAAAAAATTATACATAATTGTTTTAATTAAAAAAAAATTATGGTATTACAATTATGGTATTGCCCCAACTTAATAAAACATTTTGAAATAAAATATATTAAAAAAAATTTAATATAATATAGTATAGTTTGAAAGTTTAATTTAAAAAAGAAAAACAAATAATGTAAAAATATAAAATTAAAAATTATTTACAAAAAATAAAAAATAAAAAATTAATGGAAAAATATAAAAATGTATATAAAAATTAAAAATTAATATAAAAATTAAAAATTTAATTGAAAGACTTAGCTCTGCTACAAAATATGCTATTTTAAAAATTAGCAACGCTAAGTCTTTCAATTAAATTTTTAATTTTTATATTAATTTTTAATTTTTATATACATTTTTATATTTTTCCATTAATTTTTAATTTTTTTTTTTGTAAATAATTTTTAATTTTATATTTTTACATTATTTGTTTTTCTTTTTTAAATTAAACTTTCAAACTATACTATATTATATTAAATTTTTTTAAATATATTTTATTTCAAAATGTTTTATTAAGTTGGGGCAATACCATAATTGTAATACCATAATTTTTTTTAATTAAAACAATTATGTATAATTTTTTGTTAAAATATTAAATTTTTATTTTTAAATAGCATAATTTCTCGATATCAGTATTTTAGTAGGATATAATTTAAAAAATTAAAATTATTTTTTACATTATTTTGTATCATTTTTTATTAAAATATTTTTTTAAATTTTTATTTTTACTTAGCACAATTTGTTGATATCATTATTTTTGTAGAATGTATAATTAAATAAATTATAGTTTTTTTATGGTTTAAAATAAACCATTTTGTTTAGATTAAAATAACTTATGTGTGTAGATTATAATCACACTTTTTTGGAAATAGGTTTTTAAATAGTTTTTTAGAGTTAATAATACTATAATATTTTGCAAAGATACTTTTGACGCGGACTTAGCACCTTTTTTTTACCTTTTTTTAAAAAGGTAATTTTTATAGAGATATCACTCTTTTTTGTAAATGACATTACTCTTCTTGAGCTTTTCCGTTTTATCAAGTTAAGTTATTAGCGACGATAGTGAAAAATAGCGACTTAAGAAATGAGGTAAGCAAAGAAGTATTCAATTTTATAGTTTATTATTTTATTATTTTAATATCTTCTTTTATGTACAGGATATAAAAATGGTTTCTTTTATATGCACGATATGAAAATAGTTGCGTAGCAAAAAATAATGCAGTAAGTAATGTTGATTGCTTACTGTATCCTATCTTATCTCTCAGCATTTTCATCCTGTATGTATTACATTTCATTTTGTTTAATAATAGTACTTATGTTATAGTTATGTGCACTATTTGGTTTGGAATCGCTGAAAGAAGATAACATAGAAAAGATTCGAAATGGTGTACCATCCTAAAAAACCAAACTTGTATTTGCAATGGGCCATCTTTGAAAAAGATCAGGATAACTTTGAGAAAGCTGCCACTATATATATATTAGAGAATATTGATAACGTACTACCACATATGATAAATACATAATAACAAGAAACAATGCGGAAAGTAATGTTGATTGTTTCCTGCATTCTATCTTGTCTCTCAGCATTTTCACCCTGTATGCATTATATTTCATTTTGATTTTAAAATATTTAATAATAGTATTTTATATTATTAAAATTGTGCTATATAATAAGAATGATTTTTATTTTTTGTAGTTTGTAATTGCTGAAAGGAAATAATACAGAAAAGATTTGAGATGTATATTCGAGATGGTGTATCATCCTATAAATACTATATAAGATATGAAAATGGTTGCGTAGCAAGAAACAATGCGATAAGTAATGTTGATTGCTTACTGCATTCTATCTTGTCTCTCAGTATCTTCATCCCGTATGCATTACATTTCATTTTAAAATATTTAATAATAGTATTTTATAATTCAAAAAGTATAATTAAAATTGTGAGGTAAGCAAAGAGGTATTCAATTTTATAGTTTCTTATTTTATTATTTTAATATCTTCTTTTATTTACAGGACATAAAAATGGTTTCTTATACAAGATATGAAAATAGTTGCGTAGCAAAAAACAATGCGATAAGTAATGTTGATTGCTTACTGCATTCTATCTTGTCTCTCAGCATTTTCATGTATGTATTACATTTCATTTCCTTTAATAATAGTACTTTATGTTATAATTATGTTCACTATTTGGTTTGGAATCGCTGAAAGAAGATAACACGAAAAATATTCGAGATGGTGTATCATTTTTCTCAAAGATGGTCCATTGCAAATGCAAGTTTGGTTTTTTTAGGATGATACAACATCTCGAATCTTTTCTGTGTTATCTTCTTTCAGCGATTCCAAACCAAATAATGCACATAACTATAACATAAAGTACTATTATTAAACAAAATGAAATGTAATACATACAGGATGAAAATGCTGAGAGACAAGATAGCATGCAGTAAACAATCAACATTACTTACTGCATTATTTCTTGCCACGCAACCATTTTCTTGTATATAAAAGAAACCATTTTTATATCCTGTATATAAAAGAAGATATTAAAATAATAAAATAATAAATTATAAAATTGAATACTTCTTTGCTTACCTCACAATTTTAATTATACTTTTTGAATTATAAAATATTATTATTAAATATTTTAAAATGAAATGTAATGCATAAGGGATGAAGATGCTGAGAGACAAGAATGCAGTAAGCAATTATCATTACTTATCGCATTGTTTCTTGCTACACAACTATTTTCATATCCTATATAGTATTTATAAGATGATACACCATCTCGAATATATATCTCGAATCTTTCCTGTATTATTTCCTTTCAGCAATTCCAAACTAAAAATAAAAATCATTCTTATCATATAGCACAATTTTAATAATATATAATACTATTATTAAATATTTTAAAATCAAAATGAAATATAATGCATAAAGGGTGAAAATGCAGAGAGAAGATAAAATGCAGTAAACAATCAACATTACTTACCACATTGTTTCTTGTTATTATGTATATATCATATGTGGTATGTTATCAATATTCTCTAATATATATATATATATATGGTGGCAGCTTTCTCAAAGTTATCCTGATCTTTCTCAAAGATGGCCCATTACAAATGCAAGTTTGGTTTTTTAGGATGTTACACCATCTTGAATCTTTTCTGTGTTATCTTCTTTTAGCGATAATGGCGGAAGAAAAGGAAGATAGGAGTGGTAAGTGGGACGGGGAGAGAGAGACATGACAATTGATAGACACAGCAACCAGAGCGAAGGTTGGGGGGGGTGAGGGGGCTGGTAAGGGCAAGTAGGGAAGAGTGAAAGAGGGTCGAATGATAATGCGAAAGGAAAAAAATAAAAGGAGAGCGTGGGAGAAGCAGGTATAGTAAAGAATGAGATGTGGAGAGGAGGAAAAGAAAAAAAAAAAAAAAAAAAAAAAAAAAAAATAATAAAACAGAAAAATAAAAAAAAAAAAAAACAGAAAAAAAAATAAAACAGAAAAATAAAAAAAAATAATAAAACAGAAAAAATGGAACTATCAGTAAAAGTCGAGGAGAAATGTGGCTGTTAGGACAGAAGAAGTAATATGACAGCAAATCAACATTACTTACTGCATGTAATTTCTGTGCCACACAAGCCATTTTCCTTGTATTATAAATATATAGCAAGAAAAAAACTGTAATGAAGACAGCAAGCGAGAATCTTACCTCATCAGGATTTAAAAAAACAAACGAAAAACATCTAAAGTTCTTCTAATCTTGTAGATGTTGCAAAAGCGAGAGAGCTTACGTCATTCGGATTTAACACGGAATTGCGCGCGTTTCCCACAGGATTGTGTTTCTTCGTGCTCCACGGATGCTATGGAATAATGGACGCGTCTAATTAAACGAGTTAATTTGATAAAACGCTCGAATGACGAGCTCGGCCGAACCGAAAGCGACCGGACGCTTGTCGCAGAACGAACAAAGGAAAAATTAGTGCATGCCAGGCTGAACGTCCTAATAATCACATTCGTAATCCCATAAGTACATTCTCGAAAATTACACTCTGACAGCGCTTCACTTGTTTCCAACGTCTAATTTAGGAGATGTGTCTTTTTTAAAGACTATTTTTAGAAAATATCAATAATTTTATCCAAAATAGCGAAACAGTATTTTTCAATAATAACATTTAATAAACAATGACAAAATTGTATAAGAAACAGAAGAAGATCCGAGAAACTTAGCATTTCCTTTTTTATCATTTTTATTCAAATATAGATCACAGATAAAAGCCAGAAATGTAAAAATAATAACAGTGTGAAATCATATTCGTTCGATATCAAAATGCAAAATATAAATTTTTAATTAAAAAATGCATTAAGGAGTGAAATGTTCAAGATCGTTTGTTTCAGTGTTATGAAATTGATAGCAATTTCGAAGTTAACGTACGATAAATTCGCGACATTAATTCCTCATCCATACCATTTGGAGTGTCCCAACACGACGCGTCAAAAAATGAATTAATATTCCGGGCCATAGCCTCATGCGTTTATGGAAAGCAAAACAAAAAAAAATGCGAGCGATTAACGTGAGCGATCAATGTGAGCGCGAGCCGAAGTGCACTCGCAAATGGAAAGTAACCGGACAAACGAGTTCCGCAGCAGACGCTGTGCCACTCTTGCGTGTTGCAATATCAATTTTGCAATGCGCGCACAGAGTGACAGACAATCTGAAATCCTGATCAAAAAGACCGAAACTTCAATGAATTTTCGTAATTAACTAAAGGAACGTTAACATAATCAAAAAAGTTTCTAACAGATATTAAAATGTTACTATTAATAGAAATATAATTAAAGCACTATCGCAGTTAAAATATTATAAAATAGTGAGACAACTATACATTTGTAAAACGTTAGAAAAAATTAACTAATTTTGGTTACAACTTTCCGAAATCAGTTATTGTTCTATCATTTTCGAAAACCTAAATTTACTTACGTAAATTAAAAATATAATCTTTTGTAAAAAATTAGGTTTATTCACAATTGTTCCACAGTATTAAAATTTTAAAAGGGTTGCGTTATAAGGGTTGGGTTAGGTTTTTTTTACAGAGCTGAGAATCACTAGGAGAGCATTTAGCCGCGAGTCATGTTCGGCAAATAAAGTAATCCGAGAATTTGCGCTATTCAATTACCACTCGATAAATCGTGTTTTTGCCCAAGCAAGAATTTTATCTCGTAAAAGTTATCACATAGCTGTCTTTATTTAGTACATACAATAGTAAGTTTATCACTATTTACAAAAATATGCAGTCGACTAGAATGTAAGTGCACACAAAGTAACGCATGAGTGATTTGTATCTACGACTCTGTCCGTATTCAATAAATTAATGATAAGACACGATGCCTTATCTTTTTCAGTACATCGACACATAATTATGTAACTTGAGCAAAGATTGCCGGTCTGTATCTTAATCAAAATTGCATTCCAAGTTTTATTGATGCGTGTTATTTGTATCAGTTATGTATGTGTTAGTTACGTATGTGTATTTTTTAATATTTATTATTTTTATAAGTTCACACTAAATAGTAAACTGTCGATTGCGTTATACATTAATGTTACATGTATAAATTAATTACATCAAGTTTCCTACTGATGTAGCATTAGCTAACGTGTATCTTTGTCGACTGATCGACGTGCACGCGTTTCTTACGTATTCCTCTATGAATTCCGTTACATAATATGCTGGCCGTTCCATAGGTCAAGCCAGGATCTATCTGATCGATACGTCGCTCCGATTGACCCGACGCAATAAATCTCAAAGAAATATCATCGCCAGGCACAATGATACTCTTGTCCATTGTAGGTCGAGTTCTGATCTACTATATTTGGTACGTAAATGCGATAAGATTGACAATTATAATTCTTCAATGATTTTTAATAACTATTAAATAAATATTAATATGAATACAATGTTTAAATACAGTTCGAGATTTAATCCTTTTATTATTTAGTTTTCGGCATCTCATTTCGTCTCATTGGGCACGTGGTCAGATCGTCAAAAGAAAAACAAAAAATATCTCCCGGTTTTTTCGACCTCGTCTGTCCAGTTCACACTTTTCACGATGCGAAAAGGGTTCCGGAGATTGACGGACAGATGCGTTCAGGAAGAGGTCCTCGCGCGCAGTTTGTCACACATGAATATGTTAATACATGTCACACATACACATATATGCACGCGTATACGTCATTGTCACAGACATTTGTGATTGATGTGCGATCGAAATTTTTCTTCTTTGTTTCTATTCTTTCCTGTCTATTTCCAAATGGCTACTCGGATCATCCTTTGAAAAAGTATTTCTATCTCAACCTTCGAAGAATTTTCTGTTAAATTTAATTTAAGTTAAATTTAATTTTTTATTAATGTGTATTTACTTATTCCTACTTTTTCATTCGTAAAGGTTCTTTTTATAAGTCTTTTATAAGTTCTTTATATAAGAGTCTCTTTCGAGCTCATTTCAAAGTCCAATACCGCATGTAGCAAAAGAGTTGGACCTGTGAGGGTACCCTTTGTATCGATGAACAACTGGGCTGTAGAAATCCAATCTACCTGCACCTGTTTTTCGTGTAAGCTCAATAGATAATCCGATCGTATAAGAGTAAAATACTTTTAATGCGATTGAAGATCAAATTACGGTCAAAACATTCTTCTTCTGTTTTCTTTATTAAATGTTTGAGAGTATTTGTTGTACAAAAACCTCAGCCTTGATCAAGAAAAAATTAAAACGTAAAGCAATAAAATATAAAAGAATAGAAAGATAATAGGCAAATAGATGAAAGCCAATATACAGGGTTGGGCAAAAGTCCGGAAACGGTCAAATATCTCGAAAAGGATCAACTATAGCGAAAAATTGTAAATAGCAAAGTTGTAGGGCTTAAAAAAATGTACCTAATGATGACTAAAAATTTTACTTTGAGTGGAGGACGAAGATCATATAAAAGTCAAATTGAATTTTTTAAATAGAACTGCCTACTTTTTATTGCATATTCTTATAGCTTATCTCGAGACCTTTCCAAAACACTATAATAAAGTATTTTTTTGTTAAGTATTTTCCGAGTTATAAAGCTTGAAATAATTTCATAATTTTACATAAACTGTAAAATATCTCGTAAAATATTTACTTTTCGATGACCTTACCTCAATACTTTTATGCACAGAATAATGAGAGGAACCAATTGGTGTCAAGAAAACACATAGTTGTTTTTAAGAAAAAATATGCAATTTGTAACTAACAATTACATATTTTTTCTTAAAAACAACTATGTGTTTTCTTTACACCAATTGATTCCTCTCATTATTCTGTGCATAAAAGTATTGAGGTAAGGTCATCGAAAAGTAAATATTTTACGAGATATTTTACAGTTTATGTAAAATTATGAAATTATTTCAAGCTTTATAACTCGGAAAATACTTAACAAAAAAATACTTTATTATAGTGTTTTGGAAAGGTCTCGAGATAAGCTATAAGAATATGCAATAAAAAGTAGGCAGTTCCATTTAAAAAATTCAATTTGACTTTTATATGATCTTCGTCCTCCACTCAAAGTAAAATTTTTAGTCATCATTAGGTACATTTTTTTAAGCCCTACAACTTTGCTATTTACAATTTTTCGCTATAGTTGATCCTTTTCGAGATATTTGACCGTTTCCGGACTTTTGCCCAACCCTGTATATAAAGAAACGAGCTAATATAAGTGATATAAAAAGAAACAATGATTTTTGAAACTGTAATAATTGTATTTTATTATTAATTATACTAAATTTAGTGTATTTTTTTTATAACGCGGGCGTTTGTCTTTCGATAATCGTTAAATATATTACAAGCTTAATGGCAAGTCAGAGTTCTCAAATTTAATATAATTATCATTAACCGGTAAAACTATTATATATATTATACAAAAATAAAGAAAAAATTAATAAAAATTAATAAAGAGATCAGTAATTATAAATTACAAATATAAGAGATTTCGTTGCCCAGTGCATAAAATCAGTATTCTTTCTCGATAGGATGTCTATATCATGTCGCATCTTCATTTGCAAATATAGGTGTGTATTCAGGGATTCCACTTTATTTACTTTGTCGGAAAATTCGCTCATTCGCTCTCTCTCCCCTAACTTTATTGGCGACGACTTCATCACGACGGCATGGAAATTCAACGAATCGATAAATCGGTGACGGTGCATCATAGCTGACATTTTTGGTCGACCGAGATTTACGATACCTATATTACACTGTCTCTTTTTTTCAACTGATTTTCAAACGCTCAGGTGATCGTTCGTCATTCCTCGATAAATAAATATTTCAATAAATCGAGTGGCACGTACACTAGCAAATACTATATCGAAAATGTTTGCTACACGGTGATTATCATTTGTCAATCAAGCGATTTTTTTCATCCAATACATTTCTAAGTAAATAGTGAAATGTTTCTCTTTATGAATTGCGGAACAATATTTGCCACTCAATAATTATGTTATACATATTGTTCGTTTCAACATAAAAGAAATTCAAATATAAAAGCTTTCTTAGACAATTCAATGTTACAATGTCAAAATGTCTGGATTTGTTTTGGAAAATATTTTGATCTAGGAGCACTAGACGTTTCATTTGCGTAATTTTCACGCCCACGCGCTAGACATCAAATGCGGCCTCATAGTGCATAATATATCGATCGTAACGCAGAATTATCGCAGCCTTTTGCATCTAATGGTATATGAGGCGAGGATCGAGTAAGAAGACAGACACATTCCCGTTCAGTCTGGCGCGACCGTAATCCGAGACTTTCTTGTTTATTCGTATGGAGTTTATATGCCACGAAAGCAGCATGTGGCATAAGGCAATGTGCAAGGCATTCAAATAATTATAATACCTAAATTATTAAGAAATTAAAAAATTAAAAATTTTTTAAATTACCCGTGAATATACCCTGAATTTAGGAATAAAATATATCCTAAAAATCATCTAACATTAGGTAGGTGTAACTAATTTTAATAATAATATTAGTTGAACAATACATTCTCGATGTTTCGTGAATAACTTTCTTTGATTTAAGAAACAACATCCTCAGCCTTATTTTCTTTTGAACTTCCGATACACAGTCTCGGGAAACTACCATTGCTTTATTCATTCTCCCTAAGGAACACACATTGCGCAGAAAAAACAATTAAACGAAGATTAATATTGTCGTTCGCGTCATGTGTTTGGACAGAGAGCAAAGAGGCAAAAGGGAGAGAGAGAAAGAGAAAAATAATAAACAGACTCCCTCGTTAATTTCGGGGGTCCCGGGTCCCGGGGCCCGGTTACTCGAGGGGTTGTCGACGAGACGTGATATATGCGTGGCAGCATATGTCGTGGCGTTATATGTACACGTTGATGGCTACCTCCGGTCTCTAACGTCGGAAAAATACGCGATACCCTGTAAGTGCACGAGCATGGAGAGATATGTCTCTCAGGGGCGCAGCAGAGCAATAACGGAAATAGGATCGATATTTTCGAGTACATTCAATAAATAAGTTGCAATAATAAATGTTATAGTACACATATTTTTCTCTTTTCATTTGGAGTACCTTGTCACGAGATTAAATACTTATCATATTTATTACGTTATAATACTCCCGTGCATTAAATATGTATAAATATTATATCTCAACATAAAATCACAACAAAATATATTCTTGAAATATATATATTTTGAAATTAATATATCGTCAGATTATTAATAAATAAAGAGAAAGAGAGACAGGGAAAAATAATTAATTAATTTGATTTTTACATAAGGTATCAAATCTTCATTTCGCTTCTAAAACCAGGGAGTCTGTCTATCTAACGACACACGGACTAGTCCTTGCATTTGCATAAACCGTATTTCTCCTCTCATTACCATTATTATAAGTACTTCGGCATTGTGCATCAGGCATAATGCTGCTGCACCCTGACGGTATCGTGCTGACATTTGCATCCCGACAAAGAGAGCATTCACGCCTCCTCTCTCATCCTTTCTATTTCTCAATAGTAACCCTCGAAATTCTACACTCGAGAGAACACTGTCGATTCACCGTACTAAAGCTGCGGTGTAACACATTATCATCGCCACATTCGAGGAAGATGCATTTATGCGCATGTGTTTCCACCGAATCGACGTGAAAAACATCACAAAAGGAACGTCTTTTTAGTCGAAGTTCTCGTCTCGAAGTACTTGGAATCGATTAGTCAGTCCATTAAACCCATTTCAAGTGATTTACGATTCGCGAATTCGGGACCGGAATCCTATTTATAATTTTACGAACATGTATTTCTCATGTATTTTGTTCGAGAAACCAAATTCCGTCTACAATTTGATATTGCGTTTTCCGATGTGGGTTAATTCTTATCGAATGTTCGCTGTATTGTACAGCACACAAAATCGTAGACAGATTCTTACTCCGCATTTTATCAAATGAAGGCCCTTTAATCGAAAATTTCAAAAATCTGCACCGAAAAAAAAATTAATAATAGTAACTAAATTTATTTAATTAAATTTTTCTGAATAATTAGTTATTATTATTTGACAATAGCTATCAAATATTTATTAAATTCAATTATTAAACAAATATTGTTCACATGATTAAATCAACTAAATAATTTAGTAATAGTTACGAAATGTTTAATAGCTGTCACAAGTTAGTATATGGGCAAGTGACGCTTGTTGTACCGGCGTTCAAAAATTCGAAAATACTAGACTGTTCCTTGTTTTAATGGTAAGTCTTGTTCACGCAATTCAGTTTCTTTAACCGCAAAGAAATTCTTCTTTGAAATATTTATCATTTAATGAAAAAATAAATATTCTTTTAAAGAATTGGAAATTGTCTCATCTTTGATATTTTTACAAGGTAAGTTTGATTTATTAATTTTCTTTAAGAAGTGAAAATTCTTTCATCACAAAAACATAACACCTATATTATATATTATTCAATTAATTTTGGCTATCTTTATTTCGCGCATATTAAATCATATCATTTATTGTGATTAATTGATTATATTTCAAATCTCGTTACTAATATTTATCGTATTCCCTGCATTGCTCGTTTTTTTTACCTTATTTTATTTACTTTTTGGAGAGGGTGAAGAGGAGAGGGAGGAAGAGAGAGAGGGGGGAGAGGAAAGAGAGGGAGGGAGAGAAGGAGGAAAAGTGGGTGAAAGAGAAGGAGGGAGGGAGGGTAGATATTAACGATATTCATAAAATGACCAATACTACAATTGGATTCTTCATATTTATAACAGTTTAATTTTTATAAATTCATTATTTTATGTATTATATTGACTAAATTTTACATATAATTATTTTTTATAAATATTTTTATTTATTTTACAGATCGAAAAATATTTTGATATAAAATTTCCCGAACATAAAAACAACTAATAAAAATCTTGGGGAATTTATTTTTTTTGAAAAATTTTTTAACTTCTTCAACTTTTTAAAAAATCTGTCTAAAGGAGATTGCATTCTCTCTAATTTTAATGAATAACACACATAATCTTTACAATTAAATAAATATCTGTACACTAAAAATTTTATAAAATTACCTTTAATATTATTGTTCGGTTAAAATTAATATTATTGTTCGGTTGCAATTTTGTCTTTGCAACACAAGTGTGCATCATTATTATAGAAGAATTTTTTAATACAATTCATCAGATCAAACATATTTTAGGAACAAAAAAGCTTCGAAATGTTATAGAAGAATTAATAAAATATTTAGAAGAAATACAAAAATTGTTATTTATGATACGAACAGTCGTAAACTTAATCCTAATTTAAGACTTAATGGCCTTTAGATTTCAACGAAAGTTTTTCTAACAACTATTATTGTTTTCAACTATGATTATTTTCGTCAAATTTGTTGTGCTATAAAATCAAATACATATTCTGCAACTTCGAAAGATAAAAATTTATTATAAACTATTCAAAATTATTCGCAAGATGTTTCAAAATTATTAAAGAAAAATATATATTTAATGAAATCCTTTATTTCGATTATTCAATAAATGTAACTTATACGATATAAAATGATTTTTTGGAAGATGTGTGTGTGTGTTTGCAGGTACGCTCTCACAAAAATAATTCAATATTTTCTAATAAAAAAATTCTTCACAATAGAATCTAAATAACAGAATTAAATGTCTTAATTATAAATCAGATTTTGACAGAGGAAATAAAATGTCATTAAAAGAACTAATCATCTAAAGAAAGGATATTTAACAATGGTAGCAGAAACATTCACACTGACTTGTTATTTAACTTTTATAAGAGAATTCTAATTTCTTATAATAATGAAGTTTGAGATTTTTACTTTGTAAGATTATTAATATCAACAAATAGAATTATATCTGAATATTACTGAATAATTTATTTATTTTCTTAACATATATTATTCTTATTTATAATCTATATATCATTCACTAATCTATACTAAATAAATCGCTCATCTTTTCAATATGAAGTGATTATAGTCATGTTTAGCAATTATTACTAAATCACTTATTCTTTCAACAAAAATAATAATCATAATAGTTATTGAATATCTATTTTTCGCTCAAGATTTGATAATTCACCAAATGTTTAACAATACTTTAATAAAAAATTTAATCACTACTAAAATTTGGTAACAATTATAAAGGCTCAATTGGACAAACTAAATTTATAATTAATTTTATTAAAATTAGATTTTTTAAAACTAAAACTTAAACTTTTTAAAACTAACTTTCAGTTTAACTACTATTTCACTATCAACAACTATTATTTACTAATTATTAAGTTGTTTAAGTGATGCTATTTTACCGAAGCATTTGATTACAGATAACAAATATTAGCAAAATTAAATAATCAAATACTTTTTTCAGTGTAGAGATACACTGAAACGAGTACGCGCTCGTGTATTCCATACTTCTATACTTGACTTGAGTTGAATCGTACTTGGGGACAAGATCGACTTCACGAGCAACGCTCCGGTTCACCGATAAAGATACGACGCGAAGGGGGACGCAGATGCAAATCGGGCGAATAAACGAACGAGAGTCGAATACAAATGTTCACCATCTAGTCGTAAATACAGAATTGTATTGCAATTGCGTGCGCGGCCACGGCTTTTACTAAGCAGCTTTTCGAAGCAGATGACATCGAGGGCTAAGCGAGGACAGAGCGTGCAACACGCGGTGTAGATATCTTTGGTTTCCATCGAGATACGCGGGGGAGTAAGCCCAGCAAAACGCTCTTCGTATCCGTCACATGCGTGAAAAGGCTTGTTTTTCGGGCGAATTAATGTCAGATATGAGACTAATTGGCTTAGGTAAAATACCGGTGAGACACGATTAATTGGAGTCATATGTTACACAAATTTATTCGTCTATCATTTATCGGATAAATGATTATCAAATTTTTACAGGACTATTATATAGAATTATAATAAGTTTACAGAATTATTATATAAAATTTCATACAATATAATACAATATAAAAAATACTCCTATTAAGCTGGACCTCCCCATCGCAAATCAAAATCGCACTGGATCAAAAATTTTATGCTATTTAGGTGCTAATTTGGTGCTCTAATCCGAATTTTAGTGCTCCAGCTGTTTACCAGGAAATTGCATTAAAAATTGGGGGTCCAGCGTAATAGCAAGCTGGACCCCCGTAAAAAAAAATATATATAGAGTGGTCCTATATAAAAGAAAAGTACACTAGAAGTTAGTGCTAATTAAGTATTCTAAAATAAAATGTTAAAACATTTGCCCTCCATCACCTCTTAAAGTCGTGAACCTTTTTACATACCTTTACATACCTTTTACATACTTTGAAAATATTGATTTTAGAAAAAAAAGTTTCAGATAAAAAATGAAGCTCTTAAAAAACTACAAAAAAAGTTATATGTGTTTTTTACATAAACTCATTATTTTGGTTATTATGTAAAAAAAAATTAATATTCTTGTTTCAAAACTGTAATATGGGTTCACGATTTTCCACACAAAGCGAGATATGTTTAGGACTGTACCAAAAACTATTTTACATATATCGAGACTCCGAAATTTCGGCTAGCGAAACTTTTATATTCTCTCAAAGAGTCTGTTATTATTATGCACTCCTGGCGGAGGACCCAAGTACAGTCCTGCTTCTTCGAGAACAAATGACAAACAGTGCGCACAATATTAATGATTATTGACAATTACATAGAGTGCGTTCCGTTATGCACTGCAAGTACTGTCAGTACTACAAATAGCGTCCCGAAATAAGTAGCAGTGTACTGTGGCAGTGCTGCCTTGAAGTATATGACATCGTTGATTTTGACGTATTTCTTGTTGCGGCTATTGCGATCAACGAGGTAAAGCACTCACAGTAGTAAAGATGGCTGCTCCCTTATATAATAAGGTTACCTTGTTTGATGCAGAAGAAAATAAGATTTATAACATAAAAGTTATTGTAGAAGAAGAAGAAAAGAAAAGAAAGAAATTTACATCTGAATATGATGTGACAATGTTTTCTACATAATTTTTGCATTTTATTCTGGGTACCCGAGATCGCACAATTAATTCTTTTAAAATCTCTACATCTGAATCGCTGTCACTTGATTCAGTCTCATTAATATTTTCTATTAATGTAGTTTCAATTAATGCAATTATATTTTTATTTATATTAGCCATCTCACTTATTTTTGAAACGTCAACAAATACTTGCAGAAAGTGTACTGTAATACATTCCTTTTTATAACCTTGTACGAAATTAAAACGGAACGACATCTGCAGTACACTTCTGTGACGTCATAGCGACAGTACTTTCAGTGCATAACGGAACGCACCCATAGTGTGTTTGACTGTATCTACCCTTGGTCATATTAACAAGAAGATGCGTGCATGTTATAACGTGTTCACTATGTATGTCTCTCTTTCTGGTATCTTGTTTTAATATATCATGTGATAGACGATTACTTGAAAGATTTATTAAAATCTTGGGATTTAGACATTCTCATCGATCATTTCAAAGATATCTTCTTTCCACACAAAATCACAATTTAGAAATACATATATCGACGTCACGAAATAAAATAGTTGCGAAGTTTTGTGTTATTTCAAATAACATATATTTATATAACATATGTGTTCACATAACATATGTAACTTTTACGGATGTGATATAATTTGAATTTCATAATCATCAGAAAAGTATTAAAATAAGATTCCTCTTTTAATAAAATACAATAGTACACTATATATTTTATAACATATAGTATATCTAATGTACATTACAATATATTATAGAAATATTTAGCTTATAAAGGTTATTTTTGAAAGAAAGTTTTTGAAATATTTTTATTTTAATAATCTCGATAAAACAATTTCGCTATATATATTGTGTCGTAATTAGGTAAAGATATTAAGTCTATTATAGAAAATTGCATTGATAAGGATTCTATAACAGATCTGACGGCAAAATTAATTTTATTATCATCAAAGTTAATGAAAATTAAGATTTTAGTTTTATTTGTACATATTCAATTAAAATTAATGTATTTTTATGTTTCAGTAAACTAAAACAAACAACAATAAACAGTTTTATTTTGTGAAAATTCTCAATAGTAAAAAGAAATCATGTATTGTAATATTAATAACATTAATAATTCCCGACAGTTTTAAAGAGTTTTAAAAGAGTTCTACGTATTAGAATTAATTTTAAAAAGAGTTCCGCGATCATTAACTATTTTTTAAACAATTTTTTTATAAATTAGTAGTGATTCTCTCTCTTCATGCATACACTGAAATCATCTTAATTAATTTTAATTTCATGCGAATACCGGAATTCCATCTCCCTCGACATTTTTCTTCTTTAATTCTTCGGTATTCTTTAATTAGCTTTCCAGACTGAATTTCGTTTAATGTGATTCACGCAAAACGACTCGCGTGCGCACCATTTGTGGTGGTCGTCCACGTCCACGCTTGGCCGATTTATTCAACGATATGTCCATACGCCAACGGAATTAGACTTAGAGTACTTACATGTCGCTCATAATATATGTCGGTTATTCACTTTAATGCCCGCTGACGTTTTAAGTGCATGACCGCATCGCTCCGATTTCGATCGAAGACGCCGCCGATTCTTGATGTGTAATGCGCGTATAATTCGTGGTCATTAATATGTTTTACAAGTTAACGCAATCATTAATATGTTACATAAGTTAACGGAACAAACTGAACCAAACCAATTCTAATTAATGTTTTTATTTGTTACTTATTTGCTGTTAAAAGGTACCAAAAAAAATTTATTGCTCTGTAAATTTTCGTTAAAAAATAATGTTTCGCTAAAGAAAGATTAAACTAGGAGAACTATGTGTGTTTATATATATATATATATATATATATTGTTCCGCTATTAATTTTCCTTTAGCGGAACATTATTTCTTAAAGAAACTTACAGAGTAACAAATTCTTTTTAGAAACAAATTAACAACAAATAAAAATATTTATTATAATTTCTGCTCATTTTGTTCCGCTAACTTATAAGATATAAGATGTATCATTTACACTTTGCTTCCTATTCACATGGCGGATATCCGTATGTGAAGTTGGCATATCATTTTTTAGCAGATCAAAAATAAAAAAGAGTTTTTGTCGCGTGCACTCGAGTTCTATAGTTCCTGATACATTTTAGTAATAGTTCTGATGATTTTATATCCAAAAAATAATCTGTCTCCTCCAAAATAGTTTTTATGTAGTTTCTAATGCACTAATGCGATTTCCAAAGAGTTTTGTGTGCTAGAAGCAATCTGCAATTTTTTAAAAAATAACCGTCCGAAAAACGTATTTTCTGGCATATAAGGCTGAGATGCTGATCAAAATGTCGGAGTGCTGCCTTCTCCAAAATAGTTCTTGTGCAGTTTCTAACGCACTTATGCGATTTCCAAAGAGTTCTGTGTAATAAAAACAGTCTACGATTAAAAAAAAAAAAATAACTGCCCGAAAAACATATTTTTTAGCATATAAGGCTGAGATGCTGTTCGAAATATCGGAGTTCTGCCTTCTCCAAAATAATTCTCATATAGGATTGAATGTGTTTATGCGATTTCCAAAAAGTTCTGTGTGCTAAAAGCAATTTACGATTTTTAAAAAAATAATAAAGATCAGCATCTCAGCCTCATATGTCCGAAAATACGTTTTTCGGGCAGTTATTATTTTTTTAAAAATCGTAGGTTGCTTCTCGCACACAAAACTCTTTAAAAATCGCATAAACACATTCAGTCTGATACGAGAACTATTTTGGAGAAGGCAGAACTCCGACATTTCGACCAGCATCTCTGTTACGAAAAGTTAGATCATTTTTTTGATCGATTGTTTTTTGGATAAAATCATCAGAACTATTACTAAAATGTATCAGGAATTATAGAACTCGAGTGCATGCGACGAGAACTTTTTTTTATTTTTGATCTGCTGGAAAATGATGCCAACTTTACACACATGCGGACCGTTCCAAGCCCCGAAATCTCGAATGTTAAATCCGTTGAACTCTCGAATGAATAATTCACCGAAGTATGATACGCTTAACGGGAAAAATTATAAATTTACCTAATTATAAATTTATATTTTAATTGCCGTGAAATTAGGTAAAAATTACCTACACGATTATGCGATAACAAAATAATTTTACGACTCAGCAATGAAATCGGTACATAATTATTCGGGAACAGCCATCGATCAAAATCAAACAACGTATAATAAATAATTGCGAAAAAATAATTAAATCCATAACCATCCGGAATCGGTCACCGCTTAAATATCGCGCAAATAATAAAAGCATATTATTAAATGAGTATCATCCATTTGTTTCTTCCTTTTTTCTTTTCTCCCGCGATTGCTGGTTAGAGATTAAATGCACGCGTGGCGGCTGATGCTATCGGCATATGCACATCGGTAAACCCAA
The DNA here is from genome assembly GCA_901521435.1 of Crematogaster levior. Lineage (NCBI taxonomy): Eukaryota > Metazoa > Arthropoda > Insecta > Hymenoptera > Formicidae > Crematogaster > Crematogaster levior. The sequence goes on from CABEGB010001325.1 coordinate 152,234, forward strand.
CGCATCCGCCGTAAGTTTCTCCTCCCCCACCGTTGCGTGTGTGCAGTGGTTGCATAAACGAAACTGGCTATCAATATACCACCGCATGTTTATTTCCACATAGTTTAGCCGGTAATTTCGAACTTTACACGCTAAACGAATTTCCTTCCTACCCAAGACACTGTCTATATTGTCAGTGTAAATCTTTCGGCATTTGATAACCAAGTATTTCAATAATTAAACAAAGTATTTCTCAATTATTATACATATATAATGTTTTCACAGTCTAGACTTTACGATGATCCAGGTTGATATAAAGTACTTCTTTCCCGTTTTATTTCATCTTATAAAAGATACATTTTAAATTTCCGAAGATAATAAGAATTCAAAAAATTTCGGCTGTTTTAAAATATACTACGAATATCTTTTATCTGTATGTCTTTGACAGTAATTTAATCTTTATGCTTGTCGACTTTAAACATACTTTCGAGTAATATCTTAAAAATAGAGGCGGAAAGTATTCTGATGAAAAATTGAAAAATTACATTTCTCAAGTAAACTTTAGTGGATACTGACACAAATTGTAAATTCAAAAAATATGAAATTAATCTTAAATAACATTAACGTTTTTTGAAATAAATTTGTATAACACACATAAAAATTATAAAACTATAATAAATAATTTAATAATAAATCTTTAAAAAGTCACAAACGATTCCTATGATAATCAATAAGTGCCATTTCACGGTTAAAGACTGGACCTTTTATGCTTAATAACATTATTTGTGTGAATTTATATACTTACCACCTTAGCGGACTACTCGCAGTTATTAACAGACTCGAAATGCAACTTTATTTATTATCAGAATCAGTCGCGATTTCTTAAGGATTTATTATTATATGTTTGCCTTTTAAAAACGTGTTTAATTCTTATAGATTATTGCAAGAAAAAATCACCTAAGCCTTAATGATCGAGCTGGGTAAGACATCCATATCAGATAATCGAGAAGTCCCAAGTTCGAATCCTACTATAAGGTGATATTTTTCGCAATATATTCTTTATACGAACTTGGGGGAGAGAAGATTTTTAAGATACATATTAGGTAATATTTAATTATTAAACTGATAATCAATGATTGATCGTACATTTTCGCTTTGAGCTGAGATTGCGTTTCAAGTTAGTAATGGCGCTAAGGTGTTAAGTAAACCTAAATTCACACAAATAATATTATTAAGCACTAAAGAATCAACCTAACCGTAAAATGGCACATTATTTACCTATTGATAAATAATTTAATATTTGAATTTAATTTATAACGCATTAAACAGTTTTGATAAAAAGATCAATAAAATAATAATAAAAATTATTTTAAGTAATCATAAGTTTCAATACCACAATTAAACCGTATGTTAATCTATAAGCCATCACAGAGATTAACTTGCGCTTATATTTGTGATCATTAGCAAAACTACAGGCATTTAATAATAAAACCGAATGTATTCGTGAAACAATACCGTCGTCGAAGAGAATTTGTTTACCGCGGCTGCACAAAATGCAGGATGAAAATTGATAAATGTATTGTTGACATTTGACTCTAATTGATATTTGACTTCGTGTTGGGGGAAAGAGAGACAGTTGTGAATGAATAACGGATACGTAATGCAACCGCTGGTCGTTCATGTGTCGCGAGATAAGGTGAGTTCGAAAGCCATTCTCGGAACGAATTATCGAGTGACAATAATCTCAAAGGGTTGGATCCAGCCAAAGTTCCGATGAACTGCGTCGCTCTCCCTTCCTTCATCCCTCATCCGTTCATTATCCAAGCGTATAAAAAGGGTGCGACCAGTCCTTTTCTTCTGGTCCATTACATAAAGTCCAGACTTGTTTGTTCCATCGTCTATCACACATGTCTGAACTAAATTACAAATTATTCGGAAGAATTTTTTACAAAAACTATCGAAATCGGTAAAGAGATATTTATTATATGTCTGAACAGATAAATGCATTATGAGCATAGAAGAAATCATAAATTCATGAAGAATTATGGGAAGTATTGCCAATCAAAAATGATTTCTGTGACGCTTGAGTGCGACGAAGCGAAACAGAACGGAAACTACAAACGTCTTAGGGGTGTCACTATCTTCTAAGAATCTTATAAGAATAAAATTTCTAAATATATAATATATATCCTAATATATATTATATAAATATATATAATATCTAAATATACACATATTTCTTACCATTCTCTTCGTACGTTAACAATCAACGTGAGTATAATATCACATCGAGCTGGGCAGCGGTCGAGACATAATTAAAGGGTGAGCAGAGGCAATAAAAAAAATGTAAAGTGCCCCTGTATGGAAGCGATAGAAACGTGGCCAACCTCGCACCCTAGGAGGGAAGAAAAAGCCCGCGCATCTCAATGATGATCTCGAGAGGGGTGCGCATAGTACGTGATGGATGACGCATGACTCACAAAGTGCCCACTGTCCCGCACACCCCTCCGATTACTTCATTGTGGCATACACATATATAATATATATGTGCCATTCGAACCATCCCTCGACATGGCCATTATGCCAGACCTTCCACATGTGACGGAATTGCGGTTACGGTGTACGATTCCATTCAGATTACGTGCTTGATAACGTCTATTTCATGCAAACATATCTTTCTCTCTTTCTATTTCTACCGTGTACCGTTATCGGTAATTGGATTGATTTAATAAAGTATACAAAAGGAAACAAGCGGCGCGTGTACAGCTTTATTATGAACTGACGATGAATAATGTCATCCTTGCAAAAAAATTTTGTGTAAATCCAACCAAGAGAAGTGATGGTGTTGAATCTTTGGAATATAATGCAAATATAATATATATGAACTCCTTAGCCACTCATTTTTCAAAGAGAACCAAAGTATGAATTTAAAGCAAAAAACATACATCCCATACAGCATCAAAACTTCCAGATACATTGCAGGAACGCTGTAACATTGCAAGTTACAATGTAACATTGCGCAGACATTTCAGAGAGGTACAATTGTAATATTTCACCGAAATGATCCAGCAATATTGCTGAAATATTACCAAGTTGGCAATGGAACTTCGGTTAATTAGTACAATTATCAGACTTACAAAAAGAACGCAGTACAATTTATCCACTATTTTGATTCTAAGAGATCTCAGTTGGCTCCCAACAAAAATATCAGTTGTCCATAAACCTCCAAGAAAGAGCTTACAATTTTTATGAGTCTTTTTTTTACATTTTATCAAAATACGATAATAATAATAATTTTAGACAGCACAATTTTTACTATATAAATATATAATTATAATGAAAGGTAGTAATTTCATACGTTTGACACATACCACATGTATCACATGTCAGATATTTGAAATTTCAACGAATAAATAACATTTACATCACACATAAAAAGTAATGATATTTTTAAGTTACATTTTATATATGATCTACTAATCACAATATTATTTATTCATTGAAATTTAAAGTAGCGGATATGGCATGTATGTATCAATGTATGACATTAATACCTTTCAGTGTAATACTTTTCACTGTAATGTTGATATAGTATTTTATGTAACGTTTCGAAGAGGATACATTGTAATTTTGCTGGAATGTTTCATTGAAATGTTTCTAAAGGTGGACATTTCAACATTGCCGCAATCTTGTAGCAATGCCATGTTCCTGCAATATTTCGGTGCTGTATGGGATATTACATTTTTTTATATATACATATCATAAATTTTATTAATACACATTTTTAAGAGTGTAATAATGAAAGAAATACTTTAATATTATGTTATATTCATAAATATAAGGAAACTCGTGAATTCGTATTTTTCTCCACATCTTTCTTTTCTATGTTTGCATTCTATTCCAAAGATTCAATCCACTTTATTGCTCTTGTTTGGTTTTACACAAAATTTTTTCGCATGACGTTATTCATCGTCAGTTCATAATAAAGTTCATAATAAATATACTAATATACAATATACTATATATGTATATTACGAAATACAGAAGTAAAAATATAATTCATACATATGTTATCAAAAAGTTTAAATTTTTTAAATTAAAATCTTATTTATTTATCATTTATTTTCAATTTATTTTAAAAATTATATAGTATAGTGAAAAAGAAGACAACACAATTTTCACTGGCAAAAAATATTTCAAATTCTTTCAATGCAATTCAATGCATTCTATAACTCAATATCTTTCGTAATATTCTTTAATATTTTACTGGCAAAAAATATTTCAAATTCTTTCAATGCAATTCAATGCATTCTATAACTCAATATCTTTCGTAATATTCTTTAATATTTCTTCAATTCTAACTGTGAGAGTGACTGATATAGATAAGCAGTCTAGGGCACTTAAATAATAAATTTAAGTTTCTATTGAAAAGTCAGACGTTTAACACCAGTGAATCACCAATTCCGCCGCATTCCGATGCTGACGATGATCTTACGACGAAGAATGTCTTGAGTCTTGTGCCAATTCTCGTATGTGTCTAAGGCTTCTCCTTGCCCCTATTCGCCCTCATGCAACATCAGAAGCCGCCTTGCATGCTGCTCGCACGAGATAAAGTCGCTCTGGCCTCTTAATTGCTCGTTTCCTGTCCAGAAGCTCTTTTGCCTCGCCTCGACTTCTTTGACCCGAGTCTGTATCAACTTCTGGACGTACAGAGCATTCTTGGTTCGAGAGAGAGAGAGAGAGAGAAAGAAAGCAAAAAATTTATAATTTATTTCAATAATTGCAAACTTAAATAATAACCTTATGTTGTCTGAGATTTTCCTATATATATCCATCTTTTTTTAGAAAAACTCACAATATGTAGCATTTAAAATTAAAGATTATTATAAATTTTTACATTATGCATATAGTAAATAAATATAATATTTATAATATAAATATTATTAATTATGTAATAAATATTAATAATTAATTATAGTTTTAAGGCTTTCGTGGCCATTGATATCGTTAATTAATAATTAATATTTAATAACTTACAATTCTAAGAAACAAAATTACAAATTGAAGAAATTATTAATATTAATAATTTTCTCTAAATATTTTAGCTGTTAAAAAATAAAGATTCACTATATAATTAAGACTTCAAAGTTTTAATTTACAAATTAATAGGCTCGTTAATACCGTAAAATATCTTCGCAAATTACCACAAAGTATTTTCTTAACAATTGCGCAAATTCAATAACTCATCATTCCGTTCATACCCACCGTCGAAGACGAGGAAATTGTAAGGTTTGCGTAAATCGCAATTACGCTATCCTCGCGAAACCGGTTCAATCGCGTGCCAAAGTACGTACGACGAACTCTCGACACACTCGTATCCACTCGCACGAACATCGTACACGAAATCGTATCCGTAAACACAGATACTATGAAACGATGGACAACGCGTTTTCGACTTAATCTCTAATTTCACCCTCTTGTCGTCCTCTCTCCTGCTTCGATGACTTCTAGTCATTACAGTTCATCGATTATTCAGGATTTCCAATAATCTACCCTCTCGATAGTCCTTGAGCCAGAAGGTCGTATTATCATCAATATGGAGATCTCTCGGCGGAAGATGATTTAACAACCATCTCGTCTCGAGGGGAACATGCATAATTTCGTGGACGAACCACATGGACGTAACGCGAGGTATTAATATCCGCGCGTCTGGCAGATGTGCGTGCGATATTTCCTCAAAGCGTAACGAAAATTTATCGACGTAATAACAAGCAATCCTTGTGAGAAAATATCGTCAAAAAAATACACGATACCACAATACACTTTTTATTGTTATAATCTCTCGTGCTGTATTTACCGAGCAAGATTTATAGCATATCTTTATTTATAGGAATCGTTACTTAATTACGTTTATTGTTGCTTGTCTGCACGGTTAAATTAAGCCCGTGTTTTATTATCCAAAGAACAAAGTTATTTTAAAAACTTTACGAAATCACGATAAGATGTGATTAATACAGTATTATCTTGTACATATATAAAACCTGATAGTTAAGCATTAGCCATCAAGTCACTCCGATTTAATAGAAATTCCTTATCTTAAACTCTTATGATTTAATCAAACGGAAGATAGGTGTCGAACTAGTACGTAATTTTTTTGTTACTGCACGTATAAATAAAATCGATGTAACTACTAACTACTAACTCGTAACGAATATAACGGGAAACGTTTTAATATCTTATTATAACTGAAACTAAACAATTTCTGAGGTATGCGATAAGTATTAACTATTTCTTTCTAAAAGAGACATATATTGTTTCGTTTCCACATATAAAATATTTCTGCTATTCATAGCAATTATTTAAAACTGGTATAGATATCGATAATTAGCGATATAAATTCTTTTTTTTCTGTTCAAATATATTTACTATTTCATGTTTGTCATGTTTACAATCAAATATCAATATAATGTGTCTATTTAAATATATGAGAGTAAACCTCAATAATTATCCAAATTTTATTTTTAAAATTTATTAACAGTAGGAGACCTATATAGAAGATCTAAGACTAGTACGTTATTTTCTTTAACATCTTTCTAATGTTCACAATTTACATTATCAAAAAAATCATTTTCAGTTAATCTCTCACACATGCACCATTTCTTTCATATTGTTGCGCCCGCGCTGAGACAGTTCTTAATTTTGTGCCATGTCGAGCGTTAAAAGAAGAAAATGTACAGCGTTCCTTGACGCGAGTTGTTGTTAAACACTCTGGCGATTTGTCGCCGAGCCGTCTTGTTGTACGATTGTAAAGCTACAAATAAACGCACATCTGTGTTCCCTGTATTACCCTGTATTACCATTACTGTGTGCTTATATCTCCGTGAATTTTGAGAGTACACAAACGCGAACGCGAGTCACGTGCGACGGCGAGCGCGCAAACAGTACCAGGAAGTAACAATATTTTGGTCAGTGGCATATCGAATGCTCTCAAAGTACCTTTAATCTTCCGTTAATCGCAATATCCAGTAGATACACATTCAAACTATAACATTTATTTTAAACCTTTACTTCAGTTTTTTTCAATCTTTTTAAAATCAAGAAGCCAAAACGAGCAAATAAAACAATATAATATAAATATAAAAAAACAATATACAATGTAAGACAAGAGTTTAAACGTTTCGGCTCAAGAACTTTCATCAGTAAATATACAATTAAAAATTAAAAAATCATTACGTTTTTACATTATAACTGAAATTCTATGGATAAATGTGATACCGTTATGAATGAAATACGAAAGAACTGTCAATGATAGATAAGAAGAGACGTAAACCGGTGATGAATGAAAAGAGATGTAAACCCTTCGACGTTCGTGGAGATTGTGGTAGTCATTTTTGTGTTATTTGACTCCCTTTAGTTGGCTCCAGGGTATCGATCATGTAATTTCATGTGAAACTTTTCACTTTTCATTTTTCACTTTTCATTTCTCGCTTATCTAGACTTTACATGAAATTTTTCATGCATAGCGATCACGTATGTGGTTTGGACGCGCGGAAAGTGAACTGCATACAACAACGTAAAATAGTATAACCTCTAATTTAACAGATTAATAAAAATAAATATGACAATGAAGCAAAAGGAAACGCTATTAAATTATTTAAAACGCAATCCCGAATTGGTGACGGGTTGAATAAATAGAAGAACCAAAAGTCGAATGCATTTGGTAATTTCTTTCTTCTTCGTTAACTATTTGTATAACCCACCATACTGCAGCCATAATTATTAAAATAATTATACTATTAGAATTATACGTCGATGAATAATAACAAGATTATATGCATGTATGTATCACCTTTATAAAAATTTCAAAGTCTATTTATTAATTCCCTACATTTTCATCTTTTCGTCATCAAGTTTCATGGCGAAAAAGTTCACGTGAAAAATTTCACATTTCCACAGTTGGGAGAGTTACATGATCGCGCGAAATCATAGATGATCATAGAGTTTACGTGAAACTTTTCACTTTTCATGTTTCCACCCTAGGGAAAAAGTTACATGATCGCTCCAGATTCGAATGTCAATGGAATGATGTAAAGATCGCGTGAGTTTCATAAAATAATTGTGTCACAGTGGAACGGATAGTCAAAATAACACTTCTTTTCTCAAGCTAAGCTCAATGCGTAAAGCAGATGGTATCATTTCCTCAAATTATCATTTATTTAATCCACTCAGAAGTACCTTGGTTATTATTAGCCAAATGTAAAAAAAATGCACGCGCAACTGAGAGATCAATCATAACATTCTTTTTTTGAGGGCATAAACTTATCTTATTACGAAGATAAATAATCAATGATTATACATAAACTTTTATAAACTTGTTTATAGGGTGCTGGACCAAGTGCATTGAAAAGCAAAGGAACTGTCACGGAACAAGATGCTTGGAAGTTTCTTAATTATTCTAATAAATTTTAAAAAGTTTACGTATAATTATTGATTATTTACCCTCGCGTAATAAGATCAAATTTAACGTTTTTATTTTCTTCAATCTTTCAAGAAACCTTAATCAATTGATTTTAATTTTTGTTTAACTGTCGAAGACCGAGACATTGTACTTCGCATTTATCACTTTAAAAGGCTGCGATAAATGAGTCACTTCCATAACATAATGTAAAAAAAAAAAGCAAGAAACCAGTCCAGATTACATTAAAGTCTAAAACTTCGTTCTCAGGCAATTTGCATTCTACCGACACGATAATAAACTAGTTACGAAGGTAGTCATTTTGTATCCACGTTGTTTCATTTATGTCCCAGTTACTGTCTTTCGAGGATTGGTGGCTTTAATGAGAAACGTATCGCTGATGAACACGCAGCTATCTCCACTTACTTTTACTTTTTCTTCTTTCTCCAAAGTGAGTAGATACTACCGAACTGCTTCGCAAACTAATTGCAAAGTTACACATGCACAACGTGATGATTACGCGTGTAATTATGTGATTATTATCAATAAATTATTAACAACTTTTCTGCCCCCGATAATTACTTGTTAGAGAAATTAGAAATACCGTTTCGTTAGAGCAACAGAGTCAGCCTTTGAAACATTATAAATGCAAAAAAATGAGAAATGAATTTGAGACGATACAGCAGGGAAGAAGTAAGTTCAAGACATAACTGTACTAATTAAAGGAAATCCTGGAATTGTCGTTTGACTACTTAGAATTTTTATCATATCTTTAAAACTGTCTCAAGTAGCAGGCTTCTCACTCTATTCAACATCCGCTGAGGACAGTACAGATGTGCGAGAAACATGCCCGCGTCCTTCTTAACTTTATCGTGGTGTTATCAGTATCGTAAGCGAGCATTCGCGGAAACAAGGAATAATGAAATAGAATGGTTCATTGTGTAATAATAGCAACGGTATCTGCAACTGCCGTTCCCAGAATCCGTCGTATTGTTCGAATATCAGGAGCATTTCAAGTGCTATCGAAGTGTTCCTTTAAAGGTTGAAGGTTGAATCTGAAGACCAATCAAGAGTGCGAATAAACACGAACGCACCTCGCTTTAATAAGTACGAATATTATTGCCGTTAGTACTCATTCAAGTAACTTGTGTTTCATACTCATTTGACTGATCTTAATCCGTCTTTAAAATAAAGCGCGAAACTTAATACATTGAATATTAACATAGTTAAAAAAAATGTAATAACCTATAAAAGATTTATTCTTCTTGACTTTACGGAGTTTTACGGGATTACATGGCGCGTGGCTCGACGCACGCGTTAAAAAAATGTAATAGCCTATAAAAGATTTATTCTTCTTGATTTTACGGAGTTTTACGGGATTACATGGTGCGTGGCTCGACGTACGCATCGTGTAATTCCGTTTTAATTGTTTCCGATATTCAAATAAGTAGTACGTATGTCGCATAAAGTCGGAACAAAAGTTAGAACGCGAATTGACAAACCTATACGAGGCTGCGTGAGACTTGTACTTGTCAAGCCACGCAGCCTCGTTTAATCCCACATTAAGGGAGTTTTAGTGTTAAAATTATTTTCAATAGATTTTTTTTTTAATTTTACTGCCTAATCTTTATGATGTTTTTAAATTTCTGTCAAAATTTGGACGAGATTGACCATCGGGTTTTCGAGTTATTTATCTTTCAATTTGATACTTATATAACGTATTATAATAGCGCAACACTTTAAAATCCTTCTGGTTACTTCTTTCTCAAGAGAGAACTAATATAGAATGATACAAAAAATTAGTATTTTATTTTTTAATCCTTTTTAAACATAGTTAATTTATCTCAGAATTTTTCACCGTGCCTATTTATTGTAATAAAATCTAAAAATTGAAGGAATAAGTGATATTGAGTGTGAAAGGTGGAGATACTGCTGCAACTAGTGAAACTGTGGTAACACCGTGTGTCTGAATTCAAATAAAACTAATATTTCATTGCTTGTCCTTCAATATACATGAATTATACTAATAATGATTGTGATTAAATATTTTGTACTTTTCATGGGGCTGGCACTTTCTTTTCACAGCCCTGCCACGCTAAACCTATCTTAAGAAGAGAAAGTATTATACGCGGACCACTATTCGAGCCTGTGTAAACGTCTTCACGAGCCAAGCTTTGATGAGCGGCTTTCCTTTAATTAGTGCCATACTTATCAAAGATCGACGGTGTCTTCCTATAACGCGTAAATACGTGAATGGACTAGTGCGTACCAGCGCAACAAGGCTCGGCGCGGCTCGTCGGCTCGTCTTCGTCGTTAAATATAGCATGAGTCAAAGGAAACGCGCCACCAGTGATGCCAGAAACTGGTCTCGGCAACATGGATAAAGGAGATACCCATTCTCTCCATACTACCGGGTCAGTTTCTGGCTTAATTGGCTCCTTCTGTGCGCGACAAGCGATGACGAGCCTATGAACTACACACCGAGCCTTGTTGCACTGGTTTATTCGGCACTCGTAGCGCGGCAAGACTTGTTACGAACTAGGCACTGTGAAGTCGGACTTAAACGATATGTGGCTCGGTCATTCTTATTCCTTTCAATCAATTCGTTTTATGAATCCTCTCTTTTTTTAACTTGTTAATAGACTTACTGAACCACGCGTTTATCCGCACCTTAAGAAAGAGCTTGAAATAGAACGAAATGACAACTTTAAGCTAGGATTACACGGCGCCATAGTGAGCCATGCGTCGTGTAATCTCAGCTTAACATGAATAGAAATAAATTTAGTACCGAGAACATAGACGTATAATATATAGACCGTGGCTTAAAAGACGTTAGAGATCGAGAAGAGACAGCATTTTTTGGATCACCATTCTGTCTTTGTCTGACAATACAGAGTGGAGATTGCAGTCCTTTATTACCCTCTCTATTGCAGCCTCTCTCTCTATTTTCTTGTTTTTCCAGTCCCAAGAGGAAGATTTCTTTCTCACTACGCGTCGTTAGAAAAAGACAGAATGGTGATCGTACAGAAGCTTTCTCGTTCTATTCTGTGACGCGTTTTCTATTACTACGGAAGATATAGGACCGCGCGGTCTAGATTTTATATATATGTGTGTGTGTGTGTGTGTATAATGTATGTATATATGTATAATTAATATTACATATATAATATATACAGATATATAAACAGATATATATATATACAGGGTGTCCCATTTTAAATAACGGATAGGAATATCTCGGATGGTAAGCATTTTGGAGGAAATTTGTTGATACAAAAGTTGTATGGTTTCAAGGGGGACATAAGATGGTGTCATTAATGTGACCTTGAATAGTTGCTTGAAGGTCACGTGAAGGTCACCTTAAATTTTTTAAATGGAACTGCCTACTTTTTATTATATATTCTTGTAGCTTATCTCGAGACCTTTCCAAAACACTATAAATAAATGTTTTTTCGTTAAGTATTTTTCGAGTTATAAGGGTTGAAATAATTTCTTAATTTTACATGAACTATAAAATATCTCGTAAAATATTCACTTTTCGATGACCTTACCTCAATACTTTTATGCACAGAATAATGAGAGGAATCAATTAGTGTAAAGAAAACACATAGTTGCTTTTAACAAAAAATATGCAATTTGTAACTAACAATTACATACATTTTGTTAAAAACAACTATGTGTTTTCTTTACACTAATTGATTCCTCTCATTATTCTGTGCATAAAAGTATTGAGGTAAGGTTATCGAAAAGTGAATATTTTACGAGATATTTTATAGTTCATGTAAAATTAAGAAATTATTTCAACCTTCATAACTCGAAAAATACTTAACGAAAAAACATTTATTTATAGTGTTTTGGAAAGGTCTCGAGATAAGCTACAAGAATATATAATAAAAAGTAGGCAGTTCCATTTAAAAAATTTAAGGTGACCTTCACGTGACCTTCAAGCAACTATTCAAGGTCACATTAATGACACCATCTTATGTCCCCCTTGAAACCATACAACTTTTGTATCAACAAATTTCCTCCAAAATGCTTACCATCCGAGATATTCCTATCCGTTATTTAAAATGGGACACCCTGTATATATATATATACATATATATATATATTTACACATACATACATGTGTAATTTGTATATATGTGTACATATATACATGTATTATAGATATTATAGATATTAGAATCCTAATCAGAGAAACGCAATTTCTACGCCACCCATGCTTCCCATGGTCGCATGTTGGACCCAGCAGCTATCCATTTATAAACAACGCAGCTTATCTATCTCATGCAATTTGATTACTTCGAAACGTCCTTATTTTATATCGCACTACGCCACGATCGCCACTATTTTATATGTAATGATAAAATTTTCAATTAACACATTTAAAAGTAAATAGAAATAGTACAGATTATGATATGGTATAACTCTAACCAACACAACATGTATCTAAGATGTCTAAAAAAAGGGATATCTAAAATGTTTTTTTTTTAATAGCATTATAAATATACTTTTTCTCACTTACGGTACACCGGTTGCGATTATTTTGCACACAGTAGGATTCACGAGATCAACATGGTCAACAAGCGAAACGCTTTTTTTGCGCTTCTCTGATTATTTAGAACTCTAGTCTATATTATACATCTATGACCGAGAATCACTCATAAAGCTAGGTTTACATGGCGTGTGGAGGTTCGGCGAAACTCGACGTAAATCACGAGTCATTCCGACAACGCGCTGTGTAACCGAAATAACTCGCTATTGCTCATGATTCGCGGTTCGCGGTTCGTAGTTCCCATTAAGGCCTGGTTCTTTTGCTCTTAACTCGGAATTAACTAACTGTTGTACATGTTTACTGATGTTTACAAAAAGCGTATACAAAACAAGCGACAAGGGGAATCATTTTTCCTCTTGTGTCATTGGTAGAGAGGAAATTTAAGTCGGACTCCAATCCCGGGATCAGAGTTCATTAATCCCAAGTTAAGACCAAAAAAACTGAGCCTAAGAATTAGTAAATAGACCGCAAATCAAAAGACTTGGAAAAAATTAGAACTTGTCGCCACCACCGTTGCTTGCTAATTGTTTACTAAGACGAACTTCTCAACAAGCCTAAGCAAGCCACGAAACATAACGAACCACACGCCGTGTAAATTCAGCTTAAAGGTATAAAAATTCCTATAAATATCCGTGAATCGTAACGATTTTGATTACGATCTATGACAAGACATTTTCATGTTAAAGGATTTGTGATATGGCACATATTGCTTTTCACGTTTAATATCTTGCCCCTGATTCATCGATTTATATTTACTGTGCTTTAGTATTGCTTAGTATATCAGACAGATGTTTCGTGAAAAGATTATCTTTTTAGTTTATATAAGTTATGTTTATAAGCCGATGTGACTAGGCATTTATTTCCATAACTACTCACTGCTACTCTGGCGTAACAATCCGATAATTCTTTAAGCAAAATAACGGTAAAGCGTAAGAAATGATCGAGCATCAATTTACGATCTAATTTTTTTGCCAGAAAGTAATGGCAATCACCATTACAAACATCGCAAGTTCTTTTTTACTTAATATCGCTTTCATTTATACATAAAATATGGTGCATTATATATGTAGAAATATTTGTATTCTTTTAATTGTTATAATATCTTTATTTCCTGATAAAAAATTATATCCAAATAGATAAATTAAGTAATTAACAAGGAATTATAAAACATTAACGGTACCTGTATAATTACTTAAGCGATTATAAAATTACGAACAAAATAAAATAACTACGATTGAACTGATTACTTTAAAGATGTAAATAATTGTTGATTATCGAGATCAACGTAAAAGCATCAATCTTTAATGTATTTGGGCATTCTGTGTTTGGAATCAATTTCACGGCACGATTAAGATAGCGACAAATATATTACTAATACGGCTCAGAACATTGCTAGTATAGCCCGAGGAACGCAAAATACATATAATATTTTGATTCATTATTGGAAAGATCCCAGGAAAAGACAAGAGAAAGGTAGCTAGAAAGAAAGAAAGAAAGAGAAGAGATGACGCGTGTGGACTGTAGCGTGGCAGTTGCAACACACGCGGATATGTAGGTACTTACAAGCAGAGCGAGACGAGAGTATAGAAAAAAGAAAATGATAAGAGCAAGACGATAGAGAAGAGAAAAGAGAATGGGTTATTGTGAAATCAACACCTCAATTAATTGGCACTGGAAGTTTTTATGCAAGTTCCATTTAAATCCACAATAGTTCTAGAGTTTCTGATAGATTTTATCCAGAGTTCTGCCTCGTACTATTTTTAAATAGTTATTTTTAAATAACTTTAATTTTTATTGCTGGCACTCCAAGTTCCGAAAAAAAGTTTCAATTATGGAATTTTAGAAAAAAATTCTATAGTTCCTGAAAGATTTTAGAGAGTTTCCAGAGAGTTTCGGCTCGTAAATATTTTTAAATAATTTTTTATTCTCAGCGCTGGTACATCAGAGTAGAGTAGAGTCAAGAGAGTAAAGTCCGAAGTTGTCAGTTTCGATCAACTTTTTGATAGTTCTCAACAGTTCTCAGATAATTTGAATTATGTGAGAAAAATTGTCGAATCATCTTTTTTACTACATTAACAATTTAACAATAGTTTTAAAAGTAGTAATTTAACAATAGTTCCGTCTATTGTTAATATAGGGTGTCGTATTTATCATTGCTCAAAAAAATGTGGCGTTGATTTTAAACAGAATTCTTTTTAGCAAAAATTTAGAGATTCAGGTATCCGATCTTGAAATATCTACCGACTATCTTGTCATAAAAATTTTCAATATTACATTAATGTGATTTAATGTTCCACTTTAATATCTCAGTGATCAAGTTTCAACTGGAATAAATATTGATCGATATTAAATGAGAAAACTAATGGAAAGATACGATCTTACGAATACATTTCGTTTGAAGATTCGGATTGGATGAGAAAAATTAATGAAAAGAATGAACGAATACGAGATATCCTGTAGATGCGTGCTCTTCTGACATGAGCGAAGGAAATTATTCAACAACATTTGCGAGTGCAATATCAAACGCTAGAACGCGAAACTAGGTAGGCACTCAGGAATTAATGAAATGTGAAAATAAAAAACTGTGCAAGGTAATTGCGCGAGGTATATATGTCATGCCAATCGCAACATCAGAATCGCATTTACGTTGGAGTACAGTACTCTAATGCCTCTGTTCGAACGTACGAACTCGTACATATTAAATCTTACCTTTTTTAAAAAAAAGGTTAAAAAAAGCACCAAGTGTGATATGCATAAACTGTATTGACAAAAATTTTGATACAAAATTTTGATATTTGGTTGATATTTTTATAATTCCATTTGTATTTTTTACTAAAATAATTGCAACAGTTAAATATTCTTAGAAAAATTATAAAAAATTTGTATTTTTATAAAAATAATGACAAAAATTTAAAAAACTGTGTTAAAATAAGTTTTGATATATAATTTATCTTATTATTAGTATACTTTATATAAATTAATTTTTCTATTTGTATTTTTCAAAAAAATAATTTTTGTAAAAGTTAAATATTTTCAACAAAACTATTATTATTGTGAAAAAAAATGGTATTTCGTAATATTTAATGAAAACGTTTTATTCTTATTCCATTCGTATTTTTTACTACAAAAGTAATGATATATTAGAAAATTTGCGCCAAGTGAATATGGTTGTAATATTTTTTCTTCATTGTCTTTATTATCTTCATGTGTCTTTATTATACCCATTATATATCTGTTCGTTATTTTCATATTATGGAGATTTGTTGGTTGTATTTTAACAGTATTACAATTAACTCGTTATTTCCCAACCTTGTATTATTCTAAATAGACAAGTAAAAAATTTAGAAAAAAAATTATCCATTGATAATTAAAAGTAATGTGTTACTATTATTTGTGACCTATTA
Source organism: Crematogaster levior (assembly GCA_901521435.1). NCBI lineage: Eukaryota > Metazoa > Arthropoda > Insecta > Hymenoptera > Formicidae > Crematogaster > Crematogaster levior. The sequence goes on from CABEGB010001325.1 coordinate 168,630, forward strand.
ATAAAAATAACTCGTTACTATTATTATTTTTATTTTTACAGTAAGAGCATTACAAGTAACCCATTATTTCTCAACTTTGTATTCCAAACATACAAGAAAGAAATTTAGAAAAAATAAAATTAAGATTCACACAAAAACCACTTTGCGTACCCATCTGCTATTAACAACTTTTATGTTTCTTACCATATATGCTCCAACATATTGTAGGAAAAAGTTGAAGTTGTTAATACAACCCGGTCACGCTAAGTAATTTTTGTTTGATTTTGTGTGAACACATCATAATCATACGGTTAATGAAATAAATTTTAATTATTACCCTAAGGTTATTTATTTTTATTTTTTAATAGATATAGATTTAATTAGAATATATACAGTTTTTTATACGAAACGTACTTTTTTACCTTTTTCAAAAAGTTAGTTTTATATAAGTTTTATATAAATTTTATATAAGTTAGTTTTATATAAAAAGACTAGAAGAGGCCCACCTCCACCCCCGTTATATGGTTTATTATTACCATATGACGGTCCTTCTTACTAAAATTTCGCAGAATAGCATTATTTAATATATGTTTTCCTTGTTACTGTTTGTTGATTCTATGACAGGAGAATAATATATAATTTATTATTTGTTATCATTTTTAAACAAGAAAATTATATATAGTCTTTAGCGCCTCTTGGCCATTGTCTTTTTTCTACCTGCGTATCGTAAGCTTCAATCCAGACATTAGATGTCTCTTGTCTACATATACTTGTATAATGACTATTATCGACAAGGACCATGGTGAAAAATAACATTCATCACTTATAAAACTGCCCAGCTATTGATACTTTGGTTGTTGAAGCACGCAAATTAAATTTATGTATATTTTTTAATAATTGACCATCTTGTAATGAAAATAATTCTATCAATACAAATTATTGAGGCTCACAAAAGCTTTTCTTTTTAAGCAAATAATAACTAATTTAAGGGGGGAGCCTGGTCCAGAACTTCAGGAAAAGTCGATTTTTTTTATTCGCTTAAAACATTCTTTTATATGTGTAGAATACAGCCCTATATCGTTTTTCTCGGAATTCAACTTCTAAATTTGTCTGCCTACCCATTTTGCATGCAAATAGCAAAAGTGTAAATTAAACGCTCGGGCGCGTCTAGGTGCGCATTGAGCCGTAACGGATCTTCCCCACTCTTCCCTCGAGCAGTTGCTTCACAAATACTGTTTAGGATATTTGAATTAATAATGTTATACTTGTGTTCTTCTGCCTTTTCGTAAACAGAGAGTGTGGTAGCTTGTCGAGCGGTTACACGAAAACTTAAACGCGTTTTCCCCAACACCGTATTTTTGAAACTTGCGTACACGATTACGCAAAAACTAATTGAGGGATCGACTTGATCTTGAACATACGTCAAGAATTCATCTCAAAGTCTGTGGTAAACCTCAAAAGTTTTGAAAAAACTTCATATAAACCTTATTTTTACGTTACTTTAACTGATATTTTTGGTAAAAAATTGACTACTTTTCTCGAAATTGTTATCATAGTGCCAATTTTGATTTTTTTTTTTAATATTTTTCTGGTTCACCCAAGAGGAACACATATGTTAACGAACGATTTTTTTTTCAGATTGGACCATTTTTGCAGTTGTGAGAATGTACGCAAATCAGAAACTTTTAAATAGAGATACTTCACTAATACTATTATATCTACACTTTATATGAATATTTTTACATAAAAAAATTTTTTTTGTATTCCTTTAATGTCGTACTAATATACCAAAAAGGTTATGATGATTACATTAATATATTTTCCATAAAAAATCCACAAAAAAAACGATAATTTTTTTCGTGCTCTGGACCATACTCCCCCCTTAAGTGCACAGCAGCTTTTTGTTGAAGGCACAAGACCCTATTTTTAGGCGCACAGCTGCCACTTTTTGAGCGCACAGCAACCTCTTTGGATGCACAGCGGCCTCTCTTTGGGCGCACAGCAGCCTCTTTTTGGGCGTACAGCGGCCCCTTTTTGGGCGCACAGCGCAGTGTTGTGAGGCGGGCCCGGTTTTCTGGCGCATGCGCGGTCATGTTGTCTGTTAGGCTAGTATTAACAAACACGTATCTAGATGACTGTCTGCTGAGGAGGTATGGGCGAAAGTTTTGGCGGGCTCAACGTGCAACAGACAACAGACTACAGAGATTGGATACCAGTTATTGGTAAGTAAATATTAAATCATGGACTGTAATAATAACAGTAGTAGTAGTAGTAGTAGTAGCAGTAGTATTGGTAAAGGAGTTGTAAAGAAACGTAGACTTAGAAATTTTCAACATTCTTGGCTAGATGAAAATGATTTTAAAGGATGGTTAACTCCTGATCCTGACATACAAAATAATTTAAAAAATTATATTTTTCCTTAAATTACAAAAACTTACAAAATTATACGGGTGACCAATGGTACACCTTTTTACATATGGAAATACTTCACTCATGCTACGTTCGCTGCGCATGCGCCAGAAAACCGGACCCGCCTCACAACACTGGCACAACCGCCTCTCTTTGGGCGCACAGCAGCCTCTTTTTGGGCGCACAGCAGCCTCTTTTTGGGCGCACAACGGTCTCTTTTTGAGCGCACAGCAACCTCTTTTTAGGAGCACAGTGGTCTCTCTTTGGGCGCACAGCAGCCTCTTTTTGGGAGCACAGTGGTCTCTTTTTGGACGTACAAGGGCCTCTCTTTGGGCGCACAGCAGTCTCTCTTTGGGCGCACAACGGCCTCTCTTTGGACGCACAGCGGCCTCTTTTTGGACGCACAGCAGCCTCTTTTTGGGCGCACAGCGACCTCTTCTTGAACGCACAGCGTTCTCTTTTTGAGCGCACAGCAACCTCTTTTTGGAAGCACAGTGGTCTCTTTTTGGGCGCACAAGGGCCTCTCTTTGGACGCACAGCAGCCTCTTTCTGGGCGCACAGCAGCCTCTTTTTGAGCGCACAACGGCCTCTTTTTGAGCGCACAGCAACCTCTTTTTGGGAGCACAGTGGTCTCTTTTTGGGCGCACAAGAGCCTCTCTTTGGGCGCACAGCAGCCTCTTTTTGGGAGCACAGTGGTCTCTTTTTGGGCGCACAAGGGCTTCTCTTTGGACGCACAGCAGTCTCTCTTTAGGCGCACAGCAGCCTCTCTTTGGGCGCACAGCAACCTCTTTTTGAACGCACAGCAGCCACTTTTTGAGCGCACAGCGGCCTCTTTTTGGGCACACAGCGTCCTCTCTTTGGGCGCACAGCAGCCTCTCTTTGGACGCACAGCAGCCTCTTTTTGGACGTATAACGGCCTCTTTTTGGGAGCACAGTAGTTTCTCTTTAGGCGCACAGCAGCCTCTTTTTGGGCGCACAGCAGCCTCTCTTTGGGCGCACAGCAGCCTCTCTTTGGGCGCACAGCAGCCTCTCTTTGGGCGCACAGCAGCCTCTCTTTGGGCGCACAGCAGCCTCTTTTTGGGCGCACAGCGGCCTCTCTTTGGGCGCACAGCAGCCTCTCTTTGGGCGCACAGCAGCCTCTCTTTGGGCGCACAGCAGCCTCTTTTTGAGCGCACAGCGGCCTCTTTTTGGGCACACAGCGTCCTCTCTTTGGGCGCACAGCAGCCTCTCTTTGGACGCACAGCAACCTCTTTTTGGACGTATAACGGCCTCTTTTTGGGAGTACAGTGGTCTCTTTTTGGGCGCACAGGGACCTCTCTTTGGGCGCACAGGGACCTCTCTTTGGGCGCACAGCAGTCTCTCTTTGGGCACACAGCAGTCTCTCTTTGGGCGCACAGCAACCTGTTTTTGGATGCAGAGTAACCTCTTTTTGAACACAGCAGCCACTACTATACTTAAAAAATATTCTTAAATATTCTTAAATATATAAGTATTATATAAATAATTCTTGATCTGCAAAAATATTTTATTAATTACAAATTATAGAGTATGTAACATAATTACAAAAATTACATGATTAAAAGGAAAAGTAACCACAATATGTTTCCCAATTTTTTTAAATTTGTAGTCATATTTAGCATCAAATAAAAGATCTTGTTAAACTGATTATGGCACTGACAAACATCGGTGCCAAAATGTACTTTCTTCTCGTTTCCGAGAAACTAAACCTCAAACGACATCTTAATCCTTTGAGGCACATTTTTTTTAAATAATTTTTTTTTATCTTTTCAACAATTTTAAAAAATGTATGACTCAAAGGATTAACAATTGCCATCTACTAATCTTTTTCTCAAAACAGAAGTACTTTTTAGCATCGACATATTTGTAATCAGCTTAACGAAAAGGCATAGCAGAATAAGCATGCGTACGCTGCCCCGCATCAATTTGATCGAAATGTAAGAGTAAAAACTGCCAAATATAAACACATCCGAAACACATTTTGTATAAAAGTTATGGGGATAAGATTAAAAATAAACGAATTTAATTTGCTCTTCAATGGATAAATCAATTTTGATAAAAAGTTATTTTTTGATAAAATTTTTTTCAACAAAAAAAACACTTAAAAATTTTTCAAAATTTTTTTGAATAACACATTATTCAACCCCATAACATTTTTTTTCATTAAAATCGATTTATCTATTAAAAAAAATTAAATTTTTTGATTTTCAATCTTACCTCCATAACTCTCACATAAAATGTTTTTTAAATATAATATTTGACAGTTTTCACTCTTACATCACTATTAATTTATGTTAATAATTTCGATGAAATTGGTGCTGAGGCAGTGCATGCTTATCCTGCTGTGCCCTTTCATTGAATACTAAACATGACCATAAAGGAGGAGGACCGATAAGCCACGATTTCGGCCTCCTCTGGATTTTGTTGTAAGTTATCAGAAACAATTTCTTAATACATGAAACACTAAATTAAGCTGTTTTCAGCCTAAACAAACATGTTCAACGTGGTCGTTATCTTGTTTAAGCATAGAAATTCGTATCTGTGAGTTTCAAAAACATAACTTACATCACTAGAGACTTTTAGCTCCTTATATTAATTATAAACAACTGTATACACGCACGCACGGACGCACGCACGCACGCACGCATACAAATTAAAATTAAGCTGTCAACAAGCCGATTGAGTGATTGAGTTGATTGTCATATTCTAATTATACACATACAATCAACTCAATCACTCAATCGGCTTGTTGACAGCCTAATTTTAATTTGTATTGCTATTAAACATAATTTTAAAATCTCTCACGTATTCTTTTCTCTTTATTCATTCATTTCTGAAAAATTTATAAATGAAATCTTTTCTTTCTCTTGAGTTTCATTAATTATGTTAATGGGTGCTGATGTTAACGATTATGTGTTGTCTACGATTCTAGCAAAAAAAGGATAATTAATTTTCTTGGTGAACAGCCATAAAGGATTTATTCGTGCACTCCAACGAAATAAAACGGAGACATTTCCCAGTCGTTATCCATCATATACACGCAATAATCGGATACTGAAAATTTCTTCCTGTAACATTTTATGGTCTTTCGACCATACGACAAATGTAGACTTAAGGGATTGTTGTTGGATAAGGGAGTAGTCTTTAGCTTAAGGGATTGTTGCAGAATCTTCTATACGTAGCTGTGTAAATAGCCGAAGCATACAACTATGTGCAAATAAATATTTATAACGCGCCAAATTATTATATGTATAATAATTCCGTTCGCGCCAAGGTCTGTATCTCGCCGCGTCGTTGCTTCGTGGATATAATGACTTAAACGATGACTTTCGCTTGGGGTCGGATTTGCAAATATTCGGATTACACAACAATCGCGAAACATTTTCCGAGCGACTTGCGTGTCTTATTTATCACACATGTTTTAAAGATCGACAAAAATTTTATTCCCGCAGGTAAATTGCCCGAGTCAAGGTTGCTGCGTAAACCGATTGTGTGTATACCATTATAGACAACTGTGTGAAGTTGGCACCTCAACTATCAGCACCGCAAGTTTTTATACAAGTTCCGTTTGCACCCACAATATTTCTATAGTTCTTCATAGTTCCGCTCGATAAACATTATTAAACAATTTTTCAATCCGAGCGCTGGCACCTCATGTCAAAATAAAGTCCGTATAAACTATTGTTGAACTTATAGAAACTTATAGAAACTGTCGGAACTATGCGAGAACTATCGAGAACTGCCAAAATATCGGTCAGAACTGCCCAGCACCTCGGACTTTACTCTTGCATGAGGTGTCAACACTCGAACTTAAAAATTGTTTAAAAATTATTTTAAAATAGTTAAGAGCTTGAACTCTTTTAATCAAACTTATCAGAAACTATAGATCTCTTCGGGAACTATAAGATTTCATATTTGAAACGATCATTTTCGAAATTTGGGGTGCCAGCTGCAAATATTCAGAAATTATTTAAAAATAGTTACGAGCCAGAACTTTTGATAAAACCTATCAGGAACTATAGAACTATTGTGGGTGCAAACGGAACTTGTATAAAAACTTGCGGTGCTGATAGTTGAGATGCCAACTTCACACCGTCATTATAAACGAGGAAGCTTAATAGAGTATTGATTATTTCGTTCATTCAGTGCATCCGAATATCCTTCCCGTATTTTTTTCTAAACGTGATTATATGTTACAAACATCTAATTTGGCGTATGAAAAAAATAACCGTTAAATTACACATTCGTATTTAGATATATGATCATATGTAAAATGTTATTGGAATGTACGTATATTCCAATAATAGCGTCGCAATAGACAAAGCTGTAATAGAATCTGCTGTAATAGAAATAATTTTTAAATACTAATTGAAAATTAGTGTAAAAAAATACTAAAATAATAAACTAATACTTTTTAAAAAGTATTTTTAAAATTTTTAGCATTACATCACGACAAAAGACGTCTCTTAAAAGTTTTTCGAAGGTGACCTAAGAAAAATATTTAAAAAATACAATGTTAATAAAAATGAACAAAATAAAAAAATTTACAGCACAATTCCCAGAATTTTAGAAACATCCCTCGTATTTAATAGTCAAAAGATGCTCCAATTTTTGCAAAATAGTTATCTAAAATATCTGGTTGATGTCACGTGGAACATCGATATTTGATCCGGAAAACAAAATATCGTGCGATTATCTTGTAAAATTTATAATACATTGGCGCACAGTCGAATCTCGATAAATCGCAAAATTTTGTGTCGTCTTCTCGTACATGTAGAATGCACAACGCTGTTAAAAGTTATAAATGTGTCCATTATATGGTCTCTGGCTCTCTCTGTCTCTCTCCTCTTTTTTCAATTGTGATATTGCACGCGCGACTGCAGCTATGTAACAAGCCATAATCTTAAATGGTAATTTATAAAATGACAGTCCATAAATATTTTGCCCGTAAATTATGATTACGGGTTTGATCGACTCGCCCTCCCCCCTCTCCCTCCTCTTTCCGTCTCTTCCGAAGCCTTCTTTTTCCGCTTTCGTACGGTCGTCATACGTTCTAACTGTAACCACGGCCGCTGCGCCGCTCGACTTTAGCGTATCACTAAAAAAGAGAACGGACACCGTTTGACGGAAATCGGAACGCAAGACGCGGATACGAGCGTTTAAATGCATCGTGAGTGTGCGAACTGAAACGAGGTCCGCGCGAATGGAGAAAAGCAACGGGAGACATAGAAGATGCGTGCAGAGATATCGCGCGCAATCGGACGTGATGGGGATTTTCTATTAGCGCTCACAATTATCCCATGTAATCAAAAGGCTCCTCGGGAGGTAAGGAACTTTCCACGAGAAGAACAAGATCAGAGAAATATAGGTGTATCTTTACCGTTTCTTGGACAGGAGTGTGTAGGACTCCTTGGTCGCGGCGCAGATTCTCATCCGCATTTTACGCACGGCCCTTTTTCGAACTCCGCCCTCGAGAACTGGCATCCAGACGACAAGTTCCACTCCACTTTCACCTTCCGCTCGGCGACGGACGATCGCTGTGACACCTTGCCGATTACTTTGCACTACGGGCGCGTTCTTCGCCCTTCGACGACGACGCGGTAGATCTCGCATTCGATTCACGTCGCGATCGGTATTAAAATCCTCCTTCCTTCTCCTTCTCTCTCACGTATACACAAAGAGAGACAGAACACGCACAATAATTATTTCGTCCGTTCGGCCGATTTTTCCGCGACGCACGGGTGAATAATTTATAATCGGCGAGCTCCTCCCCGTTGCTGTCCTCCTTTATCTTGAGGTCGCCCTTCTTCTCACGATAGAATCACGATTCTCGTTTTCTTTTTCCTCTTTCACTTGACTCGAGTCTTCGGTTCGTCCCTCCGTCTATTCGATAACAATTATCGAGATAAGAGCGCTCTCTGCGCACGCGGCCTGCGGGCCCGAAAGCGTTCGCTTGATGGATAGCCTCTCGCTGGGTTCATCTGCTTTTGGCGCACGTACATCGATATGAAGAACGTGGATCATTATCGCCAGAAAATAGCGATAGATCTCGCGTGAGACGTGTTGATCTGATTGCGTCGATAATTTGCTATTCGGTTCAATGACTATTTGCTATTTAAATTTATAACGAATTTATGAAAATATCGATTTTACTTAAATATCGATTTTAATTAACATATATCGATATTTTATTAATTAAATCTTACGACAGAATCCGTGGTCAATAAACATATACACACTTTACACATAACCTCGCAAACTTTTTTTAATTTAAAGTTAAAAAGAAATCTTGGTTTTGTTAAATATAAAATTATACGAGTCAATTTTATCAGATTATTCAAAGAAAATTGTTCTCTATTTTAAATAAATTTCTTTAAAACTGATTGAGTTTTCTTGATTTACACTTCAATATACATCCTTCAGACAATGCGATAATATTGTTATTTTCATTCAATTCCTCACTCTATATGTTTCTTGTTTCTTCTCGCAGAGGAGAAATTCAAGCAATTTTTTAGTTCTTGATGATGTAGCAGTGACAGGTAAATAATGTCTTAACGTTACAATGTATAATTACGACGTAGTAATAAGTATGTAGCAAACAAAAAAAGAGCATCTATATTACCAATGACTCATTGAATAGGAGATTGGAATTTTCATTCTTTGTGCTACTCGAACAAAACAATACAAAACACTTCTTATTTAGGTAAAACAAATGATGCAGAAATCTATCCACTTGTTTTAAAAGACACACACCGTAGATGAAACCTGCGAGAACTGAATTCACTTAAGATAGTCACATTCCTTCCGAATGAACTTGTATTAAATTAAATAGCGAATCTCTCATACAATAAAATATCAAATTCATTCAACTCGACGACACCGAATTCCAACGATCGTTAGCAAAAATGCTGGAGTACAAAATTTTAAGATGTAAATAAGGTCGCGCGTGACTTTCAGCGAATGAAAGACTGAATTTATTTGTGGAGATCAAAGTTACTGACACAAAGCGACTTAAGAGAGTAATCTTCTCTCTTAGTAGCGAGAAGACAAGCGCGCTATCTCGTGTTTTGTATTGCTCGATTTTTCCGGGAAGCGAAAGGCTCTTGTTCGAACGTAGATGTTTTGGCTTGCTTGCACGCAGACTTTCGAAATCGTTCCGATATCAAATAATCGACATCGATATCAAACACTCTCGGTGAACGGACAATAACCGGTGACTGATTAGCATTAACAATTTACTGCCTACGTCACGTCATTCGATAGAAACTGAAAATTGAGAAGGAAACAGTAACGTCGGCTATCAACACACTATCGGTTTCGCTGCTGTCTTTGTTCGTCCGCGGAGCTCCGATAGCAGGGAACCTTCGGATTCCAATTCAAAATCGATGCTGTGCTTCCGACGAAGCACTCGATCGACGTTGAAATGCATTTACCGACACGATGAAAATTGTACACACAATCGTATACCTGTAGAAAAATCGCTCTCACACACACAGAGTAGTTCTCTACCCGATGTCACTGTCAGATCGAAAACAACAGTGCAGCAATGATGTCCAAAGTCACACCATACCACGCAATTATATTTGGACAAAAGTTTGTAAAAGACAAATTTTACACATCGATCCGATTTTCTGGTGCACCTACGGTACGATCTCACGTACGACTATCAGTCTGCATCGCTGCGAGGGACATCGAGAATACAATCGCGGTTAAGAGCGAAATCGGCAAGATCTATGACAACGCACGTGTGCCCGATCGACCCGATCGACGAAGAGAGCGTGAGAGCACTGCAGAGCACGAGGAGGCATGCCGGGCATGCGTGACGCGCCGTACCCCTCCGCTACGTCGTAAGTCGTAAGACCCCAGCGGTGACCGCCGGAGGGGGTAAGCAAAAAGCGATGGCTTGCGCCGCTGGAGGGGAGAGAGGTCGAGTGGTGGGCCTCGGGGAAAATAATGCGCCCCGTGCCCTTCTCTCCCAACCTCGACGTCCTCGTGCACCGAGTCTCGCCTGTGTCCTTCCTTCTTCGTCTCTCGATTTACTGTGTAATCGAATATGTGTGTGTGTGCGCTCGTGCGCGCGTTATGTCTTTTTTTTCCTCTTACAACGTTTTCTTTGCCTTCGAACGACGGGTACACCTTTATAGCGCACCTACGCCTCTTCTAGCGATATTACTTTACACGAGACTACGTGAAGGTGCCTCGTAGACACCAAATCGCATCGTCGTACACCCTGAGCGTCTCGGAATCGCTATCATATAGATTGGAGATTTGTGTGAAAATTCAATAATTATTTACAAATTCTGATTTTAACGAAACCATTGCACTGATATTTGCAATAAATCCTACTTTGTACTTATCATAATTTTAAATATTTATAATTGTGTGTATACATATAAGAGCCTTTTGACTCTTATCATTTTATGGGAAAATACTATGATAAAAAATATTCCTAATTCATTCCGTTTAAATTTTGAACAGTTTTTAGTTTTAGTTATTTAAACAATCATTCCAACTGACTACATCAGGAAATCTTTGATTTGCAATTATCTGTAGAAATTATTTATCGCGTATCGCGATCGAGTTACGTAATCGATGAATTATAACAAAAGTTGAAAACTTGAATGGTGTACTCCATAATTGTAAGACATTAACATTTTAGCGAATCTTTGGTAAAGATGATGAAAACTGAAATTTTTCTCAGGTCATAAAGTTTTCATAACGGTTGGTTTGAGTTTTCTAGGAAAACATTTGATACGCGGTAAACATACAGATTATCAATCAATTAAGTGACAAAAATCATCGAAAAATTTTCTGTTAAAATAAAAATCGTTTATGCAAAATGTTGCACAGATATTGCTCAGACATTGCGACGCTGTGTATATTTGTGAGAAAAGTTAGAAAGAATCGAAGGTGATCACGAATGTGAGCAACTTGCCGAGATGCTTGTAAGATTCATTAATTTTTTAATACTAGAGAAAATATCTATATAACACTATATAACACAATAAATAAATATTCTATATCTAATATAATAAGACAAAACGATTTGTTCAAAAAATAAAACAAAATCGCTCTATTATTGCAATAATGTTCATGTTATATTTATTACTTATATAATTAATAATATTATTAATCATATGATTATCGTTACTACATTTATTATTTATGCTACATTGATTATTAAAAAAGGATTGTTGTATTTTTCAGTTATATAAGAAATTGTGAAGAAGGAACAGTCAAATTTCTTACAAAAATTGATGGTGATCAAGAGCGATCTGGATATGATGAATTTGGATTTATCCCAACAAAATCGAAACACTCGAGAAAAAAATGAATCAGATTTGCTTAGATGAAACTAAATCTGAGTTGATATGATCAGATCTGTATTTTGTCCATTGCTTATTAATTAATTATTAATGATTAATTATTAATGATTGATTACATATCTCATGTTATTCGGATTGAGAATTACATAAAAGTCTTATGCTAAAAAAAAAACATGTAAATAGAGTGAAAAAATTATTTTTTATCGTTAGAAAAGATTTTTGTTAAAAACGTATCTGTTCAGATTTGACACGTAATGACAAAAAATTCGGCATTTTTTTTTAAATTAAAATTCAAATAAAGAGAAAATAATTATTTAAGTAAGTAATTATTTAGAAACGCTAAGAAAGAATTCAAAGTGAGACGTGGAAACATGTGGAAAGGATATTTACAATTGTGTATTGTCTTGTTAAAGGCCAGTAATCTGGGATACGTTTCGAAAACACGCCCACGGATCAAAGATCACGGGGGAAAGGACATATGTCTAGTGCATATTTTGAAACAGTAGACACAAATAGTAGGTGCACAAGAGTGCTCATGTGCCTATTTTACTTGTTACCCACGGTCATGGTAGACGAGGCAGCCATTCTAACCAGCCGAGATTTAAGGATTTTTTAAATTTTTTTTTCAGATACATTTTACGAATCGTCGAAACTGTCGAGAACGCTCCTCGAGCAATCCATTGTCCTAATAATACTATACTTATAATACTATCCTAATAATACTTAATACTTCGAAACGTCTGAAAGATTCAAAAACAGTTACGCAAGAGAGAGATATAACGTTGACTTATATTTTGTAATTTTCTTGGAAATTCTTTTCTGATTTTTAGATGGTATAAGACCTGTAATCTGCTACATCATCACTTTATGACGTAGCAATGGTGCTTCAAGGATGACAAAACGTGGAAGAAATCAAGCTTTGAGGACAAATGAGCGCGGTGGATCTCGAGAGGATCGAATTTGACATGAATAACTTTGATTGAAACGAATATATGAAACGAATGATATGCGATAATTCGTGACTTTCAGCAAAGCCTCGTGGGATGTTGTTGGAAAAAGGATTAACCAAATACATTGAACTATTTTATACGTAGGCTGAAGGTCATCTACAGGTTGTATGTGTCTCATGTGAAGTTGCTGAAATTAGTTCTTATTCTGTAACGCATATTAGGTACGGATATTAGGAATACGGCATAGTACAGATATTAGGAAAAACAAAATTGGGTTTAATAAAAGACATTTAACAGTTTTATTATATGTATACTGTTCTGTATAGTGAAAAATTTTATTTTTATTTTTAATTTTATTTAATTTTATAAAAAGTAGCAAAAATCAAACATTCTAATGATACATAGACATATTTTCGAAGTATGTGTGCACCGTTACTATAATATTTAAGCAAAAATCAATTCTTTTGAAAATTGTATAAAACTTTGTGTAAGCAATCATCAGAAGTTTTATACAGTGTTTGTGAAAGAATAGATTTTTCAAATAGTAACGGGGCAAACTTCGAAAACATACATCACATATTATAATATTTGATTTTTGTTATTTTCTATAAAATCAAATAAAAATATTCCATTGTATAGAATAGTATACTCAAATAAAAATGCCAACTATCTTTTGTTAAACGCTATTTTATTTTTCCCAATATTTCCGTATGCATTATAGAATAAAAGCAAATTAGTTGCATACACATAAAACTGAAGTGCAGCTATAACGTGCATACACAAATGTGTTTACTAATACCTAAATATAATAGCTAAAGGGTGTAATTTGTAAAATTTACTTTTCTCATTAAAAATAAAATATATTATAAATAAAAAAATATTATCAATTAAATCAGATATTATTTCGATAGATATCGCATTATATTATTATTAGCTATACATTCGAAATCCACTTGAAATATCAATCAAGTTGAGAAAAGGATTTATACCAAGTTAAAAAAATAGATTATACATTATTAGTTATTATATGTTAAAAATAGATTATACATTATTATATGTTTGCTGCAATAACGACATAACTTAAAATTTGTCATTAATTGTTCACAAAAGAATGATGAGAATACATTAAATTCAATACACTAAATGAACAGTTTTCATTATTCTTTTCGCCAGTAATTGATTAAGATATTTCAAATGGATTTCGAATGTATGATCAATTATTAATCGATATAACAAAAATAAAATTTTCTACTTAAATGAGATTAACATTGTGTGTGGGTAAATGACAGCAAATTATACAATTATTATACATACTTAATTATATTAATTAGAAAACATAATGTGAATATAACGAGTGCAATGAGTCTAATTGTGAGCGATGCGCAATTTCCAGCCAGTGAAAGTGGAGAAATTCGAAAAGAGTGGGAAATGAACGTTACGTATACAGTGGAGGTAACGCTGGTGATTTATCGGTGATAAATTTCGCCAGTGATCCCGAATGAGTGCCATAATGCGGCGGGTATCGAATACCCGGTGATATTCGAGCATATGTGCCGTTTATAAAGCACGCCAGTAACAATGCAATCTCTTCGGTCTGACTACTATTCCAGAGCGCAGGAGAACGTATGGAACGTCAACGACCACAAGAGACAGGATAATAGATTGGAGAATGTGTAATCACTTATGTAACACCGCCTTCATTTAATCGCACTTGAGGTACACTATATTGTTTAGATGTGATAGTCTAAGATGAAATGAGAAATACCTAGGAGCACCCCGATGAAAACCTAGATGAAAACATAGAACAATTTTTCAACAATATAAGACTAACAATTAATGCAAGATCGCGTTAAAACGTCAGAAATACCTAGTTAATAATCGTTACCAAATCAGAAAAAGTTATTATTGTTGTGTGTTAATTAATTTCTTTTATCTCTAAATTGTCGTTGCCCTGTGTATCTCGTTATCATTTTAAATAGAAATTTTCTTTGCGATCTTATAATTACTTCTTTATAAGTACTTTATTAGTTAAAAAGACTGTTATATTTTTATTCACCGGAGTATTCCGGATCACCGCGCTTTACCTTATTAATTACAAATTTTACCGTTGCGATCGAAATCAACGATTCCGCAGCACGCGGCATATTATTCCACTCAGAGATAACCACATTCGTGTGTTTGTTGCGGAACGAACGAAGCACCCGTCAAAGTTGCACTCGTACGCTGCAGCGTCTACCTACGCGCGGCGAATTCGCTTAACTATCTAGTTACTTATCTATCTATCTATCTATTTATCTATCTATCTATCTACCTGCCTACCTATCTACCTATCTACCTACCTACCTACTCACCTACTCACGTGTCGACTTGTCCTATTTCCGTGGCGTTTTGCGCCCTGCTGTTTCGCCCAGGCGTTTCTCGTACGCTCAACATTAATTGCAAAACTGCACAAACTGTTGTAGGCACACGATTAAATTTTCGAATCGTTATAAATACGCGAGGAAGAAATGCGACGTTTCCGTCGTCATGGATAAACCGAAAATGAATTTCGAATCGAGTTTGACGAAATTAAGTCACTTCGAATCCCCACCAACAACGAAACATACAAATCGACATTCTATTATCGGATGAATCGGATGAGAAATAAAGAAAGAAATGTAACCGACGAAACAACAGATCGTGTCGGATAATAATCAGAGCGCAGAATAAATGCTCACATTGAGTAAACACTGTTCTAGAAAAAAAATTGCTTGGATACAATGCCAAGAAAAATACGTAATGTAAGAACTATATGTAGCTAATGTTCAGACATAATATTTCAGAAGAGTTTACGCATTCGAATGTGGAGCCAAATCCTCTTATTATAGCGATAAAGATGTAGATGATAAGTGATGCGAACAGGATGAGCGTTAATATGATAATATTCTTTTTCTTAGCACGCGCTAATAATGGCTGCTAATAATGAAATGCGTTGTAAAAAATTATCAACTCGGATTATTAAAGGAAGGGAAAAAGAACGGAAGTACAATAGTGTAGTAATGTATCGTAAACATATATTGCAGTGGAAACATGGATACGGTTTTTCATTTTTAAGATTACTCCCGGAATAGAGTGTAAGCGTCTTCAACTCTTTTGGAATTATTTAAAGCAGCAAATCTAATCCAATACAACTGTACAAATTCTCCGAGCTCTTTAAATTTCCTCAAAATCGAAGTATTTTACTTGCAGACTTTAAAATCGATGAGCATTTAATTTTTAGTCCCTTAACGAAATCAGGAAAAATCACTGAATTACGTTGAAATCTTCTCATTTCTCTAACGAGAAAATTTGCGGGATGAGGATTGGAATCGAACCCGGAACTCCTTCCCATACAGAACAAATCTCCAAGGGACGTCTGTCGAAATACTGTCGAAACATCTAGAGGACATCTTATGTCCTACAGACGTCTACAAGACATTCCAAGGACGTTCCTTGGAGATTTGTTCTGTATGGGTTACTAATCATTAGCACTAATTAGCCGCGTATCTTAACATGGATATGGGATGTCCAACGTGATTAATACAGCGAACATGTGTGGGAGGTTATTTTGATATTCATAATCTTGCAAAATTGCGTCACTATAAGATGGCAAACAACTCAATAACGTATTTATTAGTACCGTTAAACAAATAGGTAGCAAAAAAGAATATTGCACTTTAAATAAAGTTTCAGTTTCACTTAATAACAGTTAACTGTTATGCTCGTCGGTTGTGATCTTCGAAAACGATATTTTGCACTAAGAGATGCGTCAAAACGAGTTCGATATGCGAGTGCGAATAAATGGTAACAATATATTCTTATTCTCTCTCGTTTGTAATAAATCGAACAGAAAAAGAGAATGGGAAAAAGAGGATTAAAAAGTGGAACAAAAACAAAAATTAAAAAAAGAGCAGCTGTCGAACCTCCTTCGACAATATCGCCGCTGTTTCAACAGAGTTTCGACAGAGTTTGACAAATCCTAACGTGAAGAACGAAAAGACTCAAAGAAGGTTGTAAGGCTGAGCGAACAATTGAAATAATAAACTGACTATTCGACACGCGCGTTTAGATCTAATCGCTGCAGTTATTATTACTACATTTGTACTACGTTATTCTACGTTTAGCACATTTTAACGGCAGACTTATTGATGAGACAACAGCTCTTCGAATCAAAAAATCTTTGATATTAGAAATTCTATCATTATTCCATACACGAACAAACTCGGGAATAAAATCGAACACTCTATAAAAAACACTGGATTAAACGTTGCATTCACGGTTTCTAACAAATTGAATTCGTTCATAAAAAAGGGAAAAGACATTTTAGACATTGCCAAACACACCGAATTGGTATACAAATTAGATTGTTCGGATTGTAATGCTTGTTATATTGGTCAAACCAAGCGACATTTGGGTACCCGTATTAAGGAACATTGCTACAATATAAAAAAACACCCATCTAGCCACTCTGTAGTTAGCAATCATCGCGTGTCTCACTCACATGATTTTGACTGGAACCATCCAAAGATTCTCCATAAAGAGAACTATATAAGAAAACGTGAAATAGCCGAAATGTTTTTCATCAAGAAACACAATTCAGCTATTAATTTACAAAGAGACACAGAAAATCTTTCTACAGTATATGATCGCCTTATTCATATTGTATAATCTTTATTCTGTTTTTAACTGTCGCGCCTTCCCCTCTCAATAATTTTATAACTATAACAAATTGTTTATGTTTCTCCTACTCTCGTCTCTCGTATTCCTTTATCATTTGACCCCGATAATAACCGTCACGTTTGTTCCTCATTCGCTTTTTAACAGTCATGAACTATTGACTCTCTTGTTTAAACTCGACAATTTTGTAACACCGTCGTTTTATTTTATTATATTATGTAATTCCTGCGGCACTATTCTGAATTGTAAGTAACATTTTTGACAATTTTATACACATTAATTGTAACATTCATTGTATTGTTTTTGGTTTTGTATTATATTGACAGATACACTTGATAAGGACCAGATTCCATGGTCGAAACGTTGTGCCTTTAATAAATGTATCGATTGCCAGTTTGCACGTCATTTACTGCCTCCTCTTTTTCTTGATCTTATTGATGAGAATTTTACTTTAATCTTAATTCGAGATTTATTTAAATTCAAGACTCAAAGAGAAGAATTTAATAAAAGATTTTACCATATGTTGTGAGAGTTTTTAATATTCCAGGAGATATGTTAGAGAAAACTTGAAATTAAAACTTAAAAAGTGATTAAAAAATGATCGGGAGCGATTTTACGGAATAACGCAACATTTTCACGATGGAGAGAGAATAACAAAAATCCGTCCGCCGGAAAATGTGATCAAAATGAAGGGAACGAGTGACAATGGAAGAAAACCTACTGCACGTGTGCACTTGATTCCGCCTTCATTCATCCGCGTACAAGCGATCTTATAGTGACCCGAAAAGCGTGACGTGAAGCTTTATTATTATAAGCACGTAGAAAGGACGAGGGTACACGAATAAAACTTCCGGTTGCAGGGTAGAAATTCTTTTTTTCTGTTTGCTTCTCGCGGGGTTGCAAAGAGCAAGGGAAATCCCATCCCGTTTCAATTTCGCACACGCTGCAGTGTCAGGATTCATCTCGAACAGATTAATTTCACGCTTCGATACGTTTCGAATGGAGAGGCTTCGTCATTTTATCCTCTCTTTCGATAGCGTGTCGGAAAATTTTGGTTCCGGAAATACAATAGAAACGCTATTGCGCATAAAAAGCAAGTATTCAATTAAATTCTGAATGTATAAAAACAAAAAGAGATCTTATCGAGGGGTAAAAGTTCAAGAAATATAGATATATACGGAGCCAATTAAAACTTTCCGCTCTTTTTCTTTTCGTAACCGACTGATTTGTGCAAAACATATTGTATATACATATATATATTTTTTTCTTTAATAAGGTACACGTGATATTATAACAAACTAAAATTTAGCACAATCATTTCCTTTTAGTTGTTTTTAAAAGTAAAATAAATAATAGAAAAACTCGCGTAAAAAATTCTTCGTATTAATTCTTTATTTCGCGTCCTTTATTTCGTTTATTTGTGTTGAGTTTCTTTCCATCGAATCGAGCGAGTCTATTTCAGGCCGGATCTTACACATCACCCAACTGCGAGATAAACTTGATTAAGCATACCTTCCATTGCATAAAAGAATACATTTCTATTATTGTTATATTATATTATGCAATTTATTCGACACTTATCAATTCAAGACGCGGCAGCGACTCCCCTGTTAAATTTTGGAGACGCGGCGCGCTTCTTAGAAATGTGAAATTTTGGAAAAAATGTAATATTATATTAACTTAAACTCATATACTTTTAGACAATAGATTCCAGTATTATCGATTTCAGTTTAGTTTTTCTCCATATTTACACATAAGCAAAAAAACAATTAAATTGAATCTAAATTGAGCATTAAAGTATTTTTATTGAGAAAAGAGTCGAATATATTAATGATTACGTGAATAAACATGAATTTTGTATCCTTATATAATTTAATGTAATATATAATATAATTACATATATATATAGCATAATCATATTTTATGTAATTTATGTATTCAATTAAATTTATATTAAAAATTCATATTAAAAATGTACTAAAAATGTTCCTATAAATATGTATATTTTATCATACATTATTTAGTACATATAATGAGGTAATGCTTACTAATTGTTACATTGTTTTTAATTAAACGAATAATTATCATTTAAATATTATATTATTACAAAATTTTTATTTTAGATAATACATTCAGATATATTTAGACAATAATACAAATATATACATATATATACATATATATATATACAGTAGCGCTCAAAAGTATTTTGACAACAAGAAATTCTTTAATTCTTTAATCTTTAATTCTTTAATTCTTTAATTCTTTATTCTTTTTTTTTCTTTTTCTTTAATTCTTTAATTCTTTAGCTCTTAAGGAGAAGTGGGAAAAAATTCCTTTGGATCGAATACAGAAGTTAGTCGACTCGATGCCGGCTCGTTGCAATGCTGTCATAAAGGCTAATGGATATGCTACTAAATATTGATTTATTTAAAAATAAAGATGATGTTTAAGCGTTAAAATTTTTTATTTAATTACAGTATCAAAATACTTTTGATCAATCATGTTCTTTATTTCTAGCTTGGTTTTGTAATTTTGTTATCAAACTACAATTTCTTTTACAAAAATATGTAGACAAATCAAGTTTCTTCCAATAAAAAATAGTTGTATATTTGTGTCTTTATTTGTATTACATTAGCTCAATTATTGTCCTTGTCAAAATACTTTTGAGCGCTACTGTATATTAGATAACACACACACGCACATGCACACAATATATACATATATGTATATAATCTAAAAAAAAAATTTGTTTATATTTATGCTATTCACGTCCTTTTCTAAAAATTGTTCCGCAGCACTTGATTCAGGAGATCGTCGGAATGAAAGAAAGGCGCCTTCTGACAGTGATACAATGCCGCATCAAAACCGCGTTAAGAAAATACATTAGCAATTCAAAGAAAATTGAACGTAGTAACAGAATAAGTCTAATAAGATGAGAAAAATAAATTCAAACCAAGTCTTTAAAAATTAAAAAAATTTAATTTAATTTCGGAGAAAAAACTAAATTCTAATATTAACAACTCTAATTTATAAATTTAGATTTTTAAATATTATATGTATTATATAATATGTAGAAGAGATTTAGATTTATATTCTTCAAAGTGGATTAAAAGCGTTATACACCATCAAATTTTTTAATTACTAACGATACGATAGTAATATATTTTCTCGAGTAAATATATACAAATTTTTTTAGTAGTACAAGTTTTTTAATGTAGTACAAGTTTTCTAGTCAACCTAATCATTCAATTGTCAGGCGCAAAACAGCCACGGACGAACACATTTAATAACTATACTCGCGGAGTTCAACGAGAGTCAATTGGTACACTTAAAACACTAGCGAGAAGACAATGCTAAACTGTCACGTGCAACGCGTTGCAGCTCATTTTTTCCCTGTGTTATTTCCGTCATGCGATTTCCGGTGAGTTAATCGAGGTGTATCGAAACATCCTCACGCGCTGCGGAACTGGCAATTATATTATACTTTGCGAGGGCGATAAGTATCGTCGTAAAGTACAAGTGTCGTCACGTGTACAGAATCTCTGCAACTACTGTGATTATTTTGACATAAAATTAATTTAGCGCGTTTGCTTAATATATCTAATTTCTAAATCAAATGTTTAGTTACTTTTCAATATATTCTTCGACTTGAAATTTTTTTTTAGCCAGAGTACTAATAATTTCAAAACAGAGAGACAATAATTTAGCAGAACCCTTCGACTTCTAGCTGTCCTACTTATTTAACAATCGAATAATGTGTGGAAACTCGATCGCAACGTCGACACGATATCGACAATCGCGTGCAATACTAAAATGCACAATCGAGACGCCACTATAAAGTTGACACTTCACCTCACTTCCAAAAATCAAAAGTTATATTAACAGTTCTGCTTGCATCCGCAATAATTCTACAGTTCCTGATAGAGTTTCAGAAATAGTCCCGTTGATTTGGATAGAAAAAAACACATTTAAAGAATGAGAGGCTAACTTCTCCTTACCTCAAATTGCGAAAAAAGTCATTTTAACTATGGAATCTTATAGTGTGATACTACGATCATGAAGAGAAAGACCACACTCCGTGCAGCTATGGGCAGAATGGGATTTGGGTGAAAAACGTTGAATGCCGTATGTGTTATCGTACGGGCCCTGGCATACAATCTACTCTCTGTAAATACCTCAACGAGGGACAGTGGTAAAGGAACCTATAGCTAAAGTATTTTCAGTCACGTGATGTCTTCTGACACTGAAATAGAGCGTCGAGTGTGAAAAGGTATCTTAACTGTTAAGGCACGCGAGCCTTCCTGTACTCCCTAGTCGAGTCAGACGGCGTAAAAAGGACAAAATGGGTGAGATCTGATCTAATCGAACCGGATAAAATGTCTGGCCGTTCTTTCCGTGAACATGGTATAGTAAGTGTTTCTATGGTTTTTAATAAGTTTTTATCCAGAATTTCTGGCTCATAACTATTTTTAAATAATTTTTTATTCCCAGCGCTGGCACCTCTCACCAAAGAATAAAGTCTGGGGTACTAGCAGATCCAATCGACTTTTTACTGTTTTCAAGTACTGCATTAGTTCCGAAATCTCTGATAGATTTTTGTCGAGATTTCCAACTCGTAAGCATTTTTATAATAATTCATTTTTTATTCCCAGCGCTGGTATTTTATTCAAGAGTCGGGATGTTGAGTTCTCTGCCCCCGTTAACTATTTAAAAATTTCAAATTGAAAAAATGTTTAAAAATAGTAAACAGACGGGACTATTGTTAAAATATATTAAAATGGTCGGAACTATGTGAAAACTATTGAAAACTGTCAAAAAGTTGATCGAAACTGCTACCTAGAACTTCATTCTTAGCTGAGAAACCAATGATGAGAATAAAAAATTATTTAAAAATAGTTACGAGCCGGAATTCTGGATAAATCCTATAAGGAACTAGAACCAAAACTTTAAAACTATATCTAGAACTATAACATAAGATTCCATAGCTGAAACGACTTTTTTAGCAAAGTTAACATTTTATATTTTCAAGTATTATTTTTTCTATCCAGATTAACGGAACTATTTCTAAAACCTATTAAGAACTATAGAACTATTGCGGGTGCAAACAAAACTGTTAATAAAACTTCCGGTTTTTTTTAAAGGTGTCAACTTCACAGTTGGAACGTGGATTGAAATATTTTCAAGAATCATGTTCAATGTACAGATTTTATTTGTACCTGCGTGTCATTTCAACAGGATTAACATTACGTCAACAAAGAGGCGAACGTGTAAATGTTGTTGTGTCTTTTTCCGCGCGTTTCTCGCGCGACCAACGCGAATGGAAATCCTTTTTCCTGTCGGCGCCTCGTAGATCAAGCTGATGTCCCTTTCTACAAGAAGACATTGACTAATGACATATAAAAGCAGGACGCACCGTTGCCGCGCATGAAAAGATAAAAGAGATCAAAGAAAGACCGAGACACGATGTTTTATTATCCGCGAAGGAGTCTGTCCATTTATTCTTAAACACGTTTAAAAGAAAAGTTTGCTGTCGGCACTTTTAAGCCCTCGGCAAGAATTGAAGTTAATATAATCAGTTTTTTTTTTCAATTTTCAGAGACATAATTAAATTTCCCATCTTTTTTCTAAGGATTAAAGGAATCTTGATCTCTCTAATTCACATCTACATAACAAATTAATTATGTGAATTTTTTTTCCGTTCCATGTGAAAAACATATCTCTCGGAAATAGCTTTTCTTTAACAGAGGAAATATTTTATAGGACATTATAAAATAAAGGATACCATAAAAATGTGTTGCAAAATATATATCCGATAAATATAGGTACATCCTTTTGAAATTCTAAGAGATGCAATCGAAGCATGCATGTAACTTGTCTTTTCTTCGTAATAAAACGATTGTTCAGTCATTCACAGCAAAGAACTCACACCTTTGTATTATAGAAATTTATTACTTTAGCATATACAGCCGAGAAGGGACTTAGTTTACACCTTTGTATTATAAAACCAGGTATTTCAACGACGGAAGAAGTAATAATGATTACATCACAACTCGATAATTTTATCCATTTAATTTCGTTTTTGTATTTAGGAAATAAAAATCACGATAAGAGAGTGTTTCTCTTTATGGCAGCTCGGCACTTGATGTGTTGTCTACGGCATGCCACTTTACAGGCTGATTTCAATGCGTGATTTCTATCAGTTCCCTCGTATCGTCGCGACTCGCGAGATTAGGAACGAGGCGGTGCAATGCGAGAAACTTCTATCCCCTGGATATTTTCGTATTCGACGATCACCTTGGCGCAACGAAATGCGAATTCCTGTGAGCATTTTCACGAGAGTTCGATATTTCTCTGCGGTGTTTGCGAATACGTGAATACAAATAAACGCATAATATATACCATGATATATTGGGCTTCGACAAGCAATTCGCGTAGCCACATTAACATCAATTTCGAATATCGTTACCGTATTTGTGAATCATTATAATAAATATCCTAGTAAATATCCTAAATAAAAACAAAACTAAATTCTTTGACTATGTTATCATTTTACTGTGTTTAAGTTAAAAAAAGATAAAAATGGAACTGTAATTCTCCATTTTTAATAACAGTTACAATTTATCTGATTTATTTAATTATTACCTGCAAAAATAAATTGAAAATGTAAATTGAAAATAGGGTGACAATTAATATCATTATATCTCATTTTTTATTCCAGATATTTTTGACAAGAATATCATTGCTGTCTTCTAAAGATAATATCGACCTATCAAAGTTGCGAGCGATGGTAATAAATTTCTCGATGACCTCTCGTAATATTTAACATTAATGATCGTTTTAGCGAATGCAAGGTAAAATGTGCAAAATCGTTTAAAAGATTAGTCATACCATTATCTACATTTCGAAATAAATGGTGCATTTCAAGAACTTGCGAGAGAAAAGTCAAGCATTCTCCTTATTTGACCCAGTGACGGATTTAAAAAGAACACATCCTCTTACTGTAAAAATAAATATAAAAATAATATTTCTTTTAGATGATGCATAATGAAAAGCTCTTGTTTAGTCAACATGCGAATGACATGTGAAAGAGATAAACTAACTAAACTAGTGAGTGATTTAATACAATTCCATTATACAAAGTAAAGCATTTAAAGTATTACAAGTTGTTATCTCTGAAAGTACGCATTAGTAAAAAATATTTCAAAAATTGTTCGAGTCTGAGAAGGAAAAAAGATAAGGATGTCAGTTGAACTTTGGTTGTAGATGCCAAGATCAACTTGAATTTTTAAATGAAAATCCATTTTTAAAATAAATAACAGTCTTTGTCTACTTACGAATTCTAACAACTTTTGTTCGAATTCAGCCATAAATTAAAAATGCAATGATTTTACATTAACTTTCTATAACTTTAACAAGGTTACAATCACATTATTAAGTGACTTTGATAACATGTTTTTGCGTTACCCAGGATCAACGATGTGGACATAGACAATCCCTTCGGGTGCTTGATTAACAATTGAATTCCTTTTCATGTTTATGGTTATAGTATTTACAAATAAACAAGTAAATATTTACTGTAATTTTAAATAAATACATATATTAAATGGCTTGCGATTGACAAAATTAATTTTTCTTAAGATCATAACAATAATAAATTCCGCAAGAATAAAAGACAACGTTATTCATTAAATTAACTAAATTCAAATAATTAAAATATTCTGTATAATATTAGGAGATGATATCTCTTAATGTCATCATGTTCCTTATAAGTAGAGTAGAAGCATCGAGAGAATAGAAAAGAAGCATAGCTCTAAGGTGACAGGGATTATCTAATCGTACAATTCTTTTCTCTACGTCTTACTTTCACCCGAAACTGGTTCTGCCACTTCAATACGTATACGGTACGCGTACACTTAGCGAATCGTGTTAATTATTATCGCATAATTATTATCAGTAATTATTATCATGTTCGAGTCAGCCACCGCGACACACTAATCTTCGAAATTTCAATAAAATCGACAAGATTTTTACGATACGATTTTTAACAAAACGGTAAGGGAAACTAAAGTGTCACAGAAATCACAAGTTTTCTCCGAATTATAAAGATATATCGATCATTTTTGTATTATAAAGCTGTTTTATATGTTAGCAATTGATAATTAGAATAAATATAGCTATATAAAATAAATAAGATTTATAAGATATGCACAGTGAAACGATTTAAACATTAAATTAAAAAAAAAAAAAATTAAAATTTCTTAAAAAAAAATTTCAGTCTAAACTTTTTTTGAAACTTTTCATATTCATTCAAAAAGTACGAAGCTAATTTCTATAGATATCCTTGACGGGCTTACCTTTCGGTCTCTCTCTTTCCGTTACGTTAAGGTAACCGGAAAATGTTAACCGGAAAGTAAACCGAAAAATGTCCACGCTGTTCGCACGATTCACCCCGACAGTTACATCCTTTACAAAATATACGGAAGTGGGCGTGGATATAAAACACAGCAGACCAAGAACCCGGTTTTTTAAATAGCGACGCGACAGTGATTTTTTATGTACGACGGTTAAAAGTTCCGGTTCCTTGATGTTTTCATCCTTTTGATATTAGCATAACGACATCATTCATAATTTTTTACTTGTTCACAGTTTAAGATGTACCTAGACTCTAAGACTTTCAAACGATTTCTCGAGAAATTTACCTAAAAGAAAACGAACACAGTTGTAAAAAAAGTTAAAAGATCTTAAAACGATGTCAGGTATTAGAATCCCGAGATATTAGAATCCCGAGCTAAAAAATTCCGTAGTTTTGATTAGACTTCCAGCTTCTTTTTGAAGAGAGTAAGAATTTTTTATAATTCATAAAAAGAATTCTGCTGATTGACAGTCAAAAGTTAAAATTTAAAAAATTGAATGCTAACTTCTTATTGAAATTTAAAATACAATAGTTTTAAATGGTTAAAAAAAGTTTTATTTTGTAAATATCTAGAGTTATTGGTACATAAAAAATTTTACAATTCTTAAAAAAAATTAAAAATTTTGGAAATTTGATTTTGAGATACAATAGTTCTGAGACATTTCTATTGTTATTTATTTCAAAGACTTTTCGACTATTAAAAATAATTTAGATCTAAAAATGAAAAAATTCTAAATTAAACGATGTTTCAAAAACAGTTAAAAATATCACGTATTCTGCTACCTTGTCACGATTACTCTGAGTTACAAGATTTTTAAAACTAGTCGAGAATTGTCTAAAACTACAATCCAAACTCTAAAAATTTAATAGAATGCACTAGAATAATAATAATAGTTCATTTTATATCACAGTATTGCAAAATAATTGTCAATAATAATGTGTACTTAATTTTTTTATTTATAAATTTGCTAATCCTACATATTAATAGTTCTTTTTAAAACTAGTCGAGAATTGTCTAAAACTATAATCCAAACTCTAAAAATTTAATAAAATGCACTAGCATAATAATAATAGTTCATTTTATATCACAGTATTGCAAAATAATTGTCAATAATAATGTGTACTTAATTTTTTTATTTATAAATTTGCTAATCCTGCATATTTATCATAAAAATTTATAGAAATATGATTTTATACGTATTGTATTATATCAATTTACACACGCGCGCGCGTGTACTAAAAGTTTATCTTGGTAGTCGCACGCGCATTTTTAACTTCGTTTTAACCCGTGCGTGTGTTTTTAACGCGTATGTATACACACGCGTATGTATACACAATTTTTTTTATTTATTACATGTTGTTGATTATCAAAATAAGCTTTTAATGTTTTCCAAGAACAAATTCGCAAAACTAATTACAAATGTTGCATATAATTTACGTATTAAAAATTTTTTTACGAAAATCATAATACTCTGTAAGATCTACTCTGTTAAATAGTTGCCCTTATAATTTATTTCAATCGTAGCAAAAGTTAATTTAATTGGAAACCATCTTTTAACCTATTAGGTACTAGCGTTCCATATAAGGAACGAAAAACACATCATAAAATGCATGCTAAATAATATCGTAACTGTAAAATTTCCTTTAGACTAATGTTTTTAGGTTGTATGATATCCAAAAAATTCAGTCCTTAATGGGTTAAAGTAAAAAGATACACATTTTTATAGTAAAATGTTATTATGTTACGATAAAAAAAACGGTTTCCTCTTTTCCACCAGTTAAGAGCTTGCATTTCAATAAATGATTTCCAAGCTCCAGAACTACAATAATTAATCTGGCACTTACAAAGGTCTTCATTGAAGATTTTTACATAATTTCTACATAATAATACAATTTGTAGTAACCGTAATTCATAACGAGGAAGAGATTGCAAACAAAGACTATTTAAATATTCTGGTCTTATAGTTTCACTAATATCCTCATTTTCATCACAATTTACATCGATATTTAGTATAAACTCATTCGCTTATTAGTTAGTTATATCTAATAATTCTACAACTTGTTCATTTTCAATTTTATGTACATCGATATTTCGTGCTGAGAGTATATTGTACTTTTATCAAATTCTTTTTTTGTATTATAATGCCATACG
The DNA here is from genome assembly GCA_901521435.1 of Crematogaster levior. Lineage (NCBI taxonomy): Eukaryota > Metazoa > Arthropoda > Insecta > Hymenoptera > Formicidae > Crematogaster > Crematogaster levior. The sequence goes on from CABEGB010001325.1 coordinate 196,575, forward strand.
TATCTTTAGTAATCCGCAACAACTGGCGCAACAACATTCAGGAATTGGTATGTTATAATCACAATCATTTAATGTCCTATCACTCATATTACTTATATTTAAAAATTTGGCAATTTCTTCAGGAAGAACTCGTGCTATTTTACGTTAAAGAAAAATTATCAAAATATTTTCAGGTTAACCTAAGTTAAACTAAATTAGATTAAAAGAATTATAATTTCACTTCAAGTACCTCATATTTTGATAGAAGTTGTCTAAAATTTAATATTACAATCTCCTTTCATATTATTACCGCCTCCTCTATTATATAGTATTACCTAATGTTACTATTTCTATTCTAAATCCATTTATAAACAAAATCTGTAGTTTATTAGAAATATATAATTTATTAATACATGATTACGAGTAAAAAACAATGTTTTCTGGAAAAACAATAATATTTTTGGCAAATAAAATGTTGAATTGAAGTAAATTATATTATAAATTACAAGAAATAACTAGACAGTTAGCAAATCCCCAAGGACAGTATCGAAACGGCAATGCACAAATTGAAGAATCGGAAATCCCTTGAGCCAGATAACATCAAATGAGATGCTAAAATATGGTGGAAGGGCGTTGCTAGAGGAACTATACACTCTCTTCAACAAAGTTACATTCTTCCTCCATTCTTGTAGTATTTTCTTCCTAACCCGGAAGGATTTAGAAGAAACAAGTCCACAACGGATGCCATATACATATTGCGGCAGATAATAGAAAAGGCCATCGAATATAATAAAAGTGCTTATATGTACTTTGTGGATCTCACGCAGGCCTTCGACAGAGTAAAACTCAGGGATGTGCTGGGCCTGCAGAAGAAATGGAAATTAGACCCGAATATAATAGCAGTTATTGAACAACTGAACACAGACAATAGCACATACATAAAAACGGGCAATAAAATGGCGAACAAACTTCCCGTGGCGATAGATATAAGACAGGGAGACAGCCTCAGTCCGATCTTGTTCAATACCATCATGGACGAGATCGGCAAGGAAGTCAAAATGGCTGGCAGAGGATATACAATGGGAAGAGATGAGATCAAAATAGTTTGCTATGCTGACGATGCTGTGATAATATTGGAAGATGAAGACAACTTACAAAAACTATACAAATTTGAGAAGGTAGCGGAAAGGCTCAATATGAGCATTTCTGTAGGAAAAACAAAATTTCTCGCAATATCTAGAAAAGAGATGTAAGTTAGCCGTATATAACAGAAGCGTTGAATAAGTCATGACACTCGATTATCTGGGAGCAAAAATTACCAACAATAGAGACCTCAAAGAGAAAATAAAGGCGCAAACAACTAAGGGCCAATTTCACAAACGTCGGTTAACTACTGACTAGAGGTTAATCGATTCTCTGTCTTTTTCTATATTATTATTTAAGAAGAGACAGATAATCGATTAACCTCCAGTTAGCAGTTAATCGACGTTTGTGAAACTGGCCCTAAGGCTGCTATTGTCTCGGAATTCCTGCGTGATTTGATCTGGACAAATAAGCACATGAGCATCAGCAGTAAAATAAGAATATATAAGACGTGTATAAGATCAATCATGACATATGCCATCGAGACGCGAGCGGAAACAACGATAACGAAACACCTACTACGAATAGCCGAGATGAAGATTCTAATTGTAAGATAAGACAAATAACAGGCAATACCCTATGCGACAGAGTCAGAAACGATGATCTAAGGCAAAAGTGCAATATACAAAATGTTGTAAGATGGGCAAAAAGCTGAAGAGCATGGAGAGATCATATCGATAGGATGACAGAGGACAGGTTAGCTAAGATAGCAGAGGGAAAGCCAAACGCCACGAGACCTCCAGGAAGACCGCCGAAATGATGGCGCGAGGCCTGGACATCGTCGTTGCTGGATTGACGGGATGGGGACTTGGGAAAACTACAGGACAGAATCCTAAATTAAGAGGAAGAAGAAGAAGAAATAATGGATTCGCTATGCTCTCTCTCTCCCCCTCTCCATCTCCCCCTTCTCTCTCCCCCTCCCACCTTCTCTCTCTCATTTTCTCACTTTTGAAATCGTTAATGTAATTTTAATAATTTATTTTATTTTTACAGCAATAAAAATATTACAAACAAGAAATTAAAATTGTCTAAAAAAAAGATTCAGAAATTGAATTGCAAAACATTCAGGATTCAAAGAGGGGGGATCTTTATTACCTTATTATCTTTAAATAAAGTATTGGATGTTCAATACTTCATTCTATCCGAATTTTTATGATTCAACTGTGTATGTGTAAATTGAACAAAATATTGAACATCTCTATATGTTTGAAATTTTTAAGATGTTTCTTTGTGTATCAACATAGCTCGATAAAAGATAGATATCTCCATAGATTGTTGTGCTCAATATTTTTTCATTTTTGCATGTGACTATTAATTAGTTAGCTTTTGTGTTTCTGATTAAAAAAGAGAGTTATTTGAATATTTAGCTTTCTACACATCATATGTTCAGTAATTATATTCAGTACATGTGTTTAAAAGATTTTTCCTAAATATTTTATCGAGAATCTCTTCTTTAGTAACACAATATACAATTAACACAATATCAAGAAATAATGTAAATCTAATATACTCTACATTGGTTCAACATTGTAAGACGTTTCCTCTTATTTAATATATAAGTCTATTCAGTAATATCGATTCAATATTTACATTATATTGGGAAATCTTGGCCAATGCATTTCCAATATTATATAATTATTTGCGTGCAATATTTGTAATACATTTGCATTTATTCTGTGACCAATGTGTTACCTTTATTTCTGGAGATAAAATATTTTCAACCATTGTTTAGCCAATCTAAAGCCAGTGCACTGTGCTACTATAGTTATTATATTTATTCAATGATTAAAAATTTTGTTTTAACTCTAATAAACCACTTTTAATTTTTTTCATTAAACATTTTTAATAATTAAAGTAAAAAGTTATTATGTAAGAATTGTGTTATTTAAATGTAAAAAATATTTATTGAATAAAAATCATATTAAAGTTTTTTTTTAAAGTTCATTGAAATACAGTATGTAATATAATAATTATCAATCATACTTAATAATGTACATTCTGTATTATTCTTAAATGAAGTAATAGATTTATAGATAGATCAAATCTCCTCGAATAGGAGATATAGCAGAAAACAAACAGCAATACAAAGTTTTAAAATTTTATTTAAACAACGACAATAATAGATTCAAATTCTTCAAATTTTCAAATTTTTATTTAAAACTATGATATTAGAAATATATAATATCCATCGTATAATACCTAGCTACATAAATATACTTTTATTTCCATAAATCAATCTCTTTTTAGAATATAATCATATAATATAAATTTTTATATATTAAACTCTTTATTAAATATATTAATTTTTATTTTTATTATATTTTTGATATTAAATTTTTTATTTTTCAAATAAAAATATATAATTACTACTTATAAAAAATATAATTGCGTATGTTCTTCACAAATTATTAAGAATTCTAATTAATTTACCCACCCAGTGAGAAATAATTGGTAAAAAAAATGTCGATTAATATCAAATCAACGTCTGTTTCGACGCATTTTGAAATTCAATATCGGCTCAGTTTTCAATCAATATTTTTACCAGAGAGTTACAGAGAGTATTAAGATATCTTTAAGATAAAGAGGTATCTTTTAGAGAGAATTTTTTTAAGACATACGTATTTTCTACCTAGTACCAAAGATAACACAAAAACTTAAAAATCAATGCATAACGCTAACATTATGATTTCTATCTAATATAAAAATTTACTCTAAAGAATACGTTACTTTTAATTATAAGTTTATTATGTTAATTATTATGATATATTATTTTTATTATTATTTTGTTGTTGCTGTTATTTTTCCTAACAATTTTACCTTAAATACATTCGTAACTTTAATATAATAAAAGAAGTATCGATTGTAAAAAAAAATTAATTAAAATAATCAGTTTAAATGACTCCAAAACATACTATATGTACAACGCTATTCCGTACTGCGATAGAGTCAACACAGAGACTGAAGAGAAAGTGCCAGAATTCTATGTTCGAACTACAACTGACAATGAGCCTATTCATCAGCCTATTCATTCTCACAACAGAATCCTAACCTTCGATAACTGGTTCACAACAATAAAAATTTGCCGCAAGATGAAAAATGAGTTTGGATTGAACGTCATAGTCACAATAAGAAAAAATACAGGAAATACCGAACTCGTTTGTAATACCTGCACAAGCTGAAACTACAATATGCATGCATACGATCATAATAACGGATTAGCACTACTTTCCTTTCATCCTAAAAAAATAAGGTTGTCTTGCTAGTTTCCACCATTCATAAAAAAGATGTTGTTGGTGCTTCTGGAAAACCTGAAATTATCGAATATTATAATTGCAACAAAGGAGGCACTTTTGATCAAATTATTTCCAGTTATAGCACTTGTCAAAAAACAAATCGATGGAGCATGCAATTTTTCTTTGGTACATATATTAGACCAAGTTGCAATAAATGCAGTCATTGTTCATAATTTGATCGCATCAGACCCATGTGTAAGGCATACGAATTTTTTGAAAACGTGGAACTTAGTCTCGTCCGACCACTTTTAGAAAGAAAAAGTATTTATTCCAACTCTGCAAAAACATATTCGCACGAGCATTTTGCAGATTCTTGACCGGCCCTACCAGTCGGTAACGGTTACTGACAAATTAGAGAAGCGGAAACACTGTCGTTTTTGTCCATCTAAGAACGATAAAAAAAACAACATATGCTTGCGCTCGTTGTAAACGACCTGTTTGCAACAAACATCGAGTTAACGTTTGTAGAGATTGCGTATGAAATTTTTTTTAACATTCTTTTGTATTTGTTTTTATCAATTACATTTCTAAAAACATGTTTTATAACATATAATAATAAAAAAAAGTTTCTTACAAAAAAAATTTTTTTCTACCTTTTTCCTATATTTTTTACTCCTTTCAAAGGCGTCAAAAATATCCAATTTTCAGTTTTCAAAATAATTATCCAATTCTAATGGGACACGAATTTTATAATTTTTTCTTAAAAGAACATCTTTTTTGAAGAAATATCATGCCACTGTAGAAATATCATGCCACTTTTTTTTAAACTATTTTCCACTACTCCACCGATTTTTTAATAACTTTCCGCGCCAATGGCTTTGTTTCAACTTCTTTTTAACCGTTAATAATATGATAAATTTTTTTTATGACAAATATCGATTGTTTCATAAAGTACAAAAATTATACAACAATTTAGAATTTTTTCAGAATTTTCGGACCACGAAATTGATGTAAAACGTCGTGGACAAGAATAACCCGTGTGCGTGATTCTAGCATGTCAAAATAAGGTTCGTGAGACTAGGGTTAAGATAGTTGTCAAAAATCAATAGTGTGAGATATTTTATATTTTATTTGGCATATTTTGTCCTAAATATGTTTAAAAATATACTTAAGCTTCAGCAGAGGCGTATCAAGAGTAGGTATGATACGTGCCCTGGGCGCCATTTGAACGGGGGCGCCAATGGCATCGCACTATAAAGCAGTTTTTATTAATATATTTCATCAAGCATGGTAGATGCATGAATAAAATGCGTGCGCGCACGCGTGTGTGTGTGTGTGTTGTAAATAACTTTAGATAGTAGATTTTAAAGTAGTAGCAACAAAATAATTAATTTTGTTATTATTTTGTTATTATCTTAAAATTATCTATAGTTACTATCTTTAAATTGGTCCAGTAATAAAATGATTTATTTTGTTTATTTTTCAGCAACAGTATAAATTATTTTATTATTAAGCCAATTAAAGATTTAGAAAAAAAATGAAATTTCTTTGAAAATAGAAAAATATATTTTCGATAAAATTGTATGCTGAAAATAACATGGTTTCTTTAATTTTTTAAAATAAACTAGTGCAGAAAGAGAAGAAACTAAAAAAACTGACTTCGAGTACGTCATAGATCAATTTGCAACAGCAAAAACAAGGAAGGTGCACTTATAATTTTATGTAATGCCATAATGTAATCTAATGTTAAATAAAAGATTAACGATCTTTTTGAGCTGATATTATGATAAAAAAGATAAGTACTAGATTTTTGGATAAGGGCGTAAATTCAGTATTTGCCATAGGAGTTATTTTCTTTAGATATGCCTCTGAGCCTCGTAATCGAGTTGGCTAAAACACTCGCCCTGGAAAATCGGTAGGTCCCAAGTTTGAATCCTAGTTAATGTAATATTTTTCGCAACATATTCTTTGTTATCTCGTGTTGAGGAAGGGAAGTAGGATTTAATAGTATTATATAGATACGTATTACAGTATCGTTGTTAAATAATAATTAATTTAATATGTGTATTTCTATTTTGGTCTGAAATTGCGTTTCAAGTCTGAAAATAACGTGTAGTTCGCTAAGACAGGAAGTATACATGTAAGTTCACACGAATAATATTATTGGTAAAAGATCCAACCTGACGATAATTGGCAGTTCTTCTTATCGATTGTCGGAAACACATACAGTCGTAACTTTTGAAATATATCTAATATAATTTTCCTTTAACTCCACTAACAAAAAATATTTCAATCACTGACACGATGCGCAGCAGAAGTGTGACTATATTGAAAAGTCATGATTTATAACATAAAAATACATGAAAATTATAGTATAGTAGACATTGATCTGGTAATTATTACCTGCACATAAAATAATTATTTCTATGAGCAATAGACAAAATAAAAGTAATTTACCTTATAATTACTTTACGATCGTCCGATACCTCTGTTTCTTCTTTCGAACTTCTTCAATCAATGCATTTGTATTGCACCTCAAAGTAACATTCACGAAAATGGTATCTATTACAATCATGTGTACTCATCAGAATAGAAAAACGCACGTCATTAATCATACGTAAAGCACACTTTATTAGACACATATTGCGACAGAATCCCAGTGAAACGCAATAGCAAAAATAAAAAAAAAAGCTTTATTATAATTGTGCCTATTAATTAAACATATCGCGACATCGTTCGATTTAATATTGACTTCATATCTGTCCAATTCGAAGTTTTATATGAAATAAATGTCTCTCGAAATATTGTTAAATAACCAATACATATGCGTAGGCTTTAATCAAACGTGCCAATTGACAACTCATAGAAAATAATCGTGTTTAATATTCCCTGCTATTTGCCACAATCATATTTTGTTGCTATTTTATTTTTCTCTTAACAGCATTCTTATGAAACTTAGTACTTAATAATTTTTTAAAGCCGCTAAATACGAATTTTGGATCAAAATTCAAAATAACTGATCCAATATAGCGGTCATAAATTCGAAAAACAAAATGTATTCGAATCCAAACATAGTAAAAGATATAATTGTTGATCGCAAAAGCAATAAATTGCAATAATAAAGCAATAATAAATTATGAAATAAATTGATATAAAAAAATTTTCTATCATGTCGGTTCCCAATTGAAGAAATCGCACAATATCTGCTTCAATAAATAGTCATTGATCACAAATTATTAATCGTATATTAATGCCTCTGTGAAGTTGGCACCACATTTTCAAAAATTGAAAGTTTTATTAAGAGTTCCATTTGCACCCCAAATAGTTCTACAGTTCCTGATGGTTTTTAAAAATAATTCCGATGAAACACTTAAAGAAATAGCATTTTGAAAATATGAACTGCCAACTTCCCGTAGCAAGGCAACATGCAAAAAATGGCATTTAAACCACTTTATCTTATAGTTCTCAAAGAGTTCTACAGTTCCTGATACATTTTATCAATAGTTCTGGTCATTTAATATTTTTAAAAAATTTTTTAATCTCTGAGCTGGCACCGCATCTTTCGACAAAAATGGCTATAACTTTTTTGTTTTTAATTTTACAGCTTCGGGCCTTAATAACTTTCGAAAGAACTCGTCGGGGTGCCAACAGAACTGTCGACAGAACGCTGGTATCGCAAAAAAAAATTTTTTTTGGACTTAGCGCAAATCTAAAAGTGGCCAGAACTTTTTTATTTTTAATTTTACAGCTTCGGGCCTTAATAACTTTCGAAAGAACTCGTCGGGGTGCCAACAGAACTGTCGTCAGAACGCCGGAATCACGAAAAATTTGTTTTTAAATAAAAAAGTTCTGGCCACTTTTAGATATGCTCTCTCTAAGTCTAAGTCCAAAAAAAATTTTTTTTCCAATAGCAGCGTTCTGTCGAAACCCCGAAGTTCTTTCGAAAGTTTTAAGGCCCGAAGCTGTAAAATTAAAAATAAAAAAGTTCTGGCCATAGCTCTCTAAAAATTTTTAAGTCCGAAAAAAATTTTTTCGATACCGGCGTCGACAGTTCTGTTGGCACCCCGACGAGTTCTTTCGAAAGTTATTAAGGCCCGAAGCTGTAAAATTAAAAACAAAAAAGTTATAGCCATTTTTGTCGAAAGATGCGGTGCCAGCTCAGAGATTAAAAAATTTTTTAAAAATATTAAATGACCAGAACTATTGTTAAAATGTATCAGGAACTGTAGAACTCTTTGAGAACTATAAGATAGAGTGGTTTAAATGCCATTTTTTGCATGTTGCGGTGCTACGGGAAGTTGGCACCTCATATTTTCAAAATGCTATTTCTTTAAGTGTTTCGTCGGAACTATTTCTAAAAACCATCAGAAACTGTAGAACTATTTGGGGTGCAAATGGAACTCTTAATAAAACTTTCGATTTTTGAAAATGCGGTGCCAATTTCACAGAGGCTATATTAATCATATCCATTTCTACTAACGTAAATTAATTTTAATCTTTGTGTTTAACTTATTTTTTTATCTTCTTCTAAGAATAAGAAAAAGGTAAAAAGTAAGTTAAATCGAAAAAGTTAATTTGTACTGATTGAAATGGGACATTACTAATGGCGACATTACTAATACTAATGTTTAGTTCTGTTGCGATGCATAATAAAGTACGTAATTAACACCAGAGTATTATGCAAAGAATAACGCCATTATTCTATTTTATATTAATTAGTATATGCAATTAACTATATTTTTGCAATTATGGCGTGTTGCGTATGTGCAGAAATCTGAAAGGAGAAGGCTTGCATATCGGGCAACCGTGGAGCAACCATGGAACAAATTATTTGTCTTTATTTCATTTATTACTCATAAAATTGCTTATAATTATAATTATTTGCGGACAATAATTATTCCACCAAATGTCAATTACTCTGTACATTACCATAATTTACATACACTTCTATTTTATTCAGTAGCTTTTCAACGTAGTAATAATTCCGTTGCATATCGATTAGTGGAATATTACTTCTTATTATTTTATTGTTTAATATGTAATATGCATGGAAATTATATCAAATACGTATAATATAAATGCATGTATAAAGTTAAAAATATAAATAAATATAACATTTCGTGTAATATTCAATTATTTTATTTAATGAAGAAAGCTAATATTACTTATATATAATAGTAATATATTAATTATCTGTTTTTATAATAAATAAGTCAATTTTATATATTTATTTTATATATTTAATTTTTTACATATTTATTTCTTATTTATTTATAATACATTGGTTTTCTATTAATAAAGACGTTTTATAACAAAAGTTTGATAACTATTTTCTCATCGCATATGTAACATTGCAAAATGTTCCAATAATCGTTATTTTAATCGTTATTTAATATTTTAAATTGGTGCATCATCATATCAGACTTCATGGAAGTAATTATCTGCTTATCAGCTGAGCAGTTAATCTCTAATTAAAATTTGATTGAACTTATACTTTATAAGTTTGAAACTTTTAGTATTTCATTGACACTTTTTTATAAAGAATTTATATAACTGTCAAAAAGTCTTAGATATCATCAACGAAAATAAAATGTTGAACTTATTTCTACTTATTTTACAAATCTACGAAGAGCCATATCAAAAATATAACAACGAATGTTAACCGTCAGTTGTCGTAACCTCAGAACCATTCATTGTTGTCGGATGGATCGTACCCAAGCACTTTTCATTTGCTTATATCTCTGAACTAAATGCATTGATTTAAATGTTTTTTTTAATCGAACGTCAGAACCTTAAAAAAACAACTACGTAGACAGAATATCGTAAATATATTAGAATAAAAAATATTTTTAAAAAAGTAAACAATTAAAAAAAATTATTTTAATTGCTGTATTTTTACTTTAAAATAAGATAAAAAAGTTTTCTATCATATATCAATTAAAAGATCTTGAGTTATACTTTAAGGGAAAAAAATAAATCTATAATACAATTCATTCTAAAAACTATATTTTGCAAAGTGAAAATCAGTAAATTTGAACTTTTGCCGAAATAATATTTTATTCTAAAAAAATCTTTTTTTTATCAGAAAAAATTATTAAGAGACTGTAGTCGCTACTGACAACATAATAACATAACAACATATAAAAATACTGACGACTTCTTAATGAAAAACTCGATTTTTCGATACAACGCTTTCTTAACAACGTAAATATTATAAAAATTGAAAATACATATATTATTTTAAACATACATTATTTTAAAACGTTTTTTTATACTTCACTGATGATAAAACACTTTCACAAATCAATTGACAACGTAAATAAATTATTCAAAGCAATACTTATTTAGATTTCCGACGCAACATTTTTTAGGACATCGTTGTCACAATGAGTGGAATTCATCCGAGCTCTGAATTTTTAATTTTCAATTTCCCATTCGATGGTTTTAAGTGTAATAAATTGAGGCCGTTATGGGCCAGTAGGACAGACATCAAACTTTTCCCCCTATCCCTGGTCCGGGCTCGCCCTCTATCGGTCTTTAAAAGTGTAATAATGAGTACTGGGATATTCAAGTCATTTCTAAATAATACATTATTTAGACTTGGATATCCCAGTACTCATTATAACAACTGAGGGTTAATTAATAATGGCGCTATCAAAACACACAAACTTTTCAAAATATTAAAAAAAAGTTTCTAATCTGCGTAAAGTTTACTTGAATATAAATTTGGAAAGAAACAAATACTTAATACGATGTCTTTAGAAAGTAAATCCTATTACGAATTATAAACTCGACCTATTTTCATTCCAAACTCTTCAATTTTCTCTAAGTTGTTGGAACATCGCGTTTAATATATATGTATAAGTTTCATAAATATCTTTTGTGTTTGAAACGCACTGTACACAAACACTCCATGTGAATACACGTAGGTAGTTCCCGACGTACTGGCCAGTCTTGCCTCGCGGATTATCATTTCCATGAATATAAAGCGTCTTCGTGTCGGCATTGCACCGTATGTCTACCAAGGAGAGTCGGGCATGGAAAAGAGAAGAGACAACAGATTCGAGATGAAAGATGAAGATATCTATCTTTAGTGAGAGATGGAGATATTCATCTTTGGTGAGACACTTGAAAGAATATAAAATCGCGAATAATCTAACGGGCACTACGGTATATTATAAAAGAATTTGTACAATGAAAGCGTGCACACTATACACCCGTATAAGAGATTGCGTATAAGGGGATTTATGATATGTTGAGAAATTAAGAATTTATGATACAGACAGTTATTAGTAGAATCCGCGAGATTGAACAATCGTGAATTCAGGCAGCCGTGTTGTGCAATCCCAGAATTTATGAGCCAATAGTGGGGGCTTAAACGCGTGATCATTCTTATTCTTTTCAAAATGTTCGTTTTACGAATTCTCTCTTTTTTTAACTTGTTTATAGGCTCGCCATGCGTCGCTTAAGTCTACCTTTATGAAAACAGAGAACGTTTGCGTCTAACGACTCAAAAACGAGTAACTCTGGAAAATATATTTCATATTGACCTACAAGAAAATGTTCTTTTTAAAATAGAAATATTCACAATTTACATTCGCATAGTTAAATCACATTTTATAATATTTGTGATACAATAATGTAATTTTATATCACAGTTTCTTCGATGAGCAATTTAAGCGTCGTTATAAGTCATACATCGAACGTTACAAATATCTTATCATCATATTTTTTATCAATGTCTGTCATGCTATATAATTTTTATTGCGTTAGAATTATATCGTCTTTCCTCGAATCATGAATGATAGTTCTCGGGAAATTTCACGCATTCCGCGGTTGCGTTTCCTGACCAGTTTCCTCGCAACTTCCTGTATCGTAGGACGCAGGATGTATGCAACGTGTACACACGATGACACATCAATTGAGTTGTTTCATGAACGTAATCCATTGATAGTTTGGAAAATCAGATTTGCCTATTAAATCCTTTTATACCAAAAAAATTTTATTAAAAATTTTATCTTCGAAATAAAAATCTTGTACATATTTTCACACATATTTCATCTTATATTTAAGATTTTATTATTATTATTTGGAAATAGTAATATATGCATATATAATAATTGCGCAGAATTAGCAGAATAGCATACCAATTTGAACGTTTCACGAAAAATAACTATCGGCCCAATTTAGTTTCATAGACATTCATAGTCACCTCCATTTTCGGCCAAGTCGAGCCGCCAGCTTGGCGAATAACAAGCGTGCACGCGTAAATACGACATTGGAAAAGTTTCACCGAGTGAAACCTTATTATCACCGGTTCCGTGCGCTCGTTTAACTCGCTCGTTCGCCCGTTCGCCCGACGACCTCGTTCGATTAATTTGCCAACGTTTTGCACCCACGAGACGCCTGTCATTATATCCCGGATGAACAGACAGTGTGGGCCGATGCGGAATAAGCAGGAAATTAGAAATATATCCGCGTCACTCTCTCGACTCGTCGTCCGTGCAGATATGGTAGTGGATCGGCTATGGAGAGGGAATTGCATCACTTGCAACGAGCGTGTGTCAGATGTCTTTTTTCCACGCTAATAGAGGACGTCACAAAAGTGACGTGTAACAACAAGAAGCTGTTGAGAAAGAAAATATTAATTTGGGAATTAATCTTGTCGCAAATAATAAATTCTAGCCAATAGAATTAACTATATAACAAATACAAAATTAACGCAACAAGCCTTTTAAGAGCCGGTAATAAAAAATTGATATATTATAATAAACCGTACAAAATGATACATAAACGTCACGTAATATACAGGGTGACCCATTTTAACTTAGGCAGCCAAATAACTCGAAAAATAAGCACACTACGAAAAAATGTTTAGAATCAAAATTTCGTCATTTCGAGGGGGACGTACAATGACGTTAAAATCAGCCCCTCCACCCCTCCCCCTGGGCGGTGAGGGGGGGCAAGTTTGAAATTTTAAATGGGAACCCCTATTTTTTATTGCATATTCGGAATCTTTGGCTAAAAACACATACAATTTGTCTGAAACATTTTTCTCGATTCATGATAGATGGCGCTGTAATCGACGAAATTCAATTTCTTCGATTTCTCTTACTGAGAACCCATGCTTACGATTCTGCAATAAATTAACAATAAAAATACTACGTTTTCATTGTTAATACTCGAAATTAGTCTTAAAACAAACTTCTCATTATTTTTTATTACTCATTAATTACTTCTCAAGAAACTGCTTTTAGCGTAACCTGCCCTTTAGGCAACTTGAATGGTCCGAAGTACCGAGACATTTAGCGAAGTACCGAGACATTTTGGACTTTCCATCTGATGGAGTTCCTCTAAGTATCCCTCCAAAATTTTGTCCATTTAGTGCCAAAGTCACAAGTGTTTATGTATTTTTTTAACATTTGTACTCTGATAAAATTCTGGTAAAATGGCAAATTATACGCCTACAGAAGTAGTCGATATTCTTATAACCTTTGGTGAATGTGGTAGAAATTACAGACTTACTGCCCGTACTTATGCGGAGCGATTCCCAAATCGCCGCCATCCTACTGATCAACAAATTATAAACATTGAAAGGAGATCTCGTAATAATCCACTTCATCGCGAAAGGCGAAGGAATAGACTTCATAATAATAATGACCCTAGATTGCTCGCAGTTTTGGCTATGGTTCATCAAAATCCCCATATTAGTACCCGTCAAATAGAACGAGAACTGGGAATCCCTCAAACTACGGCACATAGATTGTTACGATCAGTCAATTACCATCCGTATCATATTACTCTGGTACAGGAATTAAGTGAGGCCGACTGCGTACTCAGAGTACAATTTTGTAGATGGGCTCTTGAGATGTTAGATCAGAATCCAGATTTTTTTAGTAATGTTTGTTTCAGTGATGAAGCAACATTCATCAGCAATGGTAGTCTCAATAGGCATAATTGCCACTATTGGTCACCAGAAAATCCACATTGGTATCGTGAGGTGCTTAATCAACATCGTTGGAGTTTATATGTATGGGTAGGCATTTGCAATGGCCAAGTCATTGGACCTCATTTTTTTGAACGTCCAATTAATAGTCCAATGTATTTAGAATTCCTCGAAAATGATTTGCCAGCATACCTAGAGAATGTTCCCCTTGCAGTTAGACTAAATTTATGGTATCAACAAGATGGTGCTCCTGCTCATTATGCTCGTATTGTACGGATGTTTTTGAATCAAAGGTTCCCAAATCGGTGGATAGGGCGGGGTGGACCAGTTCTGTGGCGTATACAGAGTATTAACAATGAAAACGTAGTATTTTTATTGTTAATTTATTGCAGAATCGTAAGCATGGGTTCTCAGTAAGAGAAATCGAAGAAATTGAATTTCGTCGATTACAGCGCCATCTATCATGAATCGAGAAAAATGTTTCAGACAAATTGTATGTGTTTTTAGCCAAAGATTCCGAATATGCAATAAAAAATAGGGGTTCCCATTTAAGATTTCAAACTTGCCCCCCCTCACCGCCCAGGGGGAGGGATGGGGGGCTGATTTTAACGTCATTGTACGTCCCCCTCGAAATGACAAAATTTTGATTCTAAACATTTTTTCGTAGTGTGCTTATTTTTCGAGTTATTTGGCTGCCTAAGTTAAAATGGGTCACCCTGTATAAACGTCATGTTGACATTTATGTATCATTTTGTACGGTTTATTATAATATATCAATTTTTTACTTTATACATAGCGTGTTGTCATTTACATAAATGTTCCGGCTCTTAAAAGGCTTGTTGCGTTAATTTTGTATTTGTTATATTGAGGAGCCATTCTTGTAATTAGATATTTATATTTTAACTATATAACCGTATTATAACCATATATATATGGTGCTCAAATGATGAACCAGCAGTTTTATAAAATGTGTAAGATAGATTCAATAAATGCAAGATGCATAGAAATTATTTGATATTGTTTAACAGACAATTACTGGAGAATGATCAAATTATCAATTATGTGAAATATTAATAATAAATATTGATATTTGATCGGTATTCAAATGATTGCTAAGTGGTACACATTCGTTCTTTCTGGTGCGGGTAAACGACGCGTGGTTCAACGAACCTATCAACAAGTTAAAAAAAAAGAGAAAATTCGTAAAGCGAACTTATTGAAAAGAATAAGAATGGCCAAGCCATTTAAGTCCGCCTTAAAAGGAACTACATAGAAACCAGATAAATGCGTCGATCAAAACGTCGTCGATGGAATTAATTCGTCAACGATAAACAGGAG
The DNA here is from genome assembly GCA_901521435.1 of Crematogaster levior. Lineage (NCBI taxonomy): Eukaryota > Metazoa > Arthropoda > Insecta > Hymenoptera > Formicidae > Crematogaster > Crematogaster levior. Next base: position 212,214 of record CABEGB010001325.1, read on the forward strand.
AGAGACTGGTAGTCGAGAAAAATGAGAATACCCTATAAATTTCAGAGTCACTTTTGTCGCTCCCGATATCGTTCCGAGAGTGCGAGAGTGGTTTGAGATCGTTCCAATTTCATCTCGAGCTTGATCCACATCAAGCACGCTCGAGAGGCTACGTCGTTATACAACCAAAGTGGGAAAGAATGATCAGCCTTGTTCTCTACGGTACATTCATTGGTATTCCGGATGAGCGATACGCGCGTTCCTAGTGGACGAGATTAGGAAGTCATTTGCCGACACCAAAACAGGCCTTAACAAGCGTAATTTCTTTGCTGTCGCAAACTATTTTTCATGGTGTGATTACAAAATCTAGAGCAATGAGTAATGTTAAAACAAAACAAGCTCGCTTTCATTATATGAGTTTCAAAGAGAAAAAAAGAATGTTCTCAATGTTTTCTCTCGATCTATTTACACAGCTTTTAAATATGCGCAATTTAAACGTATGGAAAACCAAGTAGGTATCGCATTCAAACTTTATTCACAACACTATTCGCACCAAACGGTGAATCAGATAAATATTTAAAATAAGTTTTAAAATAAGTTTTTTTTTATTAGTTTTAGTTTTTTTTCTATCATTTAGATTGCGAGAGAGCTACACGCGCTCAATCTCTTTTTATAAATATTTAAACATATTCAAAATATTATTTTAACTTAAAATATGCAGGAAACAATCTAATTAAAATATATATTTAAATATTAATTTAATTAATAGATTTAAATATTTAAAAACTTTTTAAAGTAATATTTCGATCACTTTCAAAAGCAGTTAATTTTCAAATTCCCACCTCTTGATATACGAACTATTGTTTTTACAAGTTATATACTTACAAATATATATTAAATATATATATTCTATGTCCAAAATCTCGAAATGTAAGGCTCACCCTGTATATTCTAAATGCATGTATGTATATATAATACGTATACTCACCCGGAATCACCGATGTAATCCAGCATGCGTATCTTCAGCATGTCGTACGCAGCATCGAGTATTCCGTCACATGTACGACAAACAAATCAAAATTGTTGCCGGATCGTCGCCAATGTCAAAATAATCGCACGTCGCCGACGACCGATATCCCGGACGAGTCTAACGCGTGTTATCGAACGGTACCACGACCCCAATGCCTCGAAACGAAGTCACGCGTGTTTTGAGCAAGTCACCTTGCATGGGAAATGCATGCTTATTCGATTACTCGATCATCATCGAAGCCTCAATTTTCATCGGACACTCAATGTAGAATGTAACTGCAAAGATGTATTAAATACATAAATTCATATTCACGCCGTACATTTCGAACATCTAGATGTTTGTAGTCTCCATATCAAATAAATATTACGAAAATTTGTATCTCTTCTCATAAAAAATCGCAAAAGAAAATGTATGTTTCGATAAAAGACCGTGAATAGAACAAAAATAAAAATTTGTAACGAGTATATTGTCCTATCACTTGCCTAGTTCGGGAGTTGATCACGTTTACTATATACTATACATACGGCGTGAATACGGAGAAATTAGAATGCTAAACATAATTAGGCCATTATAGTAAATATCACACTTCTTAATCGAAGATTAATATACTACGATTCCATAAAAAAATTAAAAAAAAAACAAATTTCCAGAGAAGAGATGGAAATGACGAGAATCGTACAATTGAGTCACGGTTGCAAGAACGCGATAAGAAGGATGATTTTACATTTGTCGAATGTGTGTTTTCAAATCGCGATTATCGAACTGAGATAATACGGTCAGTTGGTCCTGTCATAAATCAATGTAGGCTCCTGTTCACTCATTGCCATCTTGGCTGCAATAAAAATTCTTGCACTATGTAAGAATTAAAATAACAATGTTTTTTAATAAAATAATCGTTTATAATTGAATAGACTTGTAAAATACATCAAAAACTCCTATTTTATTCAATGTAATAATAATCAACAAATAACTTGAATAAATAAATATAAAAATTGTGTCTGATCAAGGACAAAAACAAACTTTTGACAACAGTCGAATTGAAATAAAAATATTTACTGTCACGTATTAAATTATAACAAAATAGAAATCTTCAGTATACTTTAACACTTGAAAATTATTTTAAACATAAAAACACTACACTAAAACAAAAAATGATGCTATACGTTGCAAGAATAATTTAACTTTTTAACGTAAAAAAGCACGTATCATACATTCAGTACATATGTATTCATATATTTTTATGTATCGATACATAAAATTTTTATATCCACTGTTTTTCAATTAAGTCGTTACTGTCAACGCGGACTTCACAATTGACTCAGCAGGAGTCTTAATTCTTCTGATACGTTTCTTCGAATGCCGCGACACGAAAGGGACTCTTCCATCTTTTTTGTGTCGAGATTTCACGAAAAAACTACGAGCAGAAAAATCCTGACAAATCGTAACTAGAACATCCTGATCATCTTCCAATTAACGAGGCGCATCCACTTTAATTTTTCTCAAAATTCGTTCGAAATTAACTTGCTCATATTTTTTCATCAGTAATTATCCGCTTTTCGCCTATCAAATAAATATCTTTCATTTTCCAAATATCTTTCATTTTTAACTATTTTACATTTAATTTGGACAAATAACGTTCCACGAATGATATCCTAGCAGTGTCGCGGACATATTAAGATAGAGAAGAACTTGAAATTGAAACAAATCACCGATATTTCCGTAGTTTCTGTCGTGTAACGAGTTCACGTGAGTTGTTTGATATTTGTTTTCATCAGATTGTCCCGGTTACGCTACTGTTGCACTTTACAACAGAGATAACAATATAATTCACAAATTATTTGTTATTGTTCTTCGCGGATCACGTGTAATTCGCACCAGATAACGTCATTCGAGACTACTCTGATACTACAACGTTCGGCTACAACTCTCAAATGTTATTACGTTACGATTTTTATGTTGCAATTACAATTTTGAAATTTTGAATACAAATTTCTCAAATTGTAATACTTTTGTACTTCAATTACCGATTCGAGATATACATATACTGCATTTCCAGTGTATAGTTAACACTTTTTTCGCACTTTTCGTCGAAACTCGATACTAATTGAGATTTTTCTCGTCGTGAAACGCCGAAGAGAAGATGACGAGAGACACGACGACGTATCAAAGCGCCGAACAACTGTTTAACAAGCCTGCTCATACTTGCATCGTCAGTGGCACTCGCTCCCACTGAGGCTCTGCCACCTCCTCCTCTTCCTCCCCTATCGCTCACCATTCGCTCGGGTCCTCCACTACCTCTGCTTTTCGCTTCTGTCCGAGATCCTCGAGAAAAGGACTTCGCTCTCGAGAACCGCCAGTCTTTCGTGTCCGATAACGTGTTTGCGCTCTTTCAGGAGCCAATCGACATCATTTCTTGATGCTTTGAGTGCCATTGATCATTGTTAATAGCCGGCACTAATTCTATCAGTTGTTATCAAAATGTTGTTTTCAAGTACTTTTGAAATCCTCACGCGTATTTAGGATTAAGTTGTTTAAAATGTAACTATTTTATTTTGCTAGTTCTTTCGAAGCTTTATATCTATATTCTTATATCTATATTCTTTTATCAGTGAACTAGTACAATCAGTGAAAATGCTAATGCACAATGATTCAGTTCTGGACAATTGATTGTTCAATTATGTAAATTGTCAAAACTGTCATTGAATCAATAATCATAGAGGTTTTTATATTTATTTTTCATTACGTATGTAGTGAAATAATATACATATTTAATGAAAATAATACAGAAAAATAATGTCTTCTAAACATAACTGTCTTTTATCTGAGTTCTCGGCTCAGTTTAAATCTTTTCTGCCTGAAAATATGGGATCGCAATCTTCTTTATTTAAAAGATCTTTATTTGTTATAAAAGGAAGATATTATTAGATAGCCTAGAAAGGGTCAGATTAGATTAGACTTAGCTTAGAGTTAAGAACCCCTTGATTTAAACGTGCTTCTCTATGTTGATGCCATTATACCGCGACAAGACCAACAATTTTCTATTGAGATAATAGCACAGGGAAGAGACTCAGAAACCAACGGAAAATCACGAGACTAGTTACCGAACGTATATACTAATAGTATGCCCCGTTGTTCAACTACGGAAGATCGCTCGAGGCTTGAGAACCGAAGTATATTATGGATTTCACAATGATCGACCGATCGCGCAAAATTTTTCCGACACGAATTTTTTCGAGAGTTCAAGATTTACGACGTCAAAATGGAATTCATTAACGTTACCGTACGACGAAACTCAGGAATGGATAAAAATAAACAGTGAATCATCTGGACATGTGCACCGTGCCTATGTATTCACTATGCGTACGTGCGCGATATCAATATTTGTTGCGATAAATTCCCCCCAAGGAAGTTGCGCCCGATAAAACTTCCGAGAAATTTTAGGCTTTCTTGAGCACTCAAAAAGCCCGCTTTTCTTTCACGAAATCCCATGACCGTTGTTGTTCCGCAAACGGTTCGATAAGATTGCCATTTGAATGGAGTCATACATTTTTTATTCACACCATAACCAGGAAGTCTAATGAATAATGTGATAATGCGAGATAACACTGATAATCATATAACAATAGTCGCTTATAGATTAATGTTCATCACATTAATGTTCAAACCAATAACAATACTATTTTATTTTCCAATAATTATGTTGTCAATGAGAGATATATTATAATTGGATGTAATTGTGCAATAAGAAACCAAATGTCAATTTCGTGATTTTTAATTCTGTATTGCAAAGTGGTCATAAAAACTTATAGTATTATAGCAAAAATAATCCAACTTTTATCTCTGAAAAAACACATATAACACATGGAATTACTTTAAAGAGGATTATATTTGAGCTATTACGTGCAGAAATTTATTTTTAATGTTTCGTGAAATTTGCGGAACATTAAAAATAGCGAAAAGGTAAAGTTGTGGAATTGGTTCCGCATTTCAAAACTGTGCCCAATGTGGATCTTATTAATGCAAATATATTTATAAAATTATGATATAAAGAAACGATTCTGTCATAGCGACTCATAAATACAGTTATGTAAGATTATTTTTCTTTACAAAAATTCTTCATCTTTCACATGTTTTCTTATTTCCTTTAATAATTTCTTATTAATAACACAAAACCACACAAAAAAAAATTTTTGGAAAATCAACTGGGATCAGAGTAGGTGTTTCTTATAGATTTTAGATCATTGAGTCTGAATTCGTAAACCGTTTTGTTCTATCACGTCTAGGTTTTTAGATAATCGAGAAAAATATCGGAAAATCTATAAAAATTGAAATAAACATTTGAAGAAAGAGCAAAAGTATAACATCAAAATGCAGATACAGAATTGATTTAAATAGGAAAGTAGTACCTCCACGCGATTCAGAATGGGTAACGCTCCTACTAAATCTACTTTAAATCGAATTAAAATCTCATCCTAACTTTTGGAACTTACCTTCCAAAAGTTACAAACCCGGATTCGAAATTTTAGACATTAGCGTTTTTTGAAACTCATACTGGTCGACTTTGTGTTCAAATCTGTGTCTAACTTAATTAACTTGCGTAACTTATCAAAAGTAACAATTAAAATCTATTCCTGAAGATGAAAAGACCTTCTATAACTCACGCGGATTGCCTAATTGTTCGTTACTTTACATCGTTTTACAACATGTTAAGCTATAATACCTAACATCAGTAAAATACATTTTTTAACACTTTATTTAACTTACCAAAATATATTTAAATCAATTCTGCGACCGCATTTTGATGTTATACTTTTGCTCTTTCTTCAAATGTTTATTTCAATTTTCACAGATTTTCCGATATTTTTCTCGATTATCTAAAAATCTAGACGTGATAGAGCAAAACGGTTTACGAATTCGGATTCAGTGACCCTAAATCTATAAGAAACACCTACTCTGATCCCAGTTGATTTTAAAAAAAAATTTTTTGTAGTCTTGTGTAATTATCTTTTCTCTTTTCAAGCTTTATAACTTTAACATGCATTGTAATATTAATTATAGTTAATTACAGAGACATTTTCAATTTATTATAATCTGTCATTTTGTTATTTAAATTCCGAAATAACTCAGGCATGCTTGTATCTTACTGTTTCTCGTGGTCGGGGACAACTGGTCCCTTCGTGGGATTGAATCACGAACAATTCACGTGAGGGGTAGAACCCCCTGTAAGGATAGATAGGGCACTCGGATGCATCACGAGTAGAATAGCCAATTACCGGCGCACGTCGCATGCGTTTTTTCCTCGGTTGGTTTTTTCCCTATTGTGATTGTTAAATTTAGCAGAATTTTTTGCGCGACCCCTTTGCCGTACCACGTTAACACACAGTCATTAATCTTCATCCGAAAGCGACACGTATTGTCCGCGCATACGACACATCGGGCAATATCAAATTTACATTTAGATTTCGGAATCTCATCGTAGTTGTAGATACAGAAAGTCTCAAATAAGTTGATGATGAGCACAAACTTCATTATTTAGTTTCGAAACTGATAAGTTAGCAAGTAACATCCGAGAAATAACGCTAATTTCATGGTAAAAAATTTCTGATCGATAATAATATAACATCGAAAACTTATGAGATTGAAAATATTTGTCAAATAAAAATCAATTATCTGTGCAATATTCAAAATCCAAGGTAATGCATCTAAAAGTTCAGAAAAAATTACATAAACAATAATTAGCCACAAACTTGAGTGAGTTACTTTTTAATATAGGTACTCTCTTTATAATACACATTTGACATTTTATTTCATATATGTGTAAATATTAATTTATGATTTTTTATCTCTTTCCTCTTTCCTCTTGAAATCATGGGTAATAGAGTCGTGATAGAATCTCACGAGCTCAATTTTATTGACAGGATAATCAAATATGACAGAAACTCGTTTATCGATAGCTCATTTATCAGAACAATATCGAGATTAAATCGAGATCAATGTTTTACGGATATTTTCTCCTATTTCATAAATATCAAACTTCTTAGACACTTCATATACGTATATGAATTTCTTTGGTTTGAATACACTAAAATTACGTGTAACATTCTGAAAATTTTAATTACAATATTAAAAATATAACAATCGAATAATGCTAGATTTTAATATTTCTCCCATTATAATAAATCTCATTTTATTATTTTCACACATAAATGGAATTTTTTTTTCTAAATAAAAACCTCGCTCTCTCACGTTCGTTCGAAAAGTGATGTTTAGCTAGAAAAACTTTAATTGGTGTTTATAGTAGTGGTTTTATAGTAGACTCCTAACTTTTTCATTGTTCATATTTGTTCATTGTTCGTATTTGCATAACGCGTTTCATTCATCACGAATATATAAGCGCTAGTTACTTGATAACGATCGATCTCCCAAATTTATATCTAAATCAATTACCAAATTTCAAAGTGCGAAAACAATAAAAAACCGCCACCGAACCAGGTGTCTGTGAACGAAGAACATCCAAGTATAATTATTAAAATCGGAGTAGCTTTTCTTTTAAATGTCCCAAAGTATAAAGAGTAAAGCCTTTTTTTGTGTTTATAGCAAATAACTAATGTTATACTTCTTGTGTATTAAACCGAATAATCTATTGATTTATTTCTGCGTGTATGCCGTCAAAGCTTACAAGTATAACTGCGGAAAGAACGCAAGATCCTTAAGAAACTTGGATGACCCAGTTCCTGATGTTTCTGTTGCAACGAACGGCAGGAGGAAAGTCCCTCCGTTAACTAATCGAAATAGCGGAGTCATCCCGCCAATCGAGGTGCACTACTCTTCTCCTCAAGTTGTTTCCGCTGCCGCTCTACTTGCCTCTCGGAGAACTTGCGCGCGCGCGCGCGAGTACACGATGTCGCATAATTCCTGGCATTAGTGAATCTAATTTGTTACTGAACGATCATCTCCGCTCGACAGTCGATCGACGATCATTGGCCGACGGAATGAAGATGTTCCTCTCCTCCTGTCTCTCTCATTCCTTCCTCCTACCTTCCTTCCCTCTTCGAAATAAATGATTCCCTTCATTATGTAAGATATTACGGTGTCTATGTCGAATTCTAAAAGATCTTACATGATTCGAGAAATGGAATTTCGACATGGAATATTACATTTAAGGATGTTCTGACGCTAACAGAACTAATATTGATAACTAATAATGACCTGAAAATTTAATAGAATATCTAAACTCGTATGCAAAACCTGAAACAGATTCTCTAATCGGTTCACGAGTTATTCAACTTTTAATTTTGCATGAGGTTCATATGGAATAGCCGCATATTCTCACTTATATAAACGAAATTATAAAAAAGCATCACCCAAGTAGAAACGTCATATTGATCAAATCATGACCAAAACATGATGTAAATTAATCAATATAACGTCAAATTGATACCAACTGTAACAAACGAGAAAGTTTTTTGTGTATTAATAATATTTAATGCATACTAGACACCGAATCTTATTTAAAATACATAAGATATGTAAAAAAATATTTTGACTTTCTGTTCTTCTTGGGCATTGACAATATTGTGAAATTTTATTGATAAATCAATTAAATTAAATTAAATATTAAGTGGTGTTTCTAAAAAGGCTAATATCGATTCACTAATTTATTCTTGAGTTAACGAAATTAACGAAAAATAATGAAAAATTTCGAAAATGTGCTACGATATACCCTTAATATTAATCATATTTTTTTACATATCTTATGTATTTTAAATAAGATTCGGTGTCTAGTATGCATTAAATATTATTAATACACAAAAAAACTTTTTCGTTTCTTGCAGTTGGTATCAAGCCTAAAAGTTTTTTGCTGACAATCACAAAATTTGCAAAATATGAACATATTTTCATTTGCAGTACCAGATATTATATTAACTTATTATTATTATTTAAGTAATTATATTATTATTTAAGTGCTTTACACGATAAGAATACATGTGATGCATATCTTAAACCAAGAAAGTATAGAATTTCATCAATTTCAAATTGAAGTAACTTTTGTTTGAGACTTGAGTACGGCCAGAACATTCTTAGAGCTACATTTATATGAAAATATTACTATGGGATATCTATTATCTAATAAATGTAGTATAAGTAATGTATAGTTGCGTAGAAAAAATAAGAGATATTTGCGATGCATAGTTCTAGAAAGTGTCGCTATGCAGGTTTTTGGCGACTAATCAGGAAATCAATTTCTGGTACTGACTACACTTTTACGATATTTGAATGTATGAGTATATGATGTATGGGTGAATACGTGAAATTTATCTAAATTTGACGTTTCGATCCATGTGCAAACATAGTACACGAGTTACGAAAATAAAGAGAAGTTGCGAGCTGTGAAAAAAGTTACTGAATAATTCCGTGCAAAAATTATAGAGTGGTACAAATGCGAAAGTGCAAAAAGCTGTATCTATAACTTAACAGAAACCTACTACATTATTATTAGAATAAAATGATAAAATAAGGATTTTTTTTTATGCGTAATTAAATTCATATATGGAGTTATTTAGAATTCGATTATAAAGAATATTTTCTTCTTTTCGTTATTTCCTGGAGAAAATGAATATTAAAAATTCTTGTTTACAATAATAAGTATAATAATCTTTTAGTAAATAGAAGTCATTACGTAAAATACCCAGAATTTCAATAACAACTCTCCCTCCCCCCCTCTCTCTCTCTCTCTCTACGGGTATGTGCATGCGCACACACTTTGGGATGATTTAATAAATTTTTCCAAGATTTAGCAAAGAAAAAAATAAGTTGTTTAGCAAAATAATATAAATGTGATATTAATTAGTTATCAATTTTATACAAAAAAAAATTTTCTGGCAAAATTGCTAACGTTCGCCAAAAACACTAGTTTTACACTTTCTAATCATGAAACAATCCTCCGCCTTGTGACGAAATGGTGTTTATTCGCTGTTCTCTACCTAGTTTCACGATTCTTCATCATGATATTTTGTGAATCTTACATCGCTTTCTTGCAAGTCATGTCACCCAAAATTTCCGATTACAGCACATTTATCATTAACCTAGTACATTCTTTATTGACTTGTTCTGAACCAATGTGTAGTTCATTTTTATCTTATCGATGATTTATGTCGTCTTTCACACCTAGTTAGCCCTCCCCCATTTGATCAAAATTTAATGAAGAAATCATATAATAATGCTATTTATGTGCTCTTCAAATCCATAAGAAAAAAATGTTATTCTCGTTTCGTTTAGCCAAAATTTTTCTAATGGAAAGGCTGAATAGAGCTGTCAGTGAGAGCTGTCCCACAAACAATTCTAAAAAACAAATATAGGGACTTACCCGCTAATTATGCATTCTTACATCAGACTAATTTCGATTTTTGCACCGCATCCCCTGAAGGACTTTTCCTTGGTCCAGTGATATGTCTTATACCTCATGTCTTATAACTCATTAACATATCAAATTATTTTATCGTACTACATTATATTATGATTTATCGTATTCTCTAACTCAATAAATGTTTTTTCTTATAAACTATCTTATTACATTTACTGCAATTGTATTTATTTGGAAAATAATATGGAATTAATAAAAGAATACATATTTATGAATCGTCTAGTATGTAAGTAGTGAGATACTATGTACTTTTATCCAAGACTTAATCTTATCTACCAGAATACTACAGAATAATGCAGTTTTTGAGTGAGATTATAACCTGGAATATCTGCTAATATCTGCTATAGCAAATGCATTTATTTTTTCTCAGTATTCATTTGATTTGATAAACATCTCTGAATTTTGACACTAGTTTTTTATTTATTCCTGGTTGGAGTACTTTAATTAGTACAAAAGCACCCTCACTATATTTTGTTGGTTTTTATCTATATATTTTTTATATATTGGACTTTATATTCTTGTACTGCACCATTAACAAACTTTGCCGTGTCCTCAAGTCCTTTCGTTCTTGCTCAATATTTTTATCGATTAAAACTAATTTAGCTATGTATTATCAAAATTCTTTATCCAATTAATTTTTTTGATCGTAATAAACCACTAGAGGCAGTATTTATAAATTTAGAGAATGTATTATATAACAATAGCATAATATAATATAATATTAATGTATAAAATAAAAGTATAATATAATATTAATTATATAATATTAATATTATACTTTTCCAGTCTTTTTGTCCAGTCACTTGGATTGTCAAGTTTTGACGAGGTTGATTTAAAAAATGTTTGTTCAATGTAATGTTCAACGCTCCGTTTCCCCATGGTGACGCTACTGCAGTTATGAAATAATTTAATTTCGTTCTCTCAAAAAAATTTGCAAAGCTACTAGATGAAAACACGGTATCACGAGCACTAATTTTTCTTTCCAAACCAACTAAATAAATCAATTAAAGATGATAGACTGTGATAACTTGTTCGGTAGTGGTGGATTTACATATAAATGAATTTTGTGCGTATGTGTGCGTGCGCGTGCGCGCGCGCGTGTGTGTGTGTGTACACATCTGCCTTCATTGGCTGACTTTGTCACCAATATTTTACTTTCAAAAATTCTGTCGATTTAGGTAAAAATATTATTTAAAAAATACAAATATGAGATGCCAACTTCCCGTGGCACCTCATTTCCCAAAAAAACATCATTTAAATGGTGAAATTCTATAGTTCTCAAAGAGTTTCTAATAGATTTTAATAATAGTTCCGGTCTTTAAATATTTTTAAACAATTTTTTAATCTCAGAGCTGGCACTGCATGCAAGAGTAAAGTCCGAGGTGCTGGCAGTTTTGATCGATTTCTTGACAGTTGTCGACAGTTCTCTAATAGTTCCGAGCGTCCCTACAAGTTTTAACAATAGTTCCACCCGTTAAACATGTTTAAACAATTTTTTAATGTCAGAGCTGGCACCGCACCCAAGAGTAAAGTCCGAGGTGCTGGTAGTTCTGATCGATTTCTTGATAGTTCTCGACAGTTCTCTAATAGTTCCGAGCGTGCCTACAAGTTTTAACAATAGTTCCGCCCGTTAAACATTTTTAAACAATTTCTCAATGTCAAAGTTGACTGAAATATTATTTCAGTATCAGTCTCCATTTCTCTTTCTAGTCCTAGTCTAGTATTTATATTGTTCGTTTCATTTTAAAAAGGTAGATCCTCCTCCGACCTTTCCTTAAATGACCTCCTCCTTTATGAAATATATCATATTTTATATTAAAAAATATTTTATATTAAAAAAAAATATGACAAATTTGAAAATATTTCAGGAAATTAACCAAAAGAAGCTTTATTATTTGTTCTGGAAACGTTCTCAACAACGGCTATAAGAATATGGAATAAAAAATTCGGGGTTAATTTAAAAAAATTCAACTTGATCTTAATAATCATCTTTGATCTTGTCCTGACCTTGACAATGCCATCCAAGATCAAACTGATAAAATCAGTAAATAAATCTTTTTAAACCCTACAACTTTTATTCAAAACACACACAATTTTTCTGTAAAATTCATATTTTTCGAGAGGTTTCTCTTCTTTTCCTCACCCTGCATACATCGCACGGTTCGTAATAAATTCTTATACTCATGAGAAAAGTCAGTTAAACTGCAACAAAAAACTTCGTTAACACCCGAGAAACATCAAAACTAAATATTTAAAAAATTAAAACTTGAAAAGGTACAACACACCACACGCGCGCGCGCGCACTCTTTCAACAAGAACTTTGATGTCATTCTATTTATTTAATGCAAAAATTTGACATTTAATATACCATTTCTGATACGATTTTTTTTAGCGTACAACGATTTTTCGTCCAAAATCTGTACATCCTTCCAGTCAAATTCATGGTTAGTTTCTAGTCTGTGGCAGAAGATAATAGGTTTTGAAGATTTTTTATTGATATTGACTCGATGTGTTTCTTTCATGATTTTAGTTTTAAGTTGTCTTTTCGTTTGATGAGCACAAGTAGCCTCACAGTTCTGACAAAAATCTTGTAAACTACGTTACTGTAAGACAATTTATCAAGATGATCTTTAACAAGTTTTAATAAATTTTTAAAATAAATAAAAGCCTTTTTTTAGAGCCAAAACATATAATATATGTATATAATATGGTTAATAAAACTATTACAATCATTCGTTAAAACATGTCGCAAACAAATTTGTACATACGCAGACGCGTTTCGGCTCACTGAGCCCTCTTCAGTAACGCAAAATTTAAAAATATAGTCAACGATGCTGAGTAGATAGACCCTACAGAGGACGCAATCTCGTTGTCACGGATGTTGAGACAATCATGGCTTTTGAAGAGTTGACGTCAGTGACTCCCTCGAATTAGAAATGTCCGTGGAGTGATAACCAAAAGAACGCACTATATGATAATGAGAGGAGAGAGTAGCAAGAATTGCATTATCCGGAGTTTGATGAAAATCATAAGCTATTTGTAATAGTTATTTTTACTGATTGATAAGAAGTAATTTCTATATAAAATTATATAAAATTAAGAATATTTGGATTTATTAACAATACCTGTTCTTGCTCTTAGTCTCATTATATGATCTTTCTTATTAGAACGTCTTAATAGATTGTTAATATTGAAACGAACTCAGCATGAAGATCAAAAAGACGGTCATCCATAACACACACACAATAACATAAGATTAAGAAGGGGAAAGCACCAATCGATAATGTATTATCATCTGTATATTCGAAAGTGATAAAGTCATAGATGTTTTTAATCCTATTGCTTAGCAAGTTTTGAAATAATTTCTAAGTAAGCCTCGTTCAATTGTTCGGAATCTTTTTGTAAATTAATGTTTACTTTTTGTGATTTGATATGAATCATTTCAGATATTAAACGTTTATGATAATTCAGTAATGTATTCAGTATCAAGAATTTTAACATTATCCCAGTCAAACGAATGGTTATATTTTAACATATGTTCAGTAACCGAATGCTTTGATGGGTCAAGTCTTACATTGTATCTATGTTCTTTTATTGTTGTCAAAAGTTGTCTTTTGGTTTGCCCAACATAAGATGCATCACAGTCTTTACATTGAATATTATAAATGACATTACTTTTTTTGAGTTTTTCCGTTTTATCTTTTTGTACCTTGATAAATTTGTTCAATTTATTGATGCATCTTAATCCTAAGTTTATATCAGAATTTTTAATTTGAGCAGATATTTTGTTAGTGACATTTTTGATGTACGGTAAGACTAAATATTATTTCTGGTTATTAGTATTCGAGCTGTTTGATTGTTCGATTTCTCTGTTATTTAAGTTATTGGTATGTTTGTTAATTCTTTTTTGTAAGCAGTTAAAAATTAAATTAAGAGGATACCCATTATTTAATAATAAATTAATGTACATATATATGTATATTCTTCTGGTGGAATTTAGGGTGTGAGAGTAATATTGCTCTGTCTATCAAGTTGTAAACCGTGCCTATTTTGTGATTTATAAAGGGTGATCTGAAAAATATACAATAGAAACCTTTCCAAGAATGTATTTTTTTGATACCAGTCTATATATATCTTATTGTCTTGTAAAATAAGATTGAGATCAAGGAAGCTAATCTTTTCATTGATATAAGATTCTATGGTAAATTTCAGTCTATCATGGTAACTATTAAACGATCTTGTATGTATGCAACTTTATCTTTTGGTGCAGACATAATAATGTCAACGTATCTAAAATAAAATTTACAATAAAAGTTTAAAGAGTTTAAAATTGATTGTTCTAAATCTTGCATAACAATGTCTGCTAATATGAAGGATAGATGTGAGCCCATAGGTGTATCAAAACATTGCTTATATATTTTGTTATTAGGTTCCACATGGGTTTACAACTTTGCACGCGAAGCGAGTTCCACCCACACTTATGTGTCTAGTTTCTCGGTAGTGGAGCCCCCCCCCGTAGGAGGGGGGGCGGAACACACTGCCTCCACGTGTATACTTTTTAATGCGAAGTGAGGTTTCACATGGGTTTGCAATTTTTGACGCGAAGCTAGGTTTTACGCGTTTTCACTGTTACATCATATTTCAAATTTCGCACTTTTTGAGAAAGGATTGATTACAGAGCATGCACATGTGGCCACATTTTTCAAACTTTTTTTGTTAATACATGATAAGGTATTATTTAACAGGCACTTTTTTGTTAATAACTTTTTAACGAGTAATGACCGACGACTAAAACCTTCCAAAGGTCACTCAGGAGGATGACCTTAACAACATATGTCAAGGTCAAAGTCATCGGAGGGTGATCCCTTATGGGTGATGCGGAAAACTATTAATTGTAATCATTTTAGATTGTTGTTTAAAATATATTATAACTTATAAAAAATGCATTATAGATTGCATATAAAATATATTAATAATAGAAATTTTTATATTCCATTATTTATATAATTCCATTATTTAAAAATTAAAATTAACAAGGACGATTTAGTGGGAAGTACGCCCCAGCCTATCTTTTATATAGGAACGATTCTGAGACAGCGTCACAGGAGTGATCAGCGGCTCGACTATCGAGCCTTGCACGTTAGTGAGAGAGCGCTACTTCCCTGCCGCTTTGGAATCGGGCCGAAATGTGCAAAGTTTTCCGAGCACTGTTCTACTACCAAAAAATCTATTAAACCATATATTCGGTAGCCCTTCTAATACTATCTAATCATAAATTTTTCTTAAAATTATTATCACTGTAATATTAACACTTTATATTATTATAAATTTTAACCTTTTAATATTATTGTAATCTTATAATTTTTTATCAACATATTTTTTTATAAATTATTTCTCTCATTAAACCAACATAACCCACATCAATTAATGTCTCTAACAGTAATAGAAGATTTGTTAATTGCAAAACTTCTCATACCTTGACGCGAGCTTTATCTTCTGCAGGGTATTCTGTATGATTTAGGTCACTCATGTGAACAGTTACTGTCGAAGAAGATGCTTTCGAATCATATTCGAATCACTTTTCTTTACCTGAGTTGAATCTTCTGTTATTCTTCAAACACGATCGACAAAATCTGAAATGTTAGCCATTGCTGAGAACTAATTTTCTTAACGAGCCTTTTACATCAACCGCTAACAACTCAATTTTTTCTCAGTTAAATTTTGTTCTTGATTAGATTTTGTATCAAGTTGAGCTTTTCTTCTACACAATCCACAAATTTTTCTGTGTGCATTTTCCATGTCCGTGGCCGATTTTAGCAAATGTAATCGTGTATGATTTCTTGATCTCAAAATGTCTCTGATCTTTAAAACGGATTTGAAATTTAAAGTTTTCCCAAGTCGTCAATGACTTCATAGCATAGTATGTTATCAATCGTACCAATCATGTGTACAATTTTTTAACGAAATCACGATTTTTATAAGCAATTTTTAACGAAAAATCGGTACTTACAAGTACTATCTACTTCGTCATCGATGATTCATATGTGCCGCGCACATAATTCTCTCCAAACTCTTGACTACATTTTCATTGTTCTTTCCCGAAAACAATTTTGGAATCAACTTCATCGCAAATTTTATTTGTTGTCAATTAATAACAGAGGTGTTAACATAGAGCTGCCTTTAAAGGTGGGAGGCGAACGCCTCTTACACCGTTTAACATTTCCTGTCTTTCCTCCATAATCTGCACCACTGCTTGTACTATTTCTTGAATATTTATTAATAAGTTCATCCCTTGTCCACTCGTATTAACGTTTACCATCGGCGGTCGTCTGTACAGGAGAAAGCACATTTCCCGCACTTCGGAGGAACATCTTAGTGTCCCACCATCTGCTGCGCTTCTATTCTCGACATTTCTAGTAAATTCCCAGTACTTTACCCCCTTTAGTTAATATCCTCCGTTATCTGATCTAACTCTGTGTCTGCCGGAAATCTGCTACTCTGAATATAATCGATGCACGACATCCACTGGTTTCCCAACTTTCGCGAAGCCAACAATTAATTATTTTAATTATTAACAATTAATTATTTTATAGTCGATTTATCAATAGCTACACGCCATTAAAATTTAAACGTGAGTAATATCTCCATTAGTACAGTAATCGTGGGCATTTCTGATTGACTTACATCACGACAATCTTTTGTCTCGAGCGATCCGTTCCACATGGTGATTTATTCCGATAAATTCGAATTTTTGTATGCAAAAATAAATGTAAAATCACAAATTTAATTAAATAAATAAAAATAAAATTAATTCCACTTCTCAATAATTTGCTACGTTAGATAGACACATTCCTATTGTTATTTCACTTATTTCGAAGAGTTCTCGACTACTAAAAAAAATTTAGATCCAAAAATGTTCTACACCTTAAACGATGCCTCAAGAACAGTTAAAAACGACATATATCTCCTTGTCACCCGACTGCTTTAAGATTTTTCGTCAGAATGCGTTGAAAAATGTCTAAATTTACAATTAGAATTGTACTTGGAACTCTAAATAAAGAGTAACCGCAAAAACACCTGTTTTTCGCCCGTTTGGTGGATCTCGGATTGAATCGAATTGTGGTCTAAATGATAGCTTATGATGATATATTAATCTGGGAAAAATTTCAAGTTGAGCATAGTGATTTTGGAGATATGAAGAGTCAAAGTTTTCAAAATCAGTAAGCAAATCTAACGGTACGGGGTAAGAATATCATGTTGACTTTCACTAGTATACTTGTAAAATATTTTTGCTCGTCACATCCTAAACATTTCGTGAAAGGCATTCTGGATACATAAAAATCAAGTCCTCGTAGATACAGTGAAGAAAATTAATCCTAAATTCTTTATGTCTCAGCAGGTATGCCAGTAACAGTTTGTGTGTGTGCACTCGGAGATGATGTATCTCAATGTTCGCGATTATGTATTTGTAAATATAAAAAAAAACAAATGTACTAATGAAAGTCTACATGGTATTTTTATCTATTGTATCACATACCGATGGATTTGCTTGTTTCTCTAAAACCGTTCCTATGCTCAACTTGAAATTTGTCCCAGATTAATACATCATTATTAACTATTATTTAAACCACAATTCGATTCGATCCGTGAGGTACACCAAATGGGCGAAATTGCGGTTGCTCTTTTCGACCTCGGGATTTAGAAAATTTCCGATCATCGTTAAAATATCTTACAAACAGTCTGAAGAACTACCTAAAACTGTGATCAGAGTTACTCGGAACTAAAAAATTTTCGAGGTCGAAAACATTTTAAGAGTTCTGAGTAGTTCCGAATGTAGTGTAATTTAGTGTACATATATCTTGTGACAAAGGAAAAGCGGCAGATTTAGAGGAAGTCGCGTGTCATTGTCGGCACAATTGACATACTGCGAAGCGACGTTTTGGCGACATAATCGCCGGTATCTCGCGGCCGCGACACTTCTAAGAACCCGCCGCCGAAAACAGAAGCATTTAAGGAGGTAAAGCAGACTCGATATAAACCAAGAACAATCGAGAGACAGAATGACGTCGTTTGGCTGTCGCAGCGTCGTGTCGTTGTGTATCAAATCTTATTAAATACACTTATCCTATTATCTCTTAGATAAAAGTTTTCATCTTTTACCAAATCCATCTTTCCCACAATAATTTTGGACAGTTCTCAACGATTTCTGACAAAGTCTTATGATTCAAAGTGATTAGATAACGAGATAAGAAGATATGTGTAATTTTTTTCAACTATTTTTGAGACATTGTCTAGAACTTTCCTATTTTTAGTTCTAAATTTTTTTTAGTTTGTCGAAAACTCTTCAAAATAAAAAAATAATAGTGGAAATGTCTCAGAACTATTGTATTTAAAAATTTAATTTTCAAAAAATTTTTAATTTTTTTAACAATCAAAAAAAATTTTTTATACAGAACCTTTCAGAGCTATATTCGACCTCAAATATCGATAAGAAGTTAGCGTTCCGTTTTTTAATTTTAATTTTCGACATTTAATCATATCTAGATCTTATTGACGATCTTTGTATCTTTGTATCTTTCTCTAATGTTTACACTTGTAAATTGACGTAACAATACTATGTTCGCAATGTTGTTCTTGGTGAATGAATTTCACTCACTCATATTTAAGCTATTTACTCAGCTCTCACGAGAATAATAGTAGAATAATGGTATTCGATTGAGGTAGCACAACACGTTAATAAGCCATGCGACCTCGTAATGAGATTTTCTAATAGCGTAATGTTATTCGGTGCTCACTTCAGATTAGATTTCGAATCGCGCTCTAATTATTTTCAGCGCGGAATAGAAATCGCCGCCGAAACTTGACAACGGTGGCGCGATCGCTGAAAAAATGCTGACGCGGCGGGCGATACAAGGAGGAACAGAAAAAGGGGGCAAAAGGTAACGGGGTTAAGCACCCTACCTGTGGATCGTGACGTTCCGGGGCTCCTGAAAAGCCGCCGCGCGGCCTCGGCAGTCGGCCAGGGGCGTGGGGGTCTTGAGAAGGTCGCCGAACGACAGGTGATGGCTATAATCGCGGCAGGCCCAGGTGTATCCTCCACGCTCGTCGCTGCCCTCCTTCACAGTTGAACGTTGTCGTCTACCGATATTGCCGCCGCCATCGGTCGTAGCACCTCCACCACCACCACCGCCACCCTCGGACAGATGACGGGTCAAGGGTCGCCGCATGTCTCATTCGGATCGCGCAACTGACTGAACTCTTCGCTTCGCGCGACCAGCCTAACGTCGGCAATTCGCGCCACCCGGGTGTCGGAACGTACGACTCTTCGCCTTTGCGTGCGCATGCGCGAACACGAATCTTGCAAAAACGTCGTTCACCACGCCGCGTTCCCGATAATTCTATCCGCGATATTAGGAAAAACGCATAATCCGTGATACCGGATGCTGGGAGAGATACTCTGTATGTACACGCGCGTGATTTACCATCGCATGCCGCTCGATGACAACGGTAGCCTACTTCGGCCACGCTCGACTAATATCCGACCGTCTCTCCCCTCCTCCCCCTCTTTCGGCGCCGCGACTGGCACGCGCCTACGCAGATAAGGCAGATCGCGCAACTCGGCAACGCGCTACAGTCGATCTAGAATGATATTCGTAGTCGATGATTCAGAAATGATTAGAAATAATTTTCTATCTTGAGCAGAAACAAACCATGTATATGAACAAATACCTCTGTTTATCATCTGTTATCTTGTAATGGTAGTTATCAGTGGTACTAATTTGGAAAAAATATTGTGAGGAGGATATGTAGATTATATGTACACTTACATGTAAAACAAAGTGTAGATACAAACAGAACAATTTAATTTGCAAAACTTAATTTACAAAATTGAAAAAGAAACATACGCTAAAGAGTTTGATAAGTGGCATTTCTCACCACATATTGTAAGATACGAACAACATAAATCACTCATCTGTTTGCTAAAAATGTTCAAACTATGCGTTTGTGCGGTCGAACCGAATTGAATCAAATCTTTGAAAAAAAATTTTGATTGCTTTCGAATCAGTTCATGTGTTTGAATCGAATATTTTTATGTTTGAATTCGAATCAATCTTTCTCAAATTTATTATATGATTTGAAAATAAAACTATAAATAATTATTTTTCAACGACATTAATCATTTTTTAAATGATTTTTTTAATGTCTTCTGACATTTTAGATTTCAATAATAAAATTAATAATAATCACAATATTAAAATTGTTTGTCTTAAGAGCTATTGATTATTTTATTCTTTTATCAAAAATTAATACTTTTTTGTCATAAACCTAACTTAAGTAAGATTGTAAATAAATCAACAAAGAATATTGCTCGAAAAACTATTGTATAAACGGTATAAAGTACTGTATAAAGTAAAATTAAACACAGTAAAACACAACAGTAAAATTAATATATAACAATATAAAACAAATTAATTATCTTTTATTATTATTTATATTAATTATCTTTTCTCTACATTGACCACCTTAGTAATGGACGACTTATGCCTATTTCCACCAATGTAGATTAACTCTAATCTCGATTTAACTCACGCTTCATCTTCTTCTAATTTTTTAACTTGAAAGAGTTAAAGCATAAGTTAAACCGAGATTAGAGTTAATCTACGTTGGTGGAAATTGGCATTAGAGACGCATTGTTAGATTTATTAGATTTTAAAATTTCAATGTTCTATAGATACATACTAATGTGCTATCGATAACATTTTATGATAGTGCCCAGAAACAAAATTAATGATATCCTCGATATTTTTAATGGTTTTCATTTTCAATTAAAATTTACGCCGAGATGGAAAAGAAAACTTTGCTTAGCTTCTTTGATACAATGGTTATTAGAGACAATAATAAGTTATTAATTAAGTGATATCATAAGTCTAAGTTTTCTAGACACTATATCAATTTCTTTTTGAATTACCCAATAAAATATGAAATCAATATGAAATGTTAAAAATCGTGGATAGAGCTATCTTACTATCGGATGTTTGGCTTTATAATATAAGTAACACATTGACGTAGTTAAGAAAATATTATTAAATAATTGTTCAAGCAATTCCGTTACAAATTATTATATAACAAACAGATAACAAATAGAGTAAAAGAATTAAGATATCAAAACAATATGAATCGCATGGCTAATAAAAATAATAAGATCGATCTTAATAAATGTATCACTATCCCGCATATGAACGGTATTAGCGAAAATATTCGGCGTGTATTGAGGGGAATAATTTTGAAGTACTTTTTACCCCGAAAAAACTTAATTGTATCATAAAAAAGGCAAAGAGAGAGAATGTTGAATGTTTTAAAGCAGACAAAAGTAGTGTATAAAATAAACTATTCTAATTGTGTGACGTTACATAGGACAAACTAAAAGACATTTAGGGGGAGACGCGTTTAAAATAACATCAGAATAATTTTAAGAAACATGACACTAATCATTCAGTGGTTAGTAAGTATCATATGGACATGATTTTGATTGATTAAAATCTGTAATTTTTACATAAAGAGAGATATACTAAGAAAAAAGACGTCGCGAAAATATTTTTTATTAAGAAATGTAATTCTGCGATCAATTTGCAAAGAGATACAGAAAGTTTTACTGTGTTATATGATAGACTTATTAACGTTACCTAACTGTTTTTGTTTTGATTTA
The DNA here is from genome assembly GCA_901521435.1 of Crematogaster levior. Lineage (NCBI taxonomy): Eukaryota > Metazoa > Arthropoda > Insecta > Hymenoptera > Formicidae > Crematogaster > Crematogaster levior. The sequence goes on from CABEGB010001325.1 coordinate 234,354, forward strand.
TGTATATTATTTATTGGCTTTAGTTATGATTTTCATGTATTCAGTTTACTCAGTCTTCTGATTGCTCAACAATAATTGCTGTTACACGTTCCTGACGTACTTCTTAAGTCGGAAAGCCTATCACAATGAGATAAATTTATATTATATTACATGACACACGGCTATAAATATTTAATTTATTATATTATTATTGTAGTTTATATTCTGTTGTTTAATCTATTGCATGTTACATTTTTAGTATACGATGATGTCATTGTAATAAGGGAGTTCTATGTTGTTGACACTGAAAAGGACCAAAACTCATAATAGAAACGTAGTGTTCATTAAATAATTAAGAATTCATTGGCTAGTTTCGCCGTTTTTTAAAAATCATCTTTATTATTATATTTATTCACTGGTGAAGAAAAAAACGTTTGTATTTAAAACAAAAATTACTACAATTACTATTAATAATTATAAATAGACTAGACTGTATAGTATAAGTATAAACAGTGTAAAATAAACAAAAATTACTAGTAAGATTATTTAATAATTATTTTCAACTATCATTGCTCAATTTTAAAACTTGGAAATTTTTAGATTATTATGACAAAATATGACTTCTTGTATATGTTCAGACAGAAGGGTTCTTTTATAATAGATCGCTATGTTTCCACCAACAAAAATACTTTTTTACTGCTACGACCAATTCGAAATCAAATTTTCGATGATTTGAAATTACCGAAATATTCAAATTCGAACGGGGGTTACACCACTCTAGAATTTTCAAAAAATCGAAAAATTTTTTTTTTGCTTAAAAGGTGCTTAAGGGTCTTAAGAATAAGTTATGATACCCATTATGAGGGGGAGAGATTTGTAAGAGCCCGTTTTGAACCGGACCGCGGACCTTTGCCGCGCGCTCCGAGCAGCTGCGACGACTCAATGCGGCGCGCTCCGATTCTAAGCATTTGAAAAGGTTGTACCTCTTGGAATAAAGAAGCTGTGAATTACCTATAGAGTTTAGAATATTCTAAGCTTTGTAGAATAATTCTAGATGTCTCTAATGCTAAATATGCTAACCTAACTTAACATAGAAAGTATTAGTGTCAGTCCAGCTATCGAAAAGGACGCCGTCCGCACGACGCTTGGCTTTCTTCTATAATTTTCACATAATTTCGTTATTTTCAATATTTCTTTATTAATTAACGGAAATTATGAGTAAAGAACAAGTGAATCGCAATCGAAAAGGCTCTAAACAATCTAGCGGATTTTCAAAAAGACCGAAAATATCACGTAAACGACCGTTGAATCGTTTTGAATTGGAGACACCGGAGGATTTGAACGTTGGCACATCTGCAAGAAAACTCGATGAAACTAAGATTTGTATGACATTGAAGTAGATGATGCTTTTAACTATCGTCTAATAAATTTTGTTGCTGTTTTCACTGCCATTTCGAATATTGTTGTGTGCAAAGAATGTAAATCGAATGTGAAATTCAGTGAAAGTGGCAAGCGCGGCTTAGGATTTAAAATTGTAATTTCTTGCGATAACTGTGATAAAACGGAGGTGCCTAATTGCCCACTTGTCAACAAAAGTTATGAAATTAATCGCCGAATTATTCTTGCAATGCGGTTGCTTGGAGTTGGACTAAATGGAATAATAAAGTTTTGCGCATTTATGGATCTTCCGCGACCGATTTTTCAATCATTTTACGATAAAATAGTTCACACGATTTCTATTGCAACACAACATGTTTCCGAAAAAAGTATGAAGAACGCAGCACAAAAGGAAAAGGCATTATCTTGAGGCTTATATAAAGGCATTATATTGAAAAGGGGCAAACAAATGGAATAACTGTGTCAGGTGATGGAACATGGAGAAAACGCGGTTTTTCGTCGCTATATGGTTTAGTTACTCTTATTGGCTGGTATACCGGAAAAGTGGTCGATTGTGTTGTGAAGTCTAAATACTGCAAAAGTTGCGAATATTGGGAACAAAAATCTGATACTGAAGAATATTTAGAATGGGCAAAAAATCACGAAAGCGAATGTCAAGCGAATCACATGGGATCGGCCGGCAAGATGGAAGTTGACGCAGTTATTGAGATGTTCCAGCGCTCCGAAACTTTACATCAGGTTAAATATGCGAACTATATTGGGGATGGAGATTCAAAAACTTTTAAAGGCATTGTAGATTCTCAGCCCTACGAAAATTTTACAGTGTTAAAAAAAGAATGTATAGATCATGTGCAAAAACGTATGGCACTCGCCTTCGAAATTTAAAAAAAAAAACTGTAGGTCTCGGAGGAAGAAATCAATTGACGGGCAAGCTCATAGACGAATTGTCTATTTATTATGGTCTAGCTATACGTCGAAATCCTGAGTCCATCGAAAAAATGAAAAATGATATATGGGCGACGCTTTACCACAAAAACTCTACGGATGAAAAACCGCAGCACGAGAAATGCCCGCCCGGTGAAAATTCATGGTGCTCATGGCAGAGAGCGAAAACCGCTAATACTTTGGAAAATTATCATCATAAATCTGCTCTTCCGGACAAAGTGTTTCAAGCTATTGAGCCTGTCTACAAGGAATTAAGCAACGATGATCTTCTCAGTCGTTGCATAGGTGGCTTTACTCAGAACAGCAATGAGAGCTTTAATTCCACCATCTGGGCAATGGCTCCAAAATCAGTTTCCAGTGGCAAAAATGTACTGGATATTGCAATAAATATTGTTATCTGTATTTATAATGATGGCATGTCACCAGTCAGGGCCGGCGAAAGTGGTGGTGCAAACGTGCACTTGCACCTACTGAAATTTCCAACTGTGCATGCACGATAATTTGTTATTTATATTTTACCCAGTAGAATCGCGCTAGTTCAAATTACACACCTAATTATACCTGCAACGTTTGCTGTCCTTCACTTGTCTTCCTCGCTCCTCTTCTTTTTTTCTATGGTGAATTCGCTTTTGTTGATGTGGTAAAAATAGAAATTTCCCTACCTGTCTTGATTTCAATCAACGAAATCATAAAAAGAAAACAGCTATCAAGAGACACGGTAGTGTCTTTTGTGCTAAGTCCGCGTAACATTACATCGCAACATGATCTATGATCTGATGAAAAACAACGCTTCAAAATATGGTGTGCCGAGTAATCTTGCTGACGTCGTTACTTTTTTACGGGAAAATGTGGATCTGCTCAATTTGGTTCCGGAAATGGTGAAGCTCATTCGCATATTGTTAACCATACCCGCATCTACATGCACGTGTGAGCGTAGTTTCTCTGCCTTGCGCAGATTAAAAACATATTTGAGATCGACGCTTTTAGCCGAAAGATTGAATCATTTAATTTTGTTAAACATTCATCGAGATCTTGCTTCAAAAATAAATATTGAGGCAGTAATGGACGAATTTATTAGCAGGGCTCAGGTGAGAAGGAATACCTTTGCCCAATAATTTTCTGTTCTAAAATTTCTTTATTGTTTTTGTTCTACATGTACATGGAAAATAATAAAAAAAATTATATTTAGCATTTAACTTTTTGTGCTTTTTTAATTCAGCATTTAGGTTCATTTTTGTAATTTTTCTCACAATTTGAGATAAAAACTTAACCCCCCCTCATTACAATTAAATTTTTAGTTTGCACCTACTGGGAAAAGTATAAAGTGCCGGCTATGTCACCAGTGATGCGCATTATGGAAATCCTGGGCATAACAATTGGTTCAAATTGTTATAACTTTTGTGTAGAGAGTGACGCGAGCCGCATCGAACGATCCGAGCGATCGCTGACTGATGAAGCTAAACATGCTAGACTTTTTTCAAAATCGGCCAGAAAGGAAGAAGAGGAAGAGAACATCAATTTAGAAGGCCGACTGTATGGTGCGGGCATCGCAGATTAGAGGTATATCAAAAATTTGTATGATTTTATGATATGTAAAACTTTAAACGCGTTTTTCTCAAAACGACATTTTTTGAACTGGCCGGAAACATAACTTGAACAGATCTTTACCGATTTACTTGAAATTTAAACTGTAACTTCTCAATTGCATTCTCTAGAGAAAGACGTACGGATTTTTTTTTATGTTGCATACTTTTTTTGTTATAAACAATTTTTCACCGAATTTTTAGCCTAAAAATGTAACTCTTTTTTCAAATGCGTGCCATTTTTGCAACAAATGTTATATTGCAATTTCCGTACGTCTTTCTCTAGCTTTTGGAATGTAGATTTTAAAAATATTTTGTTTTTTGTTCTAGTTCAAAAATTGCGGAAGTTATCGTTCCGGAGCACTATTCACAAGAAGGCTATGCCGTTATGTAACTCTAGCGCCGCCATTTTGTGGCAAACTGACTTCAAAAAAAATTTTTTTTATACTTGAAAGTATGTAGAATAAAGACTTACACATAAATTTTTTATTCCTTTTATTACTTCTCAAATAAATTCTCAAAATTAGGCTTGTTTTTCGTACTCTAGAGTGGTGTAACCCCTTAAACGCAGTAAATCATCAACTTAAAATCAACATTGATTTTAATTTTGGATGCTAATAAGTCCCATCTCTCCTAAATCAGATAAAGGATTTATTGCGAAAAATATTACCTCAGCCAGGATAAATCGAATTAAACCTTCAATAATTTAAACAAATTAATTTAAATCTTTTCTTCGCCAATGAATATTAAACAATAATAATTTCAACTTTTCTTCGACACGTCTGGCAAATCATCTGCGTGCTATCGACAGATTTGTCGCTTTCTTGGAAATGCAGAAATCGCCAACTTTTAAAATCGATATCGATTTTAATCTTTTTTTCTATTTAAACCTTAAATGAAGAATTTATTGCGAAAAATATTATCTCAGCCAGGATTCGAATCTGGAACTCCCCCATTCTCAGGCACATACTATACGTTGCCAGGCATATACTATACATTGCCAAAATAAAGACATTCATAAGTTATTGCGATAAATATTATCACATGTCTCGGTGGTCAAATTGGTATGACACCCGCACGGAATGGGGGAGTTCTAGGTTCGAATCCTAGCTGAAGTAATATTTTTCGCAATAAATTCTTCATTTAATTTAGGGCCAAAAGATTAAAATTGATATCGATTTTAAAAGTTGGCGATTTCTGCATTTCCAAGAAAGCGACAAATCTGTCGATAGCACGCAGATGATTTGCCAGACGTGTCGAAGAAAAGTTGAAATTATTATTGTTCAATAATTTAATTTGATTCAATTCGAATTTGAAACGAATTCACACACCTCTTCTGTTTCCCATGAGAATACATTGGGAGGAAGAGAAGGAGAATAAAATTTGAAAATATTGACAATTTTTATCACCATAATAAGAAATTATTTGTTATATTGTAATTTGTTTTATTGTAAAATAAAATAAAGTTAAAAATTATTGGAGGGAGGGCGGTGCACCCCCATAATTTTATTGAAGGAGCATAAAGTGTTCTGCCTCCTTCCCAAAGTCGATGTATAGTACCTATAGTAGTTATTAAATGTTTCTTGCTAAACTACTAAGAATTTATTTCCATTTTATAAAGTAATTATATTATCTTTTTTGAATTAGAAATTATTTGAAAATAATAATTTCTAAGAATTATTCATACATTATGATCTTAATAAGTATTTTAAAGAATATGTACACAGTAACCAATTCGATTAAATTGTAGATAGATTCCCCACAACTTGCTCTCTTTACCATCCATAATTTAAATCGCTGTTTGCTGAGAAAGCGTTACTAAACTGAGAAATTTTCTAAATTATGTAAATTTCTATGATATTCTTTATGTTATGTCAAAGACATTTTTATAAAATATAAATGAAATTATCTAATAGTATATTTGACGAGACGCAACTTGATTTCAAGAACTGCGTATGAAAAATCCATCATTACGTATAATATACGGTTTTACGGGTTTGACCTTCAATATTCGTTTCAAAGTCATGTGAAGGTCACGTCGATTTTTTAAAATGGAACACCCTATATTTTATTATACATATTCTTGTACCTTATCTCGTGAGCTTTCCAAAACACTATAATAAATTTTTGTTAAGTATTTTCCGAGTTATAAGGCTTGAAATAATTTCTTAATTTTACATAAACTATAAAATATCTCGTAAAATATTCATCTTTCGATGACCTTACCTCAATACTTTTATGCACAGAATAATGAGAGGAATCAATTAGTGTAAAGAAAACACATAGTTGTTTTTAACAAAAAATATGCAATTGTACAAACAAAAAATATGTAATTGTAACCTAACCTAACAATTACATATTTTTTGTTAAAAACAACTATGTGTTTTCTTTACACCAATTGATTCCTCTCATTATTTTGTGCATAAAAGTATTGAAGTAAGGTCATTGAAAGGTGAATATTTTACAAGATATTTTATCAAAAAATACTTAGTAAAAAATACTTTATTATAGTGTTTTGGAAAGCTCTCGAGATAAGTTACAAGAATATGTATTATAATAAAAAATAGGGTGTTCCATTTAAAAAAATCGACGTAACCTTCATATGACCTTGAAACGAAAATTCAAGGTCAAACCAATAACATCATCCTATGTATCCTTCGAAACCAACTTTTGTTTGAAACATTTTTCTCTAAAATGCTTTGTTTCCGAGATAAAAGGGGTGTACAGGTAGTCTCAGACACCCTGTATATTTAAGTTATAATATATATTTAAATTAATTATACGGAGCGATTAATTCAAATATATAATAGTTAAAATAAAGAAGAAAGAAGTTAAAATTAATGCAAATTTGCCACGCGAATTCCAATAAATTTCCAATAAATTAATTTCTATTTGATAATTGTCATAAATATTCATGTTTCTGTCATATGCCATATTCGCTCCCATATTCAGTGAAAACCGCTGAAATACTTTGAAGGGAAAAAACAATAGGCACCATATAACAGGTTAAAGCAAATATTAATAATTTATTGTGAATCTGCGCAATCATAAAATATATCCATGTAACGATCAACGAGATATAACATCGATAGAGCTCGGCGTTGAATGTGACGAGATAATCAACGTGTGGGGACTAGACGGATGTGATCCTAGAGGAAGAGATTTTCCTACGGTTTTTCTCACGGCGCACCTTGTTAACCAGGTCTTATCATTTTTTCTCCTCGTGATAAGAAGCACGACATCTCGTGACGGGAAAGTAGGATCGGAAGGGTGGGAAGGGAGAGAAAAATGATACGTCATTCTCTCGTGATTTGCACGTGTAATATATAAAAATAGAATCCACGGTGTGCGGCGGAATACATCGACGTCATTAGTCGAACAATGGGATACGAGAGGAAAGAACTCAAGGAAGGACTAGCGAAGAAGGATTGCGGATCAAAATCAAATTCGTCAGCTTCGCGGAACATCGCGACGCCATATATTTTGTAATCCGACTACGAGTCATATTGGCAGACGTATTCGACGCGTATGAATCACAACGCACGTTTATCCGGAATGGGAGCCTTTTTCTCTAAGCGATGAATCGTCTCCGACTTCGTCGAGGCTCGCGCTACGTAAAGATCGATCGACAAATTGATCGGCTAATCGCGGTTGATTTTCGCGAATAACGTAAATAATGTCATTATTGTTACGTCCGATTTTGTCGAAGCGTAACACAGATCGCCTGCAAGATAGGGTCCCTCCGCGATCGATTCGTATTCTCGAACCTTGCTCAAATTACTATATGTAATTCTTCAACCCGCGATTTTTTTATGATTCGATTTACGGGAGACATACACGTTATTCGCGAAACACGCGTTGTTTTTACTCTGGTGTGTGACCGGGGCCGCGACCAACTTTTCGAAAAAGAGAAGCGAACAAATTGGTGTAACAACTGCTGGACTAGTTATGGACATTTCATACTCCGTGTGAGCAAAACAAATCAAGAATCTCGCGCGAATAGAATAATAACTGACGTTAGTTAATTAAATTAAAGCACGGAGCGCGATCTGCCTTACAGAGAAGTACAAGAAATAAATCGTTCGTAATGGAAATCCGACAGAGAAGAACGTATTTTCATATTTTTTTTGCGTCAGGGCAGGTGATGTAGGTGCGGCCCAAACTATGTCTCAATAACATCTGTACACGGCGAATCGCAACTTGGCAATTCATCTTCGCGTAATGCACTATGATCGAGCTACAACGTTGGCCATGTCCCTACGTTAACGACTCGGCCGTGCATAAATACATATGCATAATATATATATATTTGTTTTTTTAATCGTGACGCGAAGGGAGACGAAACAGGGCCGCCGCTTCGCGTCCGTGCGCTACGCGCGTCTCCGCAGTGTTGTACGATATTAATTATTTAATCAGAGATTGTTAAGGTATACACGATTCTATCAACTTTCTTTCCCCCTCTCTTCTTTTTCTTCTCTTTAAATGCGGTCCACATTCGTCAAGCCGAATCTTAGCAACCGACTTGATGCAACATTGATGCAAATCGGAACACGCGCATCCAGGCGAACATGCCGGTGGACGGCGAACGACAGACGGGCGCTCGCGTTGACGCCGATGTCGACGAGGCTTTGCGTTGATCTTGCGTGCTGGACGGTGACGTCCGGCTCAGGATAGCGTCCATGGATGCAGCGTCGCTACTCTCCGACTTTCGCTGCTTCTGCTGTTGCTGCTGCTGCGGCGAATACTTCATGTCTGCGGTTATATAATAGGGAAAATGAATACCAGACAGAGAGAAGGATTACCTTCCACTTTGTCAGAAGTGGAAACAGAGAACAAATGCTAGTTAACGCTGGAGCCATCGAGTATCATGTATTTTATCTTTTTATTACTAATGGCCACTATACTGGTCTTTCACAGATCTATGCTTGTATACATTTACATATGTATGAATGTCCATTATAGCGACCGTCTGTCAAAGCTGCGTATGCATATTATTATAATGCTTAGCTGTTAAATATAAATAAAATGTAAATCACAGATAATGTGTAAAGAGCAAGAGCTAATAAACAAACCTTTAAAAATATTATATCTGGATATTAAAAAATTTGAAAATAAATAGTTGATTAATTCATATAACCACGTAAAACTTTTCGACTTACATAGAAGTCCTCTGCAGCCATGTGTTAAATTAATGGAGTAATATAATGAATAAATTAAAACGATTTCATATAAACGAACAATATAAAAAACAATTATAGAAGTCAACTGTAAAAAAAAGTTATAAACTTCAAAGAGAAGTTCACAGTAAAAAATAATTAATAACATAATAATAAAAGAAAATATATACATATAATGGTGAAATATGCGAATTTATAGAATAATAAAAGACATGCGAAAGCATTGTAATACATAAATTAACTAATTTAATTATGCAAATCCGCAACATCCATATAGAAGTCAACAAAAAAAAGCAAGATGTGGACAAAGGATGTCCATAATTAATTCATTGATCAGTGGCGAGAATAAATCGAGTCGTTGAAATAAAAGTGAAGTAAATCACACATAATTAAAAATATTAAAATGTACATATAATTAAAAATATAAAAATGTTAAAAAATATTCTGAAATATTTGAATTTTCACAATTAATTGTTAATTTTTTTCATCAATTGAAAATAGCTAGCTGAAAGATTAAATGTTTAATTAACTTTTATACTTAACTGCAACAAAATATATAACGAAATATATTGTTGCCAGTTTTAGAAGTAAAAGAACTTTCAGAGAGAGAGAAAGAGAGAGAGAGAGAGAGAGAAACAATGTAGATTTAACTATTTCCTTTATATAGATTAATTTTTTTAGAATAATAAAAAACATTATGTTATAGAAAAATAGAATAATACGCGTAAAAACTTCTTTTGTCTACGTTTCTTTCTAATAATTCATTTAAAACATTAAGGATATGCTGTATACCACCCGTATGATATGTACGAGTGATTATTTCGGCGATAATACTTCGCCGATAATACTATAATCGCAATTGTTCTGCGATGAAGTAGAAATCCAATTTTTTTTGCACAAGTGTCGCATCAACCTTGACCATGTTTATCCTAAGTTCCAAAGTTAAATACTTGTGCGGTCACGGCTGCCTCTGCGTTACGCGCGAAGCAAAAATAATTAAACACTTAATCGTTGATTTAAAACAGAAATGTCTACAGTAAGCACACAATATAGATTTAGTTATTTCCTTTATATAGTCACATACATACATATATGTATGTATGTGACTATGTATATATATGGCTATTTATTATACTCTTGCGAAATTGCTATTTCCAGACACACAATCGCTAGGTGGGGGTTTCGGATAGCGCATGCGTCTCTTTCGGCCAGCTGATTCCCTAGACCTACTTTTCACTCCGATAATGCGGACTGACATCATATGTACACAGTTGTATCACTCTCGAGTCTGGGGCGGATGGAGACTACCATCAACGCTTTCTTATAAAGTGAAATCGCCATGTAACACTGCGACTAATATATCTCTACAAAGATTAATCATAGTTACCCGAGGCTGAATCAATTCTCCACATTTTTTAATATTTTTTGTTTCTGGAAATTATTTAAAATTTAATTCGGTTAACTTTGACGATGTTTATGAAAATATTTATGTTATATAATTCGTTTAGTTGTATAATTCATTATGTTGTATAATTCGAGTAAACAATGCATTTTCCGTGAAGACTTTCTGTTTATCTTGACTATCTTTATAACCAACAGTCATCTGCATTACGCGATCGTGATGTCACACATCATTAATAACAGCAATATGAAAATAGTGTGCGCGGTAACTTATCTCTATACCAACTTACAACTTCAAGCTGCAATTGCAATTATAATTCAAATTGAGTCTCCAGAAATATAATGCTTTCTACTAGAGAATTAAAAATATAATCCTCTTCTTTCTTTTAAAATAAATATCCGTACGAAAGGAGCGATCAAGATCTTCTTGACATTTTGACTTTTTGACATTTTAGATTTTTTTTTTATCCGTTTAATGTTATTATCTAATTTTTTACTTAGTTTTCGAAAGATTTCTTCTTAACAATTTGTACTTCGTCTTTATAAAATCTTTTTCTATCAAAAAATGTTAAGATGACAACTGTTTCGCATAAAAAATCTAGTCCAAGTAGTGACATAACTTTATATATAACTTTACAAACCACAAACTCTATCTCTGTTGTAATATATAGATTGTTATCAGTTAGGAAAATATTAATTTATTTATACCGATTTAAGTAACAGCTACTCTTTCATACTTTTCTTCTTAATTCGTTTCTGTATTATTAATTTTTATTTTAGAATATGTTTAAAAATGATCTAAAATAAAATGTCTAAGACACTTAAAAAATATAAATTGGATCATAAATATAATATTAAGTTTTAAAGACGTCATAATGATCTCTATCTGTTAGTTTTATTAAATATTTTTAAGACATTATGATGTTTTCTGGATTGTACCAAATTCACCATGTCATATCAAATAAATGTTATAATCGGTAATGTAAATACTTCTGTACATGTATACAAAAAATATTTTATAAAAATATTTACAAACGTCTATTCGGAAAATCCTCAAGACGTTTTCAAAACGCCTTTTGGTAACATCTTAAAGACGTCTTTCTTAAGATACCTTTAAAATGTCTTTTAGATATATTTAAATTGTCTGGACTACAATTACTAAATGTAATTGTCTCGAGTGCTGACAGTTCTGAGAATAAAATTTACTCAGATAAAATCTTCACAAAAAGGAGAGAAAAATTTTTCGAGATACGAGATCGCTCTTCGAAGAGTCCAATCGCATTTCGAATCGTCCACTCTGGTGCGCGATTGTGATGTCGCGCTGTCATGTTCATTCACTAACAGCAAACTAGTCTTCTCACCGAATTATTGATTAATTTAATACGACAGCCGACAAATTCACTACAATAGTTATAATTCAGAAAAAACCCATAGCAAATCAAGATTTTTTTTCTAGACATTCAGAAACTCAGAAATCCAATTAGAATCCAATTAGATGTTTCAGAATCAAAAAACGACTAGCATCATTAAGAAAAGAAAGTGAGGCTTCTAATGATCATAAAAAATCATTTCAGCTCAACGAGAGTTTAATTATTGACGATTAATTTAATCATCAATAATTAACGTCGTACTTATACCTTACTACGATGGCTACAGCGAAAAAATATGATAGACACTAAATGTCAAAAATCACATTGAATCGATTCGTTAACTGTACAGTGCGAATGTTGAGAGCTTGATGAATATTCTTTTTCGATATCACGAAGTGATAACGTGTACGATAATTTATGATAAAAACATCGATGAAAGAAGTGTCTTCAATTTTTTATATAGAATTACAAGGAAATGAACTCTCGCGACATAACTATTATATTAATTCTATCTATTTTTCACAGTTGCTCTTAGATTCATCAGATTTCAAGATTAAGCGATTTTTAGAGACCGTGATTAATTCTACCCTGAGTTGCTGCTTGAATTACTCACCTGATGGACTCGTGTTTGAGCGTTATAGCCCGTCTACTGAGCGAGCACTAGGTCGGCTGACTGATTGGTGAACGCGCGACTGGTGAACCACAGTGGTCCCGTGTACGGTGCGTAGCGTTCTGCGGATCACAGCAACGAGGTACATCGAAATCGAGGAACAGAAGAGGACGAGGGAAGACAAGAGAGGAGAGGAGAGAGAAGTGAGGAGGTTCTCCTCCCCGTCGCGCACCTCTAAGTTGACGCGATCGTTGGAACGGCACACAGAGGTGAAAGTGGTGGGGTGCTCGTCTTTGTGGTTGCGCACTCTGCAGCGCCGGCGCTGCATCGACCCATCGGTCGGTGGTTCCTCGATGTACAAAAAAACCAACCACAGAGTCACGACTGTCGTACGTCAAAACGTGCACCCCCTCCGTATTATATTATTTGTTCCTCTTGTTCTTATTGATTTATTTTATAATTCATTGTAATTCTACGAGCGTTTACTCATCTCATCAAGAAACTTTGAAACGTTCAGCAATAATGCATCTATTGTACCAATTCATTATAATTTATTTACTTCTGAAAAAGATTTACGTGTCCCATTACGTACCCCACAGAAACTACGTCCCTTGTTTAGGGCGATTCGACATACTAAACTAGGTCAGATTTTAAAAATTCACCAAGGACACTTTGAAAATGAGACTTCTGTGTCCTTACGAATTTCCGGAGAATTTCTAGTTTCACATTTATTCTCGTGACTATAGCTCTACGATTATAAGGAAAATCAGCTTTACAATTTTTACAATAGTCACTTCTAAAATTGTGTGACTAAACATAAAAATTAATAAACGTTAATTATTATATCATTGTGCCGTTTGACGTCAGTTATAACTCTTTCCTTGAATTTCTTATCACTGGCAAAGAGAAGATTTTTGTACTTTTTAAACATAAAAACTTCGTCCTCCGTCCTCTTCGTAGCTTCCTTTGCTTTAAGAACAGTTACCTTTTATTTACGTAGTCAGATTATCTGTCTTGTGTGACTCCAATTGTGCAAGATGTAATCGGATGCGAGTCATTCGGATGATCAGCCTTGAATCATCAATTATTTTATACACTATCGATAAAACTTTGACTAGTACCTTGAGCACTTGCATCATTTGGATCATTTGATTTTTATCGTCATTATCTTAACGAAGAACGTGCATACGACTAAAGTTGAGCGTGGTCGGTACGGTGCAAACATAAAGGTATTCTCCACTCTCAAGCGATATTCAAGTTCTTGAATTTTTTCCAATATATGTATAAAAATTCGCGCATGATTGTCTATCAAAGCGATCAGCTACATAAAATATGCACGGAATTCTTAAATAATAGCACTTAAAGTCAACGGTTTAATAATTATTTTATTTTTAACATCGCGCGAATATGCATAAATATAGAAAAGTCTTCACATAAACGATTTTTAATAGTTTATCATACAAAGTTCATATAAGACATACAAAACTCACTCTAAAAAAAGTCAATTTTACATTGGACTCTACGTTTCTCGAAAGCAATCTTAAATATATACAGGGTTTCTGAGACTACCCGTACACCCCTTTTATCTTAAAAACAACTATGTGTTTTCTTTACACCAAATGATTCCTCTCATTATTCTGTGCATAAAAGTATTGAGGTAAGGTCATCGAGAGGTGATTTTACGAGATATTTTATAGTTTATGTAAAATTAAGAAATTATTTCAAGCCTTATAATTCGGAAAATACTTAATGAAAAAAAAATTTATTATAGTGTTTTGGAAAGCTCTCGAGATAAGCTACAAGAATATGTAACAAAAAATAGGGTGTTCCATTTAAAAAAATCAACGTGACCTTCACAACAAAACGAAAATTCAGGTCAAACCAATAACACCGTCCTATGTATCCTTCGAAACCATACAACTTTGGTTTGAAATATTTTTCTCTAAAATGCTTTGTTTCCGAGATAAAAGGGGTGTACTAGTGGTCTCAGACATCCTGTATATACAGTAGTGTCTCATTTTATTTTTGCCAGTCAAGTATCTCGATATCACGTAGTGATAGTTTTAGAAAATAATGTTTCAAACAAAAATTATATGGTTTCAAGGAAAACATAAGATGGTGATAATGATTTGACCTTATCATCGGATAATCGAAGGTTACATGAAGGTCACCTTCAATTTCTTATCTTTTCTATTATTCTAAAATAAAATCCCATTTTTTATTGCATATTCTTATCTCGAGAGCTTTTCAAAATACTATAATAAAGTATTTTTTCATTGAGTACTTTTCAAGTTATTAAGGCTTGAAGTTCACAGTACCGCTGGCATTAGCATTATCCAAGGTGTACTGTGTGGAGGTGCACGATCGGATTTATACCTCTTGTGTGTGTGTGTGTGTGTGTGTTGTGTACTGCAAAAATAGAATATAGTAGACTCTTTTTTATGTATGTAATATGATGAAGACATGGGAGAACCACGATCCCACGCTATAAGTCTTTAAATTAAAAGATGTTTGTAATATTGGCATTAATCTCTCGACGTAATCCAATTCTCCGACGAAAATGTTTTTCCAATAATAATAAAATATTACGTGAAATACTGCGGCAAGCATTTCTTATTCGCTTTTTCATGTCATCTCTCGTCGTTGGTGGAATTTGAAAAACAATTTCATCGATCATCGATTCATGGACAAATACGCCTATCTCTGGTAAACTGTGCCTCATTTGTAAACAGCAATACTACACTAGTGCATGATATTCAGGATCTTCGTGACCGTATCACTACAGGCTGCGAGACAATCCGCTATATATACGCCAGGCGTATTTAAACGTGTGTTGGTGAATCGATGCATCGTGTCAATGCTTGTATTCGGACGAATAGTAAGCATTTTCAACATTTGTAACCGTACTCAAGGTCACATTAAAAAACAAATGTAAATAAATCTATTGATTAAACGATTGTCGTCCACAATGATTAATCCTAAATTGTTCCTTGTGTATAATAATACAACAGTATGTTCAACATACTCCTGAAAAAAGCGTTTCCGCACATATGTTCATATAACATTTTTTTCATTTCGTTTAGGTGTGAGGAATATTTCCCTAAATTTTAGTCGTACCTCTTCAAAATACCCTCTCTGTGTGCGCGTGTGTGTGTGTGTGTGCGTGCGTGCGTGCGTGCGTGCGTGCGTGTGCGTGTGTGTGCGTGTGCGTGTGCGCGTGCGTGCGCGCACACACACAAAATATATTTGTTTTTAAATTTAGCCTTCTAATGCAAGAAAATTCTAATGATTAATACGAAGTTGATCCGCAGTTAAACTTGAGATTATTATTTTTTAAATAATTTTAATAGTTCCTTGAGAAAGAGAAAGAGAAACTTTTCTCTAAAAATTTGGTCTTTTTAAAGTATATGTTCCCGAGGAAAAAATTTTTATATACATTTTATATACATATATTATATAAATGTATATAAATATATTATATAATATATAAAAATATATTATATAATATATAAAAATATATATAATATATATAAAATACGTTTTCTATCTTTTGCACAATCTTTGTTCATTTAAACAAGAAAAGAACATAATAAATTAAAGAACAAGAGACAAAATAATTAAAAGGATAATTTTTACAAAAAGTGAAATTTGAAGAAATGAGAAAAAATTGTCCATAATCATTTATAAATGTATATAAAATAGTAAATATAAAATAGTGTATATAAAATATGATTATATATGATTACGTAGAAATATTGTATAACTTAATTTCACAATTTTATTTTTGTAAAAAAAGTCCAAAGTAATTTTCTAATTATTTTTCAATTATTATTATTTTTTTAGATATACAAACAAAAATTATACAAGAGAAAGAAAATATACATGGATATATTTTATATATAATTATATATAATATTTTTTTATGTTACCAATAAAATAACAATAAAGAGTAAATAAAATTAAAATCTGATTAAAAGCGCGACTCAATTTGATTATTATCCTATGCACGAGAATCACATGGCCCTGTTAGAACTTGATTACGACTGATTGTGAGACTGCTTACACACACACACACACACACACGTACACACGCACGCACGCACGCACAATATATTTTATTTGTTATACAAACGTTGTTAATTCACACAACAGCAAAGTGCGTTTATCTCTGCGGAAATAATATTTCATTGAAGTATTGACGGAGGATAAAAATAGTTTGAGTCACCCTTTGATGAATGTCACACTGTGGTTCCAGGTCAGCGAAATGTCCATAAAAGAAAAAAAATATCATTTGTACGATTTTATAAACATCAAAGAATAAAAGAGAATATAAGTTTACTCATATGTTTTTAGATAATTGTCGTACAAATTTAAATAATTCAGTATATTATAAAAAAGATGTAAATATTCGGAATGCGATTAAATATTCGGAAAAGCTTAGAGAAAAAGTTTGTTCTATTTTTATAAGGAATAAAAAGTTACAGATAATACTGAATTATATACTTAAGGTATTATTAAATCTTAACCATGTAAATAATGTTTCAATATAACAGATAATTTGACAGAGTTATTTCTATACATCGAATTTTCTAAAAATAAAATAATGTATAGTTGATCGTTGGAGTTTCCAAAGTTTTAAAAAGTTTTTCTTTTTGTATTTGTAAGTATGAGGAAAATTTTAGAATCTTTAAAAAGAAATGACTATCTAACTAATATCTATTAATAAAATTTATTTTTAACACAATGTGTGATTTAATTGTAAGACCGATTAAAATGAAAATATTCATTTATTTCTAACGGTAAAGTGTTTGATTGTAAATAAAGTGTTTGATAGTAAAAGTACAATTTTTTATAAGTATCAAATACATTTCTCTCGTGTACACATACACGCACACGTACTTGGCACGAGACACTACCGTCTCTTGATAGAGAGAGATATGTACTCGATACTTATAAAAAATTGAACTTTTACTGTCAATCAAATAATATATGATATTATAATAACGTATGCGTACGCACGCGCGCGTGTGTGTGTGTGTGTATACAGGATTTACTGAAAGTATGGAAATCCCTAAATATTATAAAAACTACGCATTTTTGAGAAAAAAGTTTAAACAAAAGTTGCAAGATTTCAAATACCGTATTACATAGCAATATCAGCATGACTTCGAAGAGTGTTGTCAAGGTCATGTAAAAATTGAAAATTTTTAATAGAAACCCCTATTTTTTGTTACATATTTCGCTCACTTCGAAAGTTTTTCAAAACACTAAAAATATAAAGTATATTTTTATTAAGTACAATACTTTATTAAGTACTTTTACTTTATAATACTTTATTAAGTACTTTTCGAGACTTTTAATCTTTAATCCTTCAAACTCCGTGACATGTGCGCATTGTGCTTCTTCATCCTAGATATAGGTTACGCTTTTTAGTAACGTTTATACAAATGACACTGTGTGACAGTATATGAACTGCTTTTCAACTACGACACAAGTCGACACAATCGTACATAGCTTAAATGCTGTGTTCGACTACATGGCTACAAAAATCACACTCGTGTACTTTATAACATTACAAAATTATTTTTTTAGAAAGAAATAAAAAAAGGCACCAAATGTATGCGCCTTAATACACGTGGTAAAATAAATGAACCTTAATACAAAACTATTTTTATTTATGTTTCAATATATTTTGAAAAAAATGTACAAAATATGTTTAATATACCATTAAAATTAAAAAGTTTGTACAAAGTTATTTTAATATATCCGATTACAATAGATATACACAATAAGAAATATATATACATATATATATATATATATATATATATATAATAATTATAACATAAATGATGTTAATTTCCGTAAAAAGCATATTAGGCTACATAACATTTCATAATTTTAAGAATATTTTTCAAAAAATGTTGAAATAAATAAATTAATAAGTACCTAAAATAAATAGATAAATATGATGAGCGTATGTGTCATTTAGATCTAAATTAAAAACATGATTTGTTTTCATTATCTTATTATTATATTATTATTATTATTATTATTATGTTCCGAGATCTATCAGCGCCAAGTTTTAAATATTTTCTAAGATTATCTTCGTGGGTTTAAAAAGGTTTAATTTTTTTAAATGTTTATCATATTTTCTCTTTCCATTTAGCACGAGTGTACACAATGTGATACCGTGAGAGAAAAACATGATATTAATATATAATAAAAACATGCAAAAAACCTATATATTGTATATATAAATTAAAACAAAATACATATATGTAGATAAATAAAGAAATAATTTAATAATAAACATTATGATTTAAAAATAAAAATATTGAATATAGATATTGTATTATTGCTGCGCTTGTAGTCGCATACGCCTCTCTGACGTAGTTTGTGGACTCACTATGTTGTTGCAATATCTCCGTAAAGCACACTTTCATACAGTACGTTCCAAAAGTCCCGGAACGCCCCTAAGTAACTCCAAGGAATTAAGTTTTAGGAAAAAAAGTTTCAGATAAAAGTTGTAGGGTTTTAAATTATACATTACATAGTAATATTAATATGACCTTGAATAGCACCGTGAAGGTCACATAAAAATCACTTTAAATTTTTTAAATGGAACCCCTTACTTTTTATTGGATATTTTTGTAGCTTACCTCAATAGCTTTCCAAAACACTATAATTAATTTATTTTTTATTAAGTACTTTCCGAGTTATGAGGCTTGAAAATTACAGTACTGCTGACATTAGCATTACCCAAAATGACCACGCAGAGGTTGTCCGATCAAATTTACACTTCTTTTGTGCTTGAATGAAGATCGGAAGCTTATCCGACCAATGAAGGCAAGATTAAATTCAGTAATTCAAGTGAAACTCGTGGATTCGTTTTTTGATACAAATGAGAGCATGAGGAACCTCAAAATTAGAATTGCTTTCCTAAATTCTTTTATAATTTTTTTTATTTATAAAGTACATAAATCCGAATCCACTAAGTTTTACGAACCCATAAATCATCTAATCTAGCAGTTACTTTGCATCTTTTCCGCAATAGACAAATTGAGAGTCTCCATTGTTTTTGATAGAAATTCGGAGAAAATAATTACTCCATCACTTATTTTTTAAAATAATTCAAAATAGGAATTTACGTTAGAATTTGATCAGAAAGAATCTGTTCCTCCAATCTTCCTTCAAACATAAAAGCGGTGTAAATCCGACCAGGCAACCTCCGCGTGGTACATCTTAGATTGCTAATGCCGGCGGTACTGTAATTTTCAAGCCTCATAACTTGAAAAGTACTTAATGAAAAATAACTGAATTATAGTGTTTTGAAAAGCTGTTTTGAGGTAAGCTACAAGAATATGTAATGAAAAATAGGGGATTTCATTTAAAAAATTTAAAGTGATTTTTATGTGACCTTCACGGTGCTATTCAAGGTCATACTAATATTACTATGTAATGCGCAACTTAAAACCCTACAACTTTTGTCTCAAACTTTTTTTCCTAAAACTTAACCCTTGGAGTTACTTAAGGGTTCAGAGATTTTTGGAATGCACTGTATAAGTAATATAATTTTAAAAAAATCCAAGCTATCGATCGAGCCTACCTAGAACTTGGTCGGTTTAGCCATTATTGAGATCTAATAATTTTAACTACACTCGCAATTTGCGTACTCGCGTAAAGATATACACTTGGCGCGAGACACGATAGTGTCTCTTGATACTAGAAGTTGTATAGTATATGTCACGTACTAGAATACTTCTAGTATTATAATGTAATACTCGAATGTAATTTTCGAACGAAGTTTCATAACTTGTGTCGTTTTGTGTCACTCCATGAATATCAACATTTTTTATATTTGGTATACTTATTTTTCTTATAAAGCGATATTTCGGAAATAAAAAATTTTATTGTTATGTTAAAAAGTGGATGAAAAAGTGACAATCGTGATAAATTATGTAAAGACTACTCTGCACTCTGGCAGTAAAATAAAAAAGCAAAGCGGCGTTCCAGCCTTAGAGATCATATACTAAACCATATGGGGTATTGCCGAGTTAAGGGAAAAGAATAGCGAATGAATAATGTATACATATATTGAGTCATATCTCATTCGTAATACTAACTCCCAGTTTAACTTCTAGTTTAACTTATTGTCAACTAGCTTGTCGAAGTTTTGAATAGAGTACCTACAACTATATTGTGGCAACTCAGGCAACTCCGAGTGTGGTAACGTTTATGCTAGTCCTTATCAACTTCTCTGTCGGACGCATTGCGAGAAACTGTCTATTTTTTCCTGTAGTTCTGTAACAATTTCAAGATAGCCGCCATAAGTTAAATGGCAGAAAATCGAAACACAAAGTCAGATTTCAATGGTAAAACAGGAAAGAAACAGAGATATAGAATATAACTTACGTCGCGCTGCTTTATCACATTTAGCAGAGCTTACATACAAAACCATTTGTAATAATAATATACATAGTAGGCCAGTAACGTTAGACTTTATTTATATGTACACTTTCAAATAACTATTCAGGGGTTGAAAATTATATAAACCGATAGATTAAAACCCTCTAAACAACATATTAAATTATTTCCTCACAAATTTTGTCCATTGATTTGTTATTAATTAAAAAAGATGAGAAATTTATTCCATGCTTGGTTAAACCGCTAGTTTTTGCATATAATTCACCAAATTAATATAAAATACACACAATTATGAAGATAATAAAATTCCCTATCAACCGAGATCGAGAATGTATCCTCTAGGATTTACCGTTTTTTTAAAATTAATTTTTTAAACTTTTTTTTGTCGATTCTTCGCCAAACGATAAGCTGATGCGTAAGGCCTGCCCCTTCGTCATGACTACTGACTCACGTGACGCGCACGCTGCGCAACAAATTCAAATTTTCATCAAGTAAATGCACTGCAAATGTTTTTGATTTTATTTAAAAAAAAAACATTTTATTATAAAAAAATATTTGAGTACAAAATAATAAATTAAATTTGTCATCTGTCCGACCCAATATTGAAATTACAAAATAGGAATCGATGTTAATTGACTCAGCATGATGACTCATATGTAAGAAAGATACTATGGAGTACTTTGAGTGTCCTTAATCCATCAATTATTTATTTCTTTAAATTTATTCCGAGAAAAAAGTCGTTCAGGTATATTTTTCCCGGAAAATATTAATGTGTTTCTCTTAAAAACTGTAATTTTGTACGCTTAAATTGTTACTAATATTCTCAATACCTTTTCAAATTACATTTATAAATAAAATTTTGAAAAAGAAAATATTAAAAAAATGTAATAAAATTTCACGTGATGAAAATTTGAATTTGCTGCGCAGCGCGCGTGTCACATGAGTCAGCAGTCATGGCGGAGGAGCCTTACGCATCAGCTGATCGCTTGTCGAAGAATCGACAAAAAAGTTTAAAAAATTAATTTAAAAAAACGGTAAATCCTAGAGGATACATTCTCGATTTCGGTTGATAGGAAATTTTATCTTCATAATTGTGTGTATTTTATATTGATTTGGTGAATTATATGCAAAAATTAGCGATTTAACCAAGCATGGAATAAATTTCTCGTCTTTTTTAGTTAATAACAAATCAACGGACAAAATGTATGAAAAAAAAATTTAATATGTTGTTCAGGTTTCAATCAATTGATTGATATAACTTTCAACTCTTGAATGGTTATTTCAGGAGGATCAAAGGATACTGGACTACTGGACTATAGACTCTATGTGATAACTGGCAGTCCAGGGTTATATAGTCAAAAGTCTAAGCTCTAAGGTTCCAGCTATAAGTCAACATTGTGTAACACTGTGTTACACAGGCTGTGGTCCAAAATGTGCTTATAGTACTGAAAATCTATAGTATACGTGACATAAGCTATAACGGCGCCAATAGTGATTTCGGACTGCAGCCAAAATAATGATACAGGGCATTTTCCAGCAAGAGACACAGTTGCCGAACGTTAAATAAGGATGAAATGATTTACCATATTGCACTGTGTCAATTATCTCTTACTATTTCATAACTGAAAAGCATTCAAAAATAGGAACTTGCACATATCTACATATATCCACGCGTACGCAACGCATGCACGTACACATATATAAATTCACATATAAATTACATACAGTATAAATTTTTCATTACTAAATAACTATATTCAACTTAGGTCACATAGACCTTTTATATGAACGTTTGGTATGCGTGTCAAGTAGTGCATTTGAACTGATGACTAAATTTACTAATTATTTAATATTTGGTACGCGTATCACATATTAAATAATTAGTAAATTTAGTTATCAAATGATTGATGTAAACTAGGTCATACACGTTTTAGGGACTTTCTACGCAGAATTGAGTGATTTTTCAGATTTTTCTCTTATAAAAAGCAAAGAGAATGACCATGCCATAGATTCTACCTGAAACAGAGATTTGATTTAGCATGTCAAAAATGGATGTAGAACTATGTAACCATATCTTCTTATCGACACTGTCGATAAATTATTTTTTGGTGCGTGCCCTTACTACGTCCACTTTTCAACACTTACTACGTTTTTCAACGTAGTTGCTACATCAAATACCCTATAACGTGATCATTCTCATGTTTCTGCAAAAAGTATCATTTTCTACTTAAAACAAGGTTGATCTCCAAGATTGACCTTAGCGGATAACTGTAGTAAAAATTCAAAGTCATCTCTCTCAAATCCTGTACTTTTTCGCCTTAAAATCCTATAAATTTTGTCTGAAATATTTTTGTCTGCTGGGTTCAGTTTTCGAGACGTTCGGCTGGCCTGTTTAAAATTGGACATTCTGTATATGTTAATATTAGCGTGAAATGTTAATATTTCACAGGGATACAACCAAAAATACAAACTTACCTATCCGGAGCATACCACATCGAAGAACACATACTTTTCGACGTGAATGGACTTTTGGGTGAACTTGCAGAGTTTGTGATCGATGATGAGATCGAAATCCCACTCTCCGACGTACAGGGCGATTGATTCTCTACACTACCGTAGGTCCCCAAATGCCAGGAACACCTTGTTCTAGCGCGAGGACTGCCGTGACTAGGGCTCGATCCGCGCGAACTCGATACACTTTTCGGACTCTTGGGACTCTTAAGCCCATTAGAGTTGAAAATACGACCCAGACGCAGTCTCAATGATGTCTTATCTTTGAGTTTTACAACACAATTGCTGTCAATATTCAAAACGGTCTGGTCGGACGACTCTAAATTATTCGTCATGATTCTCAGAGAATGATTTGTTTAAGTTATTTAAGTTTTTATAGATATATTAATTGAATTATAAGAATAGAAAATTGTGAATTAACTCGTGAACTTACAAGAAGTTAAGGTATTCCTTCAAAACATGCATACTAAAACTCAGCACTGTCGAAGAACGCGTCACACGCGTCTGAAAAATAATAAAGAAATCACAATTCATATTTAAAATTAACATAATTTATCTTGAATTCACGTTTTATATTTTTCGCGAGTATTGCTGGCGATGATAGAAACTGCTGTATTTCATGATTACTTACATACTAAATTATATTAACGTTATTCAAAATATTCGAGTATGTGAGTTGCACGTTATACGATGCATTGTATTAAACAGAACACTAAAAGCGACTGCGTTGAGATTTCGTTGAGAAATTGGATAAGACCCCAATCGAGCCATAGACTTCCTGTCGGCACTAACCACATCCTTCCTCTTTTGTTTTTATCATCCTTGGAAATCCTTAAATGTGTATATGTAAAGCAGGAAAGTCTAATAATAAAGTAGGGAAAAATATATGTGAAAGCGATAAAACGCTCAAATACTCCATGTGGTAGCTTGTCTAATCTAATCAAAGCTCGAAAATTATAACATATCAATAGCAGCTAATCACTTTGTAAATACTCAATTATCAGGTTCCTTTTAATCCAATTGTCACGAGCGATCAGAACTTCATACAACTCAATGAAAAGTAAGACAGACGAATTTTTAATTGTCTAGTCTGTATTTTATCTTTGATTTACAGATCAACACTCGCTTCATGATACAATGATAATAAATTAAGGTTGCGGGATCCGCGGAAGAGTGGCTCAACCACTCGCATGGCGGGCGTTAGCACTCCTGAAAATATCTCTTCGGTGTAATGAAGAAGAAAACAGAAGCAGGGTCAGGCCTAGCCTGAATCCTTGTGTCATGTTGTGTACATATTTGCAATTACCTACTTATCAACAATATAATAACAATTCATTACTATTTGAACACGTATTGCGAACGCTTTTGAGTACCATAGAGAGGAGAGTCCATGGGATGAACACGAGTGAGATGACGAGACATGATGAGATGATAATCGTACTAATATCGCGACTCATGCCATACACGGCATCTCGCGCTCGCTCGCGTTCGTCGCGATTTTCGCGATCGATAACATGCACGCGGAGAAACGCCTACTTCGTCGCTTGTTCCAAATAAGCTATAAGATCGCCCCGCTCCTGTGGCTTTTTCAATCCGGCAAACACCATCTTCGTGCCGGGAATGTACTTCTTTGGGTTTTCTAGATACTCGAACAAAGTATCCTTATTCCAAGTAATACCTAAAACAGCGACAGACATTACAATCAGATATACATTACATAAATATACATATTTATTTCAAGTACAAATAATGATTAATGCCATAAATAGATAATACAGAATAACCGACTTTTATACTATTTATGAATTTATTGTTTTTAACTATATGTTAATAATCAAGTACAAATAATGATTAACACTATAGATAGATAATACACAGAATAACCGAATTTCATACTATTTATAAATGTATTTATAAATGTATTGTTTTTAATTATGTGTTAATAAATAGCTGATACATACCTTTCGCTTTGTTAGCATCAGTATATACGAAACCTGGCGCTTGACCAGTTTTTCTACCTATAAGTCCATGTAAATTGGGACCTACTTTGTGTTTGCCACCCGCTTCGACAGTATGACATTGTGCGCATCTTTGAATAAAGATCTAGAGAAAGAAGAAATATACAATTATGAGTTGCTGTTTACACTAAATACT
Source organism: Crematogaster levior (assembly GCA_901521435.1). Lineage (NCBI taxonomy): Eukaryota > Metazoa > Arthropoda > Insecta > Hymenoptera > Formicidae > Crematogaster > Crematogaster levior. The sequence continues at coordinate 259,909 of CABEGB010001325.1, forward strand.
CAAGATTTTTTACTATTTATTACCTTTTTTCCTTTCTCTGGATCGCCCGCCGGAACACCCATATTTATTCAATTGTGTTCTGGAAAAAGTTCAATTACATAAAAATTGTCATGCTAAAAAAATAGAAATTGATTTTTTATTATCACTTGTCACACATTTTAGATATCTCATCATTATTTGACATTGAAAAAATTTAAAGTTATGACTATTACATAATAGCATTAAAATTAATCTATTAAATTCTAGTAGGTTCTTATGCGCTTTTCTGTTTTAAATCCTTATCCTAATTAAAATATTTAAATTACAATTGATATTTAGGAATAAGGAGAGTTACTTTTTTCCGAAAAACTAATGGGCAATGGATATCTATAAAAAAGATATAAAAGTTAAAAGTAAAAATTAAAAAAATAAGTGACCTCTTATTGGTTAAAAGTGAAACTTCTAGCCAAACAAAGAAGAACCTTTTTACAAATTTTAACAAATGTTCAATAAATAATTTTGTCTACCCTTTTGAATAAACTATTTGTTATAGGTCTCAAATTTTAAATATATCAATTCATTTTATTTAAACAGGTAAACGAAATCATTTATTAGTTAAATATTTGTAAAAAGACAGGGATTGTTTACTTTTTTACTCTGCTTTCAACGTTTACATATTTATATCTTTTTTTAGATATCGATAATGTACACGAATAGCAATTCTTTTGAAGAAAGAATTCCAGAATTGAATTGAAAGTTCTTTTCAAATAATTGAAATGAGATAATCGAAGCTTGAGTCACTTATTTGAGCTTTCAACAATTAAATTTCTCAAGAATCTTTTAACAATCATCGTTAAATGATAATCTTCCATTCGATTATCGATTGCATGCAGTTCTACAAGAACGATTTTGATAAATTAGCGCCAACGAATCTTTTCACGTGTTTCACTATGCCAGCGAGCATATATTGTACACGAACATTGTTTAGCATAGAAAAAAAAAAGTACTTTTAAGCCGGTATTTAACTCTAAAGCTTTGTCCACGATACTAGAAATCGGTCCGAGATCTCGATCCAAGAAATATGTAGCCAATCAACTTGCAGTTTTTATGGAAAAGCGGCAATTTTATTGGCTAAGCACTTCTCGGATCAAGATGTCGGATCGATTTTTGGTATCGTGGACAACACAAGGCTTAATACAGACGTATGAATAAAATTCTCTATTCTCTGTGAGTCATTTGAGAGACATCTATGCAATTATGTAACGATGAACTATTATATAATTAATATATTTATCGCATTTTTAATATATTTATCGCATAAATAAAATATTGCTCTCTCTACCTTCGGCTTAACATTTACTCGTAACATTACAAGTATTGTAACGTAATACATTTGCATCATGCAGAGTACAACTTTCTTTCCTCTCGTGTACGTCATCACACATAATGTGTCAGAGAAGTGCATAAAAAACATATCAGGATCTTTGAGCAATCGTGAAACAATCATATACAATAATCATCAATTTTCTAATTAATTCAATCATTCGCGGATTTTAAAAAACATCTGTAAATGCATGATAGTCACCGAACATCAATCGATGATGTCACGCGTGAAATTTTGGGAGGAATCGAAAATGACGTAAAGAAATAAAAAAGACGCCCGGAGTGGACACGTGTAGGCATGTGTTCTAAAAATGACCTTTGAGCCAATTGCATCAGTTGATCCACCTCGGATGAATGGCATTTCTTTTTATGCTAAATGTAGATAAATGATTGTGATAACCACTTCCCTGTCGCCGAAAGAGACGATTAAAGTATTACAATACGAATCGAAATGGAGTGCCGTCCAAAAAGGTTCTTCCGAAAATCAGACCAATTCGAATTTCGACCGATCGATCGGGAGGCACACTTTTGACAATCCGCTCTTGCAACAATCCCCTGCCAAATGAAAGACGTTTCGCACGACCTTAAAAGTGATGCATTTGAATGTTTCAAGATTGGCCTAGAGCCAGGGTTAGACGCGTTACGTAAGTTGCTGCTGTTCGACGCGGTCACGCGGACGTCCGATCAAAGACAAGCTGTGTCCAGCAAGAGATAGGAAGGCACTACATAGGCATGCTGACCTTTCTCGCTCGTGAACACACGAATTCTGCCATTTCATGTATTTTGAATGCCGTTTCCGATCTCGATCGGCTCTCACGAGGGATAAACGCGCGCGAGTACCACGTGGTGTCATCGAGATCGGCGGAGATACGAATTCGAAAAAGAAAGGGCACATGTCTGTCAAGGTGCACTGTGCGTGCATAAGTACTCACTCGTTTGCTCGTACTCACCGTCTCTATTGCAGAAAGAGAGAGAGTGGTGTAGTTAACTGGCTCGTTGTCCGACCGTGAATACTAGCAACCACGATCGATGTGGAATCACTGGCCTCGAGCGCGATTTCGGAGTATTTCAATGGCTGATGCAATATGCACGCACGCGTCGCATGTATGCGTGCATACACGGGCCGAGCAAACAGCCGCCGCCAGATGGCGGTAGGAAATCAGCCGCGAATTTTCATCTTTGCGTCGCGTTTGCTTCTCCTCCTTTATTCTTATTCCCTTGGCCCTTGTTTGACCGCGGTGCCTTTTGTAATGTCCATGTATCAATTTAGTTTTAATTTTATTTAATTATTTATGTATTTTTTACTTATTTATTTTCCATTTCAAATTTCTCCTCATATTCTCTTTATTCTTCATAATTCTGTTATTATTATTGTTTAATAGGTTTTTGTAAGTTTTTCTATACATACTCTGGAATTACAATCTTATACCAATTTCAGTTCAAATTATATAGTAACTAATTATATAGTAACATTATATAGTAAGTAATTATATAGTAATTATATAGTAACATGAGTTGTACTATGATTCACATATGGGTGCATTTCTTTTTAATGCGTCAACATAATTGCTCTAGATTACGGGATCTAACAGAAAGGACCAATAATGACCGTCACTGATCACTGATGTTTCCTGAACGCAACCACTGAACTATATATATACTGGAAGAGGCACTGGCACAGGCAGCCCATGAACGGAAAACGTGCCAGAGACAGATAGATTTTAGGGGCAAGCTGTTTCACTCTTTTCGTCATTGCGCCTGCGCAGAACAATACTGTACAGTCGATGTTAAAAGTTTATTAAAGTCATTCAAGTGACAGTGATTGAGTGAAGAGAAATTTTTCTTTGCTTACTAGCATAAACTTTTGGATTTGACTGTACAACAAAGACAGGCTGCCCCGGAATCTTCTCTCTTTGTTAGCACGCTTCAGACAACCCAGTGCCTCTTCCAGTATACATATAGTTCAGTGAACGCAACCTGACTTGGTCGTCTTTCGAAATGCGCTGAAAGTACTAACAGTACTACTACTAAAGCACTAGATATGTAGGTATTCCTTAGAACATATATAAATGGAAGGAGAATAGCAGACTAAAATGTGTCCGGCGGAAGTAAGAAAGAAAATCATAGTTGCCTCTCTCTTGTGAGTAACTGCTCGAAAATGCGCATGCGCGCCAATTTGACGCATACAAGCATCGTATCTGTAGATGTAGATATATGTAGATACTTACTGTAGATACTTTTTTTACTTACCGTAAATAGGATACCGATTTGTCCTTTCTACCACATAAAATGCAATATAAGCCCATCTTTTGTTTAAAAAGAGTACGTTTTACAACTTTGGAACCCAACTAAAAAATAAATATTTTAACATATGACTATAACCTAAGACTATAACCTATTTTCAATGGATAAAACCGGCCAAACAAACGTAAGCCGCACATGCGCACTGTTGAGCAGTTACTCACAAGAGAGAGGCAACTATGATTTTTTTTCTCACTTCCTCCGGACATATATTTCTTTCGAGAACAATAGGCATTCTCCTTCCATTTATATATGTTCTAAGAGGTATTCTCATCCGCCATTTTGGTTCCTACTACATATCTAGTGCCTAAAGCCATGGATCTAAAAAGATATGGATGGAGTCTATAGCAAGGGGGCTGTGAAATTTGCGGTAAGGGGAATGCATAGTGCTGTCTCTTTCTGTAGGTAACCTTCGGCTTTGTAACGAATGTAACCGAAGATATCCGAACTGCGCATTGCGTCTTGTATGGGATATATAATCTTTCGGGAATCATCGGATATGCGACGGAAATATACGAAGGTTACCTACAGAAAGAGACAGCACTATGCATTCCCCTTACCGCAAATTTCACAGCCCCCTTGCCCGTATACACACTTTAGACTCCATCCATATCTTCTTTAGATCCATGCCTAAAGCCCATCGCACACGAAATGCATAACAGAGCATACGCATAACATAAGACCGCTGGACCAATGCGCAACTTATGTAAATCAATATGGCGATTTTTTTCTAGGTGTTTATTGGTCCAGCGGTCTTATGTTATGTTTATGCAACGCTATGCATTTTGTGTGCGATAGCCCTTAAGCGGGAAACATAGACTTTTGCATAATGCATAATACATATGCATAAGAAATTCGATTGGTCGAATTCCTTATGCACATGCTAACGGACCAATCAGATTTCTTATGCATATGCGTTATGCGTTATGCAATGGTCTGTGCTCGGGCCCTTACTATTACTGAAATCAGCATATTATCGTTCCGAAATTGTCAGCAGACTGCAATGAAAATCGGAACACATTTGCAGTACCATGTAGTATAATAGGTGACAAACCCAACATTACTGTCACTGAATAACTTTAAAAGTGTAAAAATGGAATTAACCGTAATTGCAATTGGTGTAAAAAGTATTACAAATTTTCTAGAAAATTATTGCCAAAATTCTTCAGATGATAGAGAAGATATTTTAAATATTGTTAAGATAATGACGGAACGAGAATGTTCGTAAGACCATGTGTAAAAAATTATATTGAAAATGTTATTTTTCTTTCAGATGATGAAGGATTTAAAGAACATTTTAGGTAAAAAAATTATTGATAAAATAATTAATGATTATAGTTAATTTAATCATTATGTAGTTAAAAAAATGAAACAATAACCCTTTTTCTGTACAGAATGTTAAGAGATACATTTAATGATATATTAAAAATCATAAAAAAATTAGAAAAGAAACAAAACTGAAATAATAACCGCGAAATAATTTTTCCAACCGCCATATGCATTACTGAACTTGCACTATCTCTAGGTTGCATTCCAAAACATCTTATTTGAGGAAAATTTTACTCAATACTCTATACGATAGAAATTGAGTAAAATTTTCCTCAAACAACGTTTTGGAATGCAACCTAGAAAAAGAATAGTTAGAAAGAGAACAAACAAAAGTGAGTGAGAGAAAAGTTTAGATGGTGTTAAGTCTGCGGCACACGGTACGATGTTTCGTACTGGTTTGCTTACGAGAGCCAATAAAGATGTAGAATTTTAGATCAAGTGATTTAAAGCTTAATTCTAATTGGCTTTCGTAAGCTATCCAGTACAAAAAATCGTATCGTGTGCCGCAGGCTTTACTGGGCAACTCGCTTATTTCGCGCATGCGCACTCCATTTTAGCCAACATTAACTTCAAAGGTACCGACAGAGAGTTACGCTATTGGATGTACTGTGGTTACGCTCAGATTCTCCACCAGGGTCTTATTTGAGGAAAATTTTACTCAATTTCTATAGTATATGTGACGTGAGCTATAGAGTATTGAGTAAAATTTTCCTCAAATAAGACGTTCTGGAATGCAACCTAGGTAACTATAACATTAGAAGTTGTTATAGTACATGTCACGTATACTATAGTACTTCTAGTGTTATAGTTACCTGGGTGGGGCATGTGAACGCAAGTCTAGGGGTTTGTTCGCGTCGCAATACCCCAATATGCTCCTACTCACTCCAATACGCTCCAATCTATAGTATACGTAACGTAATACTATAGTTTGGAGCGTATTGGAGCGAGTAGGAGCATGTTGGGGCAAGCGACGCGAACAAACCTTAGGTTTGCATTTCTAGGCTGCGTTCCGTTTCACGCATGATGCGTGCATGATCTATAGTATACGTAACGTGTACCATAGATAAATGCGCGCATATGCGTGAAACGGAACGCACCCCTAGTGTTGCAGCCAGTGTAAAAGTAAAAAAAGAATTTGTCACAGCGTAAGCGATAAAAAATGATCTGTGTCAACTGTAAGTGTAATGATGTAAGTTTTTATTCTTCGACATCTGTTAACCGACATTAAATTAATTTTTTTGTAAGAAATAAAATTCACAACGCTGGACTGACATGGCTGACCAATAAAAAGCAAGTTCGCACCTCTCTGATATTCAGGAGTCTCTAGTCTATATTCATTATGTCTTTGGTTGATACATAATAAACTCGTAAGAAGTATTGTAAGACTGGGTTTGTGAGAAGAAACATCAGTAGATTCGATAGTGGACACCGGTTTATCTAAGAAAAAGATAATCACAAGACATGGTAAATGTGACAAAGGGCATTTTAGTTGAATGGTATGTCTATCTATAGAAAAAATAATTTATTGAGAACAAATTGCATGAGCTAACATTATTAACAGATTCATTCATTTGTAGTCCAAGTCCTCAGGAATGTTAAATTGTTTATTAAGATCATGTTCCAAGATGTCAAATTTATTTTTGCACCAGCTCTGTGTAGCAAAAATGTTGTCTGTCCATATATTAGTTACATCTTTGTATTTCTAAACAAAATATTACATATTACTTTCTCTTAACTAAAGAGTAATAAGTGTAGAGACTAGAGAACAAATTAACAGTTTTCTCATTGTTGAAATTTAACATATGAAGTAAATCAAGTCAAATATAATTATATATATCACATATATTTTGATAGGTAGAACATAGAAACATTAAAATTGTTAATCAAAAGCATCTCAATGACATACAAAAAAACAATAAGACATTAAAAATAAGTCTCAAGTTTAGGAGATTTATTATTATATTTGATCAAATATATCTGAATATATGTAATATTAAATTTCATTGAAGAAGGAGGAAGCTGTTTTTTGTTATAATTTTGCATATTTATCTATGTTGTGTTAAAATTTATTCAAATTTATCTTAACTGTACCTGTGCTTTTTCATTCATTTCTGCAATTATTTGTGGATCGACATTACTGAATTTAGCAATCTGCTTCTTTATTTCCTGTTCCTCTTCCCTCAACTGTTCCACTTCCTTCATTAGTTTCCTCTTTTCTTCTATATCATTCTTCAATTCCTATATGAAAAATGTTAAATGGACAAGAATAAAATTTAAATTTAATATATTTAAATGTTAAATTTAATGAATAATTTTTATATTTACCTCTTTCTGTATCTCTTCCTTTAGCTTCTCAAGCTTAAATTCTGTCTCCACTAACTTTTTGCTTGTATCAGCTATTCTGCGCTCTGTTGCAGTAATATTTTCTCTGTAGAATATTATTTCTTAAGTATCTTATTTTTTTCTATGGTTTGGATGTAGTTCATATAATTTTTCTGCAACATTACCCTGGAAATCTCCAGAAATATATGGAAGTACCAATTTTCTCGGATCGTACCAAATCATCGTCTATTAAACCTTGTAACACATCTTTAACAACTTGTGCCGCTATATTCTTTTCTTTTGATGCAATTTTCTCGAGTTCTTTCAGCGTAAAGAATTCTTTCTTCTCATAAAATATTTGCAACATTCTCATACGTTTCTCGTTGAGAGGAACTCCTTTTCTCTTGGACATGATACCTATGTATTTATAATAAGATTATTAAAGGTGATCATAAAATTTGTATGTATTTAGCGATGCAGCTATGAAACAGTTTCTTTTACATCTGGATGAAACGTCTGCATTAGGAAGAAAGTTCATCATTCAAGATTTGGATGAGAGACATCTATTCATATCTGCCGACATATTGGAAACTTTGCAATCAAAAGTAGATGATTTGATGGATCAGATATCATTCCCATTGGCAGAAAAGGGTATATAAGAGAGAAGGGGAAGTATATAAAAGGGAGCAACAAGAGATTTGCTTTTTGAGATATAATACTGGTGAAGAAAAATGGCTCGCGAATCCGGCAGAATAAAGGATGCGTGCCAAAAGAGGATCCTCGATGATGTTGCACGTAAGCGCAGACAGAAGAAGGCATTGGAAGCATTGGAGCAAGATAATTTTCACGATGATCCACATGCAGACTTAGGTATGTAATTATAAGAGATTTTTTCGAAACATGTTAAATAATATTTTTTTTCTTGTTTCAGTGATGAGCAAGAAAGTACCAAAATTTCAAGAAACGCTGGACAACAGAAGCGGTAGTAGAAAAAAGAAGACTCGCTCAGCAGAATATTACAAGCAACGCTTTCGCAAGACTTTTGCTCAGCTCGTTGAAGAAGACCTCAATATAAATCCTAATCCACCGAACTATGCCTGTGCTCAGGCACCACCATCGCGTTTACCTGAGAGACATTTCTGTGCGGTGTGTGGTTTCCCCAGTAATTATACATGTATACCTTGTGGTGCGAGATATTGTTGTGTGAAATGCTTAGGTACTCATCTTGACACGAGATGCATGAAGTGGACGATTTAAGAATTTTGATTTTATTAATTCTGAGTTTTAATTAAAATAAATTAAAATAAATACAGAAGTATATATTTACATATAACATATATATATATATATTTATTTACTTCAAAATTTATTCTTTTCTCAATGGAAGAGATTTAACTGCCACAATGTAATATGTTTTAATAACAAAGTACATGAAAAAAGTTTCATAATAATGAGACATGTAAAATGTTAACGATATGTTAATAATGTGCCAACAGAAAATTTATGGCATAAGATGTGTGTGCTTTAAGTTCACGTTTGGCCAATAACTTTAACTCTTAAATATCAGTTATTTATAATGTTCAATGTCATTTTGTGTAAAAAAATTTGAAAAGTAAAAATTGTTCTTGCAAAAGAAATAAATAAGCAGTGAAGTTTTTTCTCTTAAGTTGAGTGCATTTAACTCGAAGAGCTACTTCTGGCACATCTCGAATATACACATCATTGAATTTCTAATAATTTCTTTTACACTGAATCCTTCTTATTCCTTTAACATGCGAGGGATCAAATCCAGAACCCTTTGCTTTACTAATCATCTGCTCATACAGAGCAATGCATCATCTCCGTAAGTGGAAAAGTTGAAGGTTATTAAAATCTGTTATACCGACAGAATACAATGTTATGACACGTGTAATTAATCGAAAGAGCAAGAAATATAATCGTAATAGCACATGAAATATGAACTCCAGTATGTAATAAAAATTATTGTGATAATTATCAATAATTTCTACTTAATCACTTCATTTAATGCTCAACGACAATTTTTACTTTTCAAATCTTTGTTTTAAAACAAATTAAAGTCAAATAAACATATTTTTTCAAAATTGACTGAGAGTTAAAATATATATTTATCACACATACTTATCTCGTTATGTTTTTGTTAATGTTCTGAGAAAATTTGTAATTTTTTGCAAATATACTTTTTCAAAGACAGATCGACATCTGAAATGTATGTCAATATGAGAGTCACGACTCACCTAATTCAGCTATTAAAACAACTCAAGCTTTATACAGTTAGCTTTATCTCCAAAATTCACAACGTATTCTACAATTTAATATAAAATAATTCAAGTGTAGTCGTATGAAAGATTGAACCTGTTGCAATGACATATATTACTAGACCGAGCATTCTCTTAGGGAAATGAAGTCAAAAGTTGAAGAGTAAAACGTTAAACGGTCTTATTGCTTTCTCATTCTATCTTGTAGACTGTCTACAAGATAGAAGGCTGTTCAATGTTCTCATTCTATTTTAACTGACAATTTTTGATTTCACCTCCCCTCGCCAAAAATTAAGCGAATGCTTGGTCTAGTAATATATGTTATTCACCTGATAACTTAAGCCGACGGCACACGGTACGAGTTTTCGTAGTAGATCGCATACGAGTTAGCCACTAAGCACGAGAGTGAGAGAGAGCGAAAGACGCTCGCTTTCTCTCGCTCTCATGCGTAGTGGCTAACTCGTATGCGATCTACTACGAAAAATCGTACCGTGTGCCGTCGGCTTTAAAGATAGAAACATTGAACATGTAACGTTGTAGAACACATACGGTGCTTTCCATCTAGCGACACAAGTCGACATAAGTGCGTTTTCTCTTTTCGTGTTCTTTCCGTCTCATTTTCTAATGCTTAGCCTCTCGCTCACACTCACTCAATAGACGCGCCTGTGCATAACGAGGCTTCACCGTCTGCCCATATTTGGAATTCGTGCGTCTCTCTTTTATGGGCCTCGATCCTCTCATTGTGAAGAGACGGAACTAGCAATATAGGCCGGTATTCATAATCGGATCTTATATTTAAGATCGTCTTAAGTTTATCTTTAGATGCTGTACAAGTCAGTTCATTGGCTACGGAGTATCTTAAGATGAACTTAAGACGGTCTTAATTATAAGATCTGACTATGAATACCGGCCATAGAAGTATTACATATATGGGTAAAGGTTAGTAATTACAATATGGCGCCCATCGGTAAGAAATAATAATAATGATTCGGTGTCACAAATTGGGGCCATTTTTGTTTCACGGAGATCAATCTTCTCCCTCTTAAGTTAATCGCACACACTTTCCGTAACAGTAAAGGTTTCGACCTATCATGTTCTCGATTTGGCCTTACCGCCCGACTGTAAGAACCTAACATGGCAGCTACAATCGACCAACCAGGAAGTAGAAATAAGATCGCTCTTCTCTTATTAGGCGATTTTTGGCGTCACTCTGGTATATGAACCAAAATATACCAAATTGTACCAGAATGTTTTCGCGTATTTGGTAATTTGTGGTAGAGGTGTGGCTAACCGTTTTGGTATCTTTTTGGTTGATACCACGCTGTACCAAGCAACGAAGCAGGGTATATGCTGGTCGTTTCTGATATGCGCGAAATATCAACACAAAGATAAAAGCAAGTAATGTATTTTATAATATTTATGTCATATTAAATTTATGTTATTGTTAGATTTGATATTTTAATTACTTATTTTATAAAAAGTTCAAGATATTAATTCGCGCGTATGGAAAAGAACCAATGCATTTTAGCCTATTGGTGTGGTATTACCATATTACATGTTACCAGAATATGCTCCGCCTCTACCAATAGCAACCTTGGTACATATACCAAGCGATCGCCAAAAATCGCCTATTATAGGACTCTATTTCAAAGTTATTTCAAATAAAATACAGCTATACAGCTATAGTGTGGCAATCTCGGATATGGCAACGTTTATTTTCGTCTTTGAGGTTTCTCTGTTGCACACATTGCGAAGGACTGTCTACCCTTTTCCTGTAACTCGGCAACAATTTCAAATGCCGGTATTCATAGTTGGATCTTATAATTAAAATCGTCTTAGGTACATTCTTAATTGAAAATAATAGTACAAAAAATTTTTGTATGTAAGCTTTACATACATTTTTGTATGTAAGTATTTACATTTATATCGATATACAAAAAATCTAATCTATCATAATTAACCTTTTAGAGCATAAAGAAATACAAATGTTATATCCCCTATTTGAATCCATAAGACGAATAGAACACAGCAAAGTGCTAAATTATGTTAAGTTTGTTTTTTGTGGCTGAACTTTGTGTTTATACTGCTTGCACTGACTCTAGACCTAGGTCCGAATTCATAGTTGTTTCTCAAATCGTGAGACGTAAGAATTTCTCAAATCTCAAGTTGTTTCTTTACATTGTGAGAACTAATCTTGGCTATTTTATAACCTATGGCTTAAGAGAAAAAAGGAAGAGCACATAAAAGACGCACGGAAAATAACGTATAATATTTAAATCTAAAACGTAAATAATTAAATGTATTAAATAAATACAATGTTATAAAATATTTTTTTATTTTTCACTTTTTATTTATTTTTTCTGTATGAATTATTTTCTGTAGTCTTTATTTTATTACTTAACCTTTAGAGGACCGCACTATAGTGGCTCGAGCTTTGACAAGCACTGTATAAGACAGACTGACATATATACATACAGGGTGAGACAAAAGTATGGAAACCCTTAAATATCTCGGAAACTACGCATTTTAGAAAGAAATATTTCAGACAAAAGTTGTAAGGTTGAAAAAGGTCTATTTACTGATCTTATCATTTTGACTTTGCATGATGTCGCTAAGATCAGACCAAGGTTATCTTAAATTTTTTAAATGGGACATCCAATATATTATTGCATATTCTTTTAGCTTATCTCGAGAGCTTTCCAAAACACTATAATAAAGTATTTTTTCATAAAGTACTTTTTGAGTTAGGCTTGAAAGATACAGTATTTTGACATAAAATACAAAATATCTTGAGAAACATTCAGTTTTCGATAATCTTATCTTGATACTTTTTGCACAGAATAATGAAATCAAGCAATTGGTGTAAAGAAAACACATTGATTTAAAAAAAAATATGTTGCTAAACACCAGAAGTATGTACTTTGCAACATTTTTTAAAATAAATCATACCTGACCTAACCTAACCTAACCTAACCATGTGTTTTCTTTACACCAATTGCTTGATTTCATTATTCTGTGCAAAAAGTATCAAAATAAGATTATCAAAAACTGAATATTTCTCAAGATATTTTGTATTTTATGTCAAAATACTGTATCTTTCAAGCCTCGTCACTCAAAAAGTACTTTATGAAAAAATACTTTATTATAGTGTTTTGGAAAGCTCTCGAGATAAGCTAAAAGAATACGCAATAATATATCGGATGTCCCATTTAAAAAATTTAAGATAACCTTGGTCTGATCTTGGCGACGTCATGCAAAGTCAAAATGATAAGATCAGTAAATAGACCTTTTTCAACCTTACAACTTTTGTCTGAAATATTTCTTTCTAAAATGCGTAGTTCCCGAGATATTTAAGGGTTTCCATACTTTTGCCTCACCCTGTATATATAAATGTTTAAGAAAAAAATACTAATAATTTCGTGGAATTTGCCGGTCCTCTAAAGGTTAAGTAATAAAATAAAGACTACAGAAAATAATTCATACAGAAAAAAATAAATAAAAAGTGAAAAATAAAAAAATATTGTATAACATTGTATTCATTTAATACATTTAATTACTTACGTTTTAGATATTATAGGTTATTTTCCGTGCGTCTTTTATGTGCGTCTTTTAGGTGCTCTTTCTTTTCTTTCTTAAGCCATAGATTATAAAGTAGCCAAGATCAGCTCTCACAATGTAAAGAAACGACTTGAGATTTGAGAAATTCTTAAGCTGGGAGCACAGGCTTTTACATAATGCATAAAGGATAAAGCATAGCGCATAACGTAACGCGCAGCAACGCACAATGCAATACATAAGCCGGTATGCATAAGCTTTAATATCCTATACCAAACGACGCAACTATAGTAAGCAAGTGTAAGAATAAATTTATTGTAATTAATAATTATTATTATTACGGTTACTTTAGTATTGATAATTATTAATTATTACGGTTTTTTATAGTATTTGATGCATGTCATGTCATGTTATGTCATATTATTTATCGAATAACAATCTAAATTATGTGTCACATTTAAAAATTAATAAAAACAATATCCTACCATAATATTTTTAATAAAAAAATTGTAATAAAAAACTTGTACCATTATTTTACAAGAAATAATTGTAAAGTTAGTCATGTACGTAATCTACCGATTCGATAAACCTACTTTTCAAGCAATGAGCGTGGTCGTGTTAGTAAGTCGAGCGGCTAGAACGCTGGAGATCTCGAGTTCGAAACAATTCTTTTTTTCTATTTCTTTAAAAAATTTTTTTTAAATGTGTCTAAATAATTTATTATGCAATATATTCAACCTATATTAATCCTTAAAAAATATTATATAAATGTAATATTAAAAAAATAAAACAAAATAAAATATAAAATATTATAATTATATATAATTTTATTATATAAATATAATATTTTTTAACGATTTTTACATGACTTTACAATTATTTCTTGTAAAATAATGGTACGAGTTATTGTACCATATTTTATATTAGTAGGAGAGGTATCAGTATGTAACAACATACTGAATTTAGCTAAATCTCAGGTGGGAAGCTTGACCATCTCCTTGTAAGAAATATAGTTCTCGAATCTCGATCGCCAAGCGTGTCAGCCGTAGCGAGAGAGAGAGAGAGAGAGAGAGAGAAGGAGACGGAAGATATGTCTGCGCTCTTCTAGCTAGCCAAGCGCACACGTATACGGCTTTTTCCTTTCCGAGCGCGTCAGCTATAGCGAGAGAAGAGAAGGAGACGGAAGATATGTCCGCGCTCTTCTAGCTAGCTGAGCGCACACGTACATGGCTTTTTACTCGTGTGCGCGCTACATCACGCACACGAGAAAAAAGCCGTGTACGTGTGCGCTCGGCGCTCAGTCAGTTAGAAGAACGCAAACATATCTTCGCATTATAAATAGGTTTGTTCTTTTCAGCTGCACTAGTTCTGCATAGAGATCTCGATATAAATAGAGAAGCGACAACGGTGATCGATACGTGCGATATATCGCAAAAGGCAGCCATGTTAGTTCCACACAATAAAGCCGACGGCACGTAATAAGCACGAGAGTGAGAGAAAGCAAAAGACGCTCGCTTTCTCTCGCTCTCATGCGTCTTGGTCATGTGATTCAGAGAGCCAATCGAACCCCTCGTTGTCGCTTCTCTATTTATATCGAGATCTCTAGTTCTGCACTAGTTCTGAACTAGAACTGACGAGTGACGAGTATAGTAAAAATTTCATTGGTGCAGAAATGTAGATAGAAACGAAAAGAACGCAGAACTACAGTGCAGAAATCAACATGACGCGACACATGATTCCGGATTTTTTTTCATCAATATTATTTCTTTCATTGTTTGTATTTCTTTGTACATTTTTATATCTTGGTGTAATTTAATAAATACTGATTGATCATCGACAGTACATTGCACTGTATTGCAACTAAAATCAATATCTTGATATTTTAATTTAAATTAACAAATGTGGATTTTCGCCTTTTTTTGAGCCCAATAGTGTAATAACAATAATTAGTAATTTAAGAAAAACATATATTTACAATTTTACCTCTATACACATATTAAATAAGTTAAGCCTGAACACGTTTCGGACTCACGGAGTCCTCTTCAGCAGGGGCTGAGAACTGACATCTTCTCTCATTACACTCAATAAAAAATAAATAATAAAAAAAATAAATAATATAAATAAATATAAATAAATAATTAATAACTAAAAATAAATAACGGAATGCCCATAGCCGTGAGCATCTGTCGCAGTCGAAAAGATAAAACAAAGCATCGTGACGTCCTCCGGATTGTTAAACTCGGTGGAGCGATGACCGTAAAATGAATAATCCGTCAAGTCAAGGGTTAAAATTATGAGTCGTCGCGGGAAGACTGTTAAAAATAGCAATCGTGGGGCTATTAAGTTAATGGTTAAAAAATGGAACGTAGTTTCTTAGTTTGTTATAAATAAAATTAAAATACCTTTGTTCTTCATCGTGGACGTAACCAAAATATCAAATGTAACCGTTCTTATGTGTCTGGCTTATTGTTCTGTAATGAGTATGCCTAATGTATAGGATGAGACGGTCATCACTACACTGTTCACAATGTTATGAAATGTGACTTGCCAAAAATTGGAAAAATGTTATTAATCTCGATAGTCGAACGAATAGTAAGATCGATATTAATTGGCAAGCTTCGATATGATATCTGTGTAGGCCTCGTTCAAACATTCTGTATCCCGTTGCAAATTAATGCTTTTTTTCTGTGATCTAATGTGTATCATTTCTGATATCAATCTTTTGTTGTAATTAGATTCAGTATCTAGAACTTTCGTGTTATTCCAATCGAATGTGTGATTATATTGTAAAATATGTTCAGAGACTACAGAATGTTTGGACGAGTCAAGCCTTATGTTATTCTTATGCTCCTTTAATCTTGTAGATAATTGTCTCTTGGTTTGTCCCACATATGAGACCTCGCAATCCTTGCATTGTAACCTATATATAACATTGTTTTTCTCCAATATTTTGGTTCTATCTTTTGGGACCCCAATGAATCTGCTAAGTTTATTTGTGCATCTAAGTCCCACATTCAAGTTAGATTTTTTTAACTTAGATGATATTTTGTTGGTTACTCCCCTGATGTCTCATATGTGGGACAAACCAAGAGACAATTATCTACAAGATTAAAGGAGCATAAGAATAACATAAGGCTTGACTCGTCCAAACATTCTGTAGTCTCTGAACATATTTTACAATATAATCACACATTCGATTGGAATAACACGAAAGTTCTAGATACTGAATCTAATTACAACAAAAGATTGATATCAGAAATGATACACATTAGATCACAGAAAAAAAGCATTAATTTGCAACGGGATACAGAATGTTTGAACGAGGCCTACACAGATATCATATCGAAGCTTGCCAATTAATATCGATCTTACTATTCGTTCGACTATCGAGATTAATAACATTTTTCCAATTTTTGGCAAGTCACATTTCATAACATTGTGAACAGTGTAGTGATGACCGTCTCATCCTATACATTAGGCATACTCATTACAGAACAATAAGCCAGACACATAAGAACGGTTACATTTGATATTTTGGTTACGTCCACGATGAAGAACAAAGGTATTTTAATTTTATTTATAACAAACTAAGAAACTACGTTCCATTTTTTAACCATTAACTTAATAGCCCCACGATTGCTATTTTTAACAGTCTTCCCGCGACGACTCATAATTTTAACCCTTGACTTGACGGATTATTCATTTTACGGTCATCGCTCCACCGAGTTTAACAATCCGGAGGACGTCACGATGCTTTGTTTTATCTTTTCGACTGCGACAGATGCTCACGGCTATGGGCATTCCGTTATTTATTTTTAGTTATTAATTATTTATTTTATTTATTTATATTTATTTATTTTTTTTATTTTTTTTTTATTGAGTGTAATGCGAGAAGATGTCAGTTCTCAGCCCCTGCTGAAGAGGACTCCGTGAGTCCGAAACGCGTTCAGGCTTAACTTATTTAATATATGTATAGAGGTAAAATTGTAAATATATGTTTTTCTTAAATTACTAATTATTGTTATTACACTATTGGGCTCAAAAAAGGCGAAAATCCACATTTGTTAATTTGATATTAAGGAGCCATATATTAATGTTTATTTATTTTAATTTAAATATTACACCTTCTGCAAGAATATTATAATAAGATTATTATATTATACTTATCATCTTTATTTTCTTATTAAATAAATATTTATATATTGAAATTTAGTTCTTAAATAGCTATTTGCATAGATAATGTTTATTGATATATTTAGATACATAATTTTAATACCTTCCAATTTACAAGTAATATTTCCATCTTTATCAATTAAAATATTTCCAGCTGCATCTCTTGTAATATATGCAACACTTATTTTCTCCATGTCGAAAACTTTTTTTTATACGACTAAAGTTCTAAATATAAAAATATAAAAAAACTTTCTATATATCATATATTCTCTTTATATTTACTTTATATATATATATATATATATATATATATATATATTATGTTCTATATACAGGGTCCATTATAAAAGTAATGCGCATTGTCTGAGAAAAATAGATTTATTGATCGTAGCGGTACAAATGCTTAAAATTCTTCAAAATAGTCCCCCCCTGAATCAATACACTTGCGGAGACGTGTCTGCCATGCCTGGAAGGCATGCTGAAACTCCTCGACGGGAATGTCTTTTAGGATCCTTGTAACATGCTTATGGATGTTTTCCACGGACTCCCAATGCTTTCCTTTCAGCTCTCTCTTCAGACGGGGAAACAAAAAAAAGTCCGGCTCATTTTGAATCAAATCCAACAATTCTTGACAGCGCGAAATTCGAAGTTCTTTCTGTTCTTCTGTCAACACTTTCGGCACAAGCTTCGCACAGATCTTGCGCATTTGCAGATTCTCGGTCACTATCTCATGTACCGCAAATGTGGATATGTTTAGGGTGTCAGCGATGTACTGGATGCTCAATCGACGGTTGGAACGTAAAACTTCGTACACACGATTCACGTTTTCGTCGGTTCTGGTCGTTGTTGGGCGTCCAGACCGGGGTTCATCGGCGATCTCCTCCCGGCCCTCCTTGAACGCCTTGTGCCACCTCCCGGACTGTGACCTTGAAATGCAGTCTTCCTTAAACGCCTCTTGAAGCATCTGGAATGTTTCGGTTGCATTCTTTCCAAGCCGCACGCAAAACTTGATGGCGTATCGCTGTTCAAGCGAACTCTCCATCGCGCCGTGTTACAAAGACGAAAAACACACTTCACGCGGAGGCACGTTTTTCCACTCGGACTGCTCGGAGCAAAATGGCGACCGGCTGCCTTGGAAGGGCAGACCCCCCACTACATTTCCCGACTCATCTTACCCCGCTGCGATGGATATTCGCGTCACAATAAAATCATGCGCATTACTTTCATAATGGACCCTGTATATATATATATATATAAGTTATGTTAATACTTAAAATTTTTTACTATATGTTTGTCTGTCGCTATTGTTATTGCGTATATAAAAAATATTATTTATCACAGTATTTTATACTTCTATTATATTACTACCAATTATATGTGTGTGTGTGTGTGTGTGTGTGTGTGTGTGTGTGTGTGTATACAAGTATATGTAAAAATATTGATCAATAATATTTTTATATGCGCAAAAATAGTAGTAAAAGACGAATATAGAGTAAAAAATCTTAAGTATTAACATAACTTAAAAAAGTAAATATAAAGATAATATAATTTTTAATTTTAGGTTAAGTTGTACTGTTATTCTCGTTTTGCCTAAGCTGTCATATTGAACTGTACCGCTGCACTAACTCAAGACCTGGGGCAGGCAGTTCAGTGAACTGCTGTACTCAGTTCTGTTGCACTATTGAAAAGAACAGTCATCTCTGACGTCACTTCTGCTAAAAAGAACGCCTCAGTGTACACTTTATGAACTAGTACAGAAAATTCAGCTGGAAAGAACAAACCTAATTTATATACATACATTGTGACGTTGCCGCTCCTCTGCGGGGTAACAGCGTCCCGCCACTGTCACAAGAGCGCGGTCTCGCGCCCACGCCAACGGCTACCGAGCGGACTAATATCCCCGGGGCGAAATAGCGAATTAACCAAATTCTAATTACGCGTATTAATTTGTATGGCACCTCATCCGACGACACCTGTCACCCCATCCGGAGAAGACCCACCGGAAGAGCCAACTACAAGGAAGAAAGGGAGACCGACGACTGGAGGCGCGGCGGCCAGGGACCGGGAGGAAGTGCGGAAATAGACGTCCGCGCGGAAGCACGCACCGGAAGGAGGCGCCAAACAGAGCGGCGGAGATTGTCGTCGCACCACAGGATCGTCGAATGCACGGGCGGCCGCCTCAGAGAGGAGGGAAGCGGGCGAAACCCGCGAACCCAGTGATGCAAACTCATCCACCTTTACAGCACGTTGTAGAGGTGGTGGGGATGGAGAGGGGATGGCTGTCCGTGGGTGCCAGCGCTCGGCCAGCGTCGGGCGGTAGAAGAGGATAGACGTATAATCCTCTCGCTTTCTTTGCCGAACGCGTCGTCGAACGGCTCGGCCAGCCTCGGCCAGCTCCGGACAATATTCAGTCTCTTTCTTCCCCTTTAAAGAAAGGGGAAAAGTCCTATCTTTGCCGAACGCGTCGTCGAACGGCTTGGCCAGCTTCGGGCAATATTCTCTTTCTCCCCCTTTCTTTTTCTATCGCTATATGCTCAACTTTGCTAACGCGCTTGAGTAGTCCGCGGTTTCATACTACGTATGATAATAGTTTATTAAGTTATATTTAATTTATTGCATTTATGTCTATATTTTATTATGCAATAAAATATTGCAATATTAATGTTTATAAAACAATATTCACTTGCAAAGATAAATAAAAAAAGAAAATAAATTATTCAAATTATTCAAGTATATGTACATCTTTTTTCATTTAAAATAACCTTTCTTATTGTCATAAACGATATTTTTAATCGGTACTGTAATATAGTTGATGCAAATGAGAGAGAATAACAGTCTTTTGAAAGAGAAATTATTTGAAAAAATCTTTTATTTCAAATTTATTTGATTTCTAACATTTTTAGTTTCTTAAATTGTTTATTCATATCGTTAATTAACGATAACATTAATAGTACATAATAAATAACGATAATTTCACGTTGTCATAATATGTAACAGTAACAGTAACTTTAATATTAAACTCAGTTTGATAAATAAATGTGTGTTTATACCTGGAAACATACTTATCACGATTATTTATATATTATTGTATGATTGCATGTGTAACTTTACTTACGAATATGAGCTTTAAATTAAGTGATGATCGTATTTAATCATTAAGAAACGAATCAAAAATATACAATATTTACTTTATCAATACTTTCTATTTTACGTTCCACACGATACTTATAATAGACTACATGATGTTTAATCTGTATTGTGAACCTGACTTTCTCTGTTCGGTAAGATAATATATTTCTTCTTCTACATTTTAAATCATTAACGTTATACAATTATAATTTTATTCATATACATCTTGATATATTTCACTTTCTGACAGCCCCATTATTTTCTCACCTATTTGTTGAAATATAAAGGGAGAGGGTCATTATTGTGGGCCTTGAAAATCAGAGGCTGGAGTAATTCTATTCAGGCTGAGTCGCTCGCCGAAACAAATCACAAATATATTTAATATTTATATTGTGTAATTAAAAAAAAAAAAGATTTGAAGCCTTCTTTGTATAAGCTAATGATTAGCTTATACAAAAAAGGCTTCAAATCTTTTTTTTTTTTAATTACACAATATAAATATTAAATATATTTGTGATTTGTTTCGGCGCGAGCGACTCAGCCTGAATAGAATTACTCCAGCCTCTGATTTTCAAGGCCCACAATAATGACCCTCTCCCTTCATATTTCAACAAATAGGTGAGAAAATAATGGGGCTGTCAGAAAGTGAAATATATCAAGATGTATATGAATAAAATTATAATTGTATAACGTTAATGATTTAAAATGTAGAAGAAGAAATATATTATCTTACCGAACAGAGAAAGTCAGGTTCACAATACAGATTAAACATCATGTAGTCTATTATAAGTATCGTGTGGAACGTAAAATAGAAAGTATTGATAAAGTAAATATTGTATATTTTTGATTCGTTTCTTAATGATTAAATACGATCATCACTTAATTTAAAGCTCATATTCGTAAGTAAAGTTACACATGCAATCATACAATAATATATAAATAATCGTGATAAGTATGTTTCCAGGTATAAACACACATTTATTTATCAAAATGAGTTTAATATTAAAGTTACTGTTACTGTTACATATTATGACAACGTGAAATTATCGTTATTTATTATGTACTATTAATGTTATCGTTAATTAACGATATGAATAAACAATTTAAGAAACTAAAAATGTTAGAAATCAAATAAATTTGAAATAAAAGATTTTTTCAAATAATTTCTCTTTCAAAAGACTGTTATTCTCTCTCATTTGCATCAACTATATTACAGTACCGATTAAAAATATCGTTTATGACAATAAGAAAGGTTATTTTAAATGAAAAAAGATGTACATATACTTGAATAATTTGAATAATTTATTTTCTTTTTTTATTTATCTTTGCAAGTGAATATTGTTTTATAAACATTAATATTGCAATATTTTATTGCATAATAAAATATAGACATAAATGCAATAAATTAAATATAACTTAATAAACTATTATCATACGTAGTATGAAACCGCGGACTACTCAAGCGCGTTAGCAAAGTTGAGCATATAGCGATAGAAAAAGAAAGAGGGAGAAAGAGAATATTGCCCGAAGCTGGCCAAGCCGTTCGACGACGCGTTCGGCAAAGAAAGCGAGAGGATTATACGTCTATCCTCTTCTACCGCCCGACGCTGGCCGAGCGCTGGCACCCACGGACAGCCATCCCCTCTCCATCCCCACCACCTCTACAGCGTGCTGTAAAGGTGGATGAGTTTACATCACTGCGCGAACCCCGAGCCGAGAGGCAAACGCCGAGACGGCACGAAATCGCCCTCCGAAGATCCGTGGCGACAAGGCGAAACAACCCGCGAGAAAGCGCGGCCCGCTATTACATTTGAAATCCCCGCGCCCCTAGGTCACGCCAATGAGGAAGGGGAAGGGCGCGATCACGCCACTGGCGGATCGATGAAAGATCGATCGCGCGACGAGTCTCTCTTGCGTGCGAACTGCGGACTAGTATATGTTCTGTGGTGCGGACTGTCGTGGTGTGCGGAAGCGAGGTCGAGTCTGAGACATATCCTGATCCCGAGAGGATAGCCGATAGCGAGAAGAACGTCTATGCGGGCGAGCGGATCCTCGACGTTCAGGAGAGCACGTCGAAGCAGCGAGCGTACTATACCGGTAAGGTTGCCCGTTGAGTTTGTGTAAAGCGTGCCTGCGAAGGGGGACGACACTCGCGTGTCGGGGTCGACGCAATCTTTAGTGTTCGCGGGCCGTCTTTTACGGCGTGCTGCTTCTTCGTGTTGGCGATCGATCCCAAGTGAGAGGGGTGCCCGTTCAGCGGCCGGAAGCTACGCGGAAATCGTATCTTGTATGTGTGGATCACGAGCCCCGGAGAAACGCGACGTGGCGGGTCGCCCCGAGTTCCGCGAATAGCGAATTGGATCGGCGGTGCGGATCGAGAGAGTATTCAGTGTGTTCTTTAGTATTATCGTGGAATTATTGTCGCGTCATTAGAGGAATACCGAGCGTGGCTGCGTGGCACCGCCATGCCCCTCTGCCGAAGTAGGAATTAGCCGGTCCTTCTCGCGTGACCGGTGATATTGTTATCGCGGTTCGTGTAAATTTGACGCGTAGGCGACGCGTCTGGCGCCCAACGAGTTTGGTGTTCGAAGACCGCCGGAAGCGCGAGAAGTATTTGCGAGGGGGCCGAGGAGCCCTCCACCGTTCGCGTCTTTTTGATCCGCGTTGCGGCGTAGCGACGTCGAGGGCGTTCGCGCGCGCACCTCGCGACGACGTGACAACATACATACATACATACGTACATACATACGTACATACATATATATATGTATATGAAAGGGCAGTTTTGGGGACTGGATATAACCCCCTAATTTTATTGTATAGATGTTGAGTACACTTTAAGAAAAAATTAATGCTGCTTGGAAATTTGAAATATAATAAGTACTTTCCTAAATATAAAGATTAATATATAGAAAGGTAGTTTTCAGGACCAATACATTTTTTCATAAATATGATAATATAAATTATTTTGAAGAGTGGTTTCTTTTAGATACATTATATATAAATAATAGAAATATCATTTTATGTTTTTTTAAATTGGAAATTGAAAGAATTAGATCAATTTATTACATGTCCCGAAAACAACCTTTTAGTAAATTATTATATTTACAGAAAGGTATTTTTCAGGACTCTCATAATTTTACGTTTAAAACATAAAATTAGATAATATTTTATAGTTTTTCAGATCTACGTAGAAAGAAGAACAACTCACAATATTACTTTATATTACAAAGAGTTAATAATTAAGCTAATAGTAGAATAATACATAAAAGCATTGTGACCCGAAAACTGCCATTCAGTAAAATATTATATCAACAAATAGGCAGTTTTCGGGTCACTCATAATTTTATCTTTTAAAAATTTTTAAATTTAGTTTAATTATCAACATATTGTAATATAAAGTAACATTGTAATTTTATGTTTCAACAAAATTTTATTAATAAATCAAAGACAAGACTCCACAATACAATATAACTTAATATGCAAACGTATATTAACGCTTGACTCTTAGTAGTATATGTTTATGTATAGAATCACAACATATTTTACTATGTTTAAGGGCTATTAACAGTTTTTGAATATGCCTATGTCGTCGTCTAAAGAACGCGGACTGAAGGCTAATAATCACCACAGACACACGCAATTTTCAAACACAAACTTGTCTAAAAAAAAGAAACTGAAAATTGTGTGTGTTACATTTATTATTTGTATGCGTTTATTATCTTGAAAATGAGACCAATTGGAACTCTGTAAGATAAATAGAAGCGAGTTATCGGAATTTAAAAAGTGCATAATCGGCGAATTTTCAAAAACTTTAACCTTCTGTATTTTCAAAAATATAAGGTTTTGGAACGTACCTCAGTAGAGAGGCCATGCGCATTTTACTTATATATTAAGGTCCGTCTACAATACGATTGGCAGTAGGTAGAAAAGTAGTAGGACGCATACAGTAGCGTAATTTCTACGACCATGTGTGTTCACAATGAAGACGCAGTAACAACGTAAAGCCGGCCAATGAGAAAACACACACAAATCGTTACAGATTAGATTAGGGGTTTGTTCGCGTCGCAATACCCCAATATGCTCCTACTCACTCCAATACGCTCCAATCTATAATATACGTAACGTAATACTATAGTTTGGAGCGTATTGGAGCGAGTAGGAGCATGTTGGGGCAAGCGACGCGAACAAACCTTAGGTTACGTGCAAAACAGTGACGCTATGTTCTGAGTTTATTTTCATTATAAGTAATTATGAACGTGAGAAAAACTGAACATTTTTTTTTATTTAATCAAATTAAATTGCAAAATATGTCTGATTACTAGATATCTGAATACTATAGAGAGATGCACTTCACAATTCACGATTAACCTCAAGTGACGCAAGACACTTGCCGTAAGCCGTAGGCAGTACTGAAATGAAAATGATTCATTTCGCTTACGACTACTGTTACGATCTTAAAAACCGGAATTACGTCACTTACAACCTACTGTTACGGCCTAAAACCCTCCATTGTAGACGGACCTTTATGGGTCGTCTACAATGGCAGTAAGTGGTACAGAGTAAGGGCTATAGCACACAAAATGCATAACGAAGCATAAACATAGCATAAGACCGCTAAACCAATGAGCACACAGCATAAAGTCGCCATATTGATTTACATAAGATGCTCATTGGTCCAGCCGTCTTATGCTATGCTTATGCTTCGTTATGCATTTTGTGTGCTATAGCCTTAAAGCGGGAAACACAGACTTTTGCATAATGCATAATACATATGCATAAGAAATTCGATTGGTCGAATAAACACCTAGAAAAAAGTCGCCATATTGATTTACATAAGATGCGCATTGGTCCAGCGGTCTTATGTTATGTTTATGCAACGCTATGCATTTTGTGTGCGATAGCCCTAAGGCGGGGAGCACAGACTTTTGCATAATGCATAATACATATGCATAAGAAATTAGATCCAACGAAGATCTAAATGCAAGAACCAATTATATTAAAGAATCACTAAGCGCTCACTGATCTGTTCTGTTTGCTAAACGCAGCCAATTCTTGACACACCTTAAGCTGGGAGCACAGACTTTTACATAATGCATAATACATATGCATAAGAAATTCGATTGGTCGAATTCCTTATGCACATGCTAACGGACCAATCAAATTTCTTATGCATATGCGTTATGCGTTATGCAATAAACAACTAGAAAAAAGTCGCCATATTGATTTACATATGATGCGCATTAGTCCAGCGGTCTTATGTTATGTTTATGCAACGCTATGCATTTTGTGTGCGATAGCCCTAAGGAGTAAGAAGTAAGATTTGACAAATTAAAAACCGGCAGTAATGAAAATGGGTAAATCCCATTTCGTACTCCTTACTTCTCAGGGCTATCGCACACAAAATGCATAGCGTTGCATAAACATAACATAAGACCGCTGAATCAATGCGCATCTTATGTAAATCAATATGGCGACTTTTTTCTAGTTGTTTATTGCATAACGCATAACGCATATGCATAAGAAATTTGATTGGTCCGTTAGCATGTGCATAAGGAATTCGACCAATCGAATTTCTTATGCATATGTATTATGCATTATGTAAAAGTCTGTGCTCCCAGCTTAAGGTGTGTCAAGAATTGGCTGCGTTTAGCAAACAGAACAGATCAGTGAGCGCTTAGTGATTCTTTAATATAATTGGTTCTTGCATTTAGATCTTCGTTGGATCTAAGTGCAGAAACCAATTAAATAAAAGAATCACTAAGGCCGGTATTCATAGTCGGATCTTATATTTAAGATCGTCTTAAGTTTATCTTTAGATGCTGTACGAATCAGTTCATTGGCTACGGAGTATCTGAAGATGAATTTAAGACCGTCTTAATTATAAGATCCGACTATGAATACCGGCCTAAGCGCTCACTGTTCTGATCTGTTGCTGAACGCAGCCATTGTGATATGCGTTCAAATCTGCGGTTTGTTTAATAAGTTTATGAAATTTGTGAAGTATTTTTTATTCTATTCAACATGTTTGGTCTATACAAATATCGGAACAAGTATTTTGTCGAAAATCAAAATCTAAAAAGGAAAAAACAATTAATTATATTGAATGGTAAGTTATTTTCTAACATTAACATTTCTGATAATCATTACATATAAAAATTTTAATGTTGTAATTCGTATTCTAATTTATATTCATTGTAACTGTTATTACAAACTCTTGTTATGATAAACTGTCCAGAAAGACTGACATTTTTTCTTTTGATTCAATTTTGTAAATAAGGTTAATTATAAATAAGGTTAGTTTTATAAATTAGGTTACATTATTATTGATAGTATTGCATATCTATTGCAATAAAATTAATAAACGCATCTTTTCTGAGAGAAATTCTGATCTTCATATTTTATTTAAATTATTTCGAAAAAGATATTAATTAATATAAAAATGCTTTGACATAGATTTGATTATAATTTGTAAATAAGATTATATTGTATTTATCATAATAATAAAATTAGTAGACACATTCTTTCTGATTCTACTGTATATATTTTATTCAAATTATTTTCAAAAAGATATTAACTAATAAAAATTAATATAGAAATGCTTTGATATAGGCAATCGTAAAATACTTGATGTTGTTGCTAAAAATTTAAACTTGAAAATACCTACTGTGCAATTAAGTAAATACATGGGTAAGAATTATAATTTTTATTTACTGTAAAAAATATATATTAGAAAACTGTGAGACACGTTATAATTGATTATTCATAAATGATTTTTTGTTTTATAGTCAAACAAGCAATTAATAATAATACTGACACATATGCTCTTGCCGATAATACAATTAGTGAATCTGAATGTATTATTGAAAAAACAAAAAATTTTCATATACTTTCTACTGAAACTATAAATATTGAAGAATTGACAAAACAAAATGATATGTTAAATAAAAATCTCAATACTGAATTACAAAATAAGTCTACTTTTGTCATACTGTCAGATCTATATCTACCAGTCGTACAAATGAGTGAAAATGCTGGTAAGAATTTTAATTTTTGTTATTTACATTATGAGATTAATTTATTATAATTAATATGCATAATTATTATAATTAATATATTAATATTAAGATAATTAATATATTAAATATAACATGTGTTGTGGAATTGATTGTAACTAAGTTTAATTAACATTTTACAGCCAATGATAACATTGACACACATGTAGTCCGTAATATAAATGATAAATCTGAATGTGTAATAAAAACAACAAATATTTTTTCTACTAAAAATATAAATAATGAAGAGAACATAACAAACCAAAATTACATAACAGATAATGTCAGTACTGAGATACAAAATGAATCTATCTCCAATGTACTGCCAGAATATAATCTATATAAAGATGTATTAAATCAATCAAATGAAATGAATAGTACTAATGGTACTAATGGTACTAATGGTACTAATTTAACATTAGATTTTGATCAATCAGTTTTATTTGAAGAATTAAATGAGTTGGGCATATCTCCAAATAATATTCTAAATTTTTCTAATATTGATGAAAATAATATGATTAATAATAATCTTGATGATTATGGCAATAATAATGATAATAACAATATAAAAAGTAAGGATAATGATAGAGAGAACAGAGAGAAAGAAAGAGAAAGAGATGAAACAAATAATAATAGTATTGGTGCTACAAAATTAATACAAGATAATATCTTAATGAAGTGTCATAAAAAAAAATCCATAAATAAAGATAATTCTGCTTATAATAGTGACTGCCACAGTGATGATACAAATAAGGATCCTGATTATTATTACAATGCAGATTCAGAAAGTTCTGACGAAGAAAATAATATCGTTGCACAACCAACAGAAACAACAGAATTTAATAACACAAAAAGTAGTTTAGAAACATCATTAAATGTTTCTGGACAGAAAATCTGTGATGATATTAATTTGCACGTTAAATGTTCAAAATCTGGAGGAATAGAGAAACAAAATTTTTGTTATTACTGCAAGAAAATGCAATCGAAGATAAGTAGGCATTTAGAACGAGTGCATAATAATGAAGAGGAAGTAAAAAAATTTACTGCTTTACCAAAAGGTAGAGAAAATATGTTGTTGAAATATAATTGAAAGTTTAATTCATTAATTTTATATATATATATATATTATTTTGTCTGCTATATTTATCCAATTATTAGTTATATTTATATTATTTATCGTTAATTAGTAAAAGTATTAGTTTAATATTATTTATATACAGGGTGTCCCATTATAAAACATCCAGTCGAATATTTCGAAAACCAAGCCCGGGAGAGAAAAATTTTTCAGACAAAAGTTATTTGGTTTCGAGGGGCCCATAAGATGATACCATTGGTTTGACCTTGAAGAATTATTTGAAAGTTACATGAAAGTCACCTCAATTTTTTTAAATGGCATCCCCTATTTTTTATTACATATTCTTGTAGCTGACCTCGAGAGCTTTCCAAAACACTATAATAAAGTATTTTTTCATGAAGTATTTTCCGAGTTATAAAGCTTGAAATAATTTCTTAATTTTACATAAACTGTAAAATATCTCGTAAAATATTTACTTTTCGATGACCTTATCTCAATACTTTTATGCACAGAATAATGAGAGGAATCAATTGGTGTAAAGAAAACACATAGTTGTTTTTAAGAAAAAATATGTAATTGTTAGTTACAAATTGCATATTTTTTCTTAAAAACAACTATGTGTTTTCTTGACACCAATTGGTTTCTCTCATTATTCTGTGCATAAAAGTATTGAGGTAAGGTCATCGAAAAATAAATATTTTACAAGATATTTTACAGTTTATGTAAAATTATGAAATTATTTCAAGCTTTATAACTCGGAAAATACTTAATAAAAAAATACTTTATTATAGTGTTTTGGAAAGCTCTTGAAGTCAGCTACAAGAATATGTAATAAAAAATAGGGGATGCCATTTAAAAAAATTGAGGTGACTTTCATGTAACTTTCAAATAATTCTTCAAGGTCAAACCAATGGTATCATCTTATGGGCCCTTTGAAACCAAATAACTTTTGTCTGAAAAATTTTTCTCTCCCGGGCTTGGTTTTCGAAATATTCAACTGGATGTTTTATAATGGGACACCCTGTATATATATGTATATATAGAAATTTTCTCAAGCACATTATATTTATTGAAATTGTATTAAAATATTTAAATAGAGCAAAAAATAACTGAAGATTATATTTTACTTTGTACTAAATATGTGTATATTATAATATTATTAGATATGTTCGAACTATTAATTACACTTACAAAACATTTTAGACTTACAAAATACTTTTATTATATTATTAACTTAATTATATTGTTTTTATTACTCTTCTTCAAATTTTATGTTTTATGTTAGGTAATAAAGAAAGACAGAAGATTATTGGACTTATCAGACGAAGAGGCAATTATTTATTTAACACAGATCCTACATATAATAAGGGAGAACTTATAGTTTGTAGAAGACCGACAGAATCAAGAAAGAAAACTGCACGTGATTTTATATGTTGTGCTGGATGTAAAGGCTTTTTCACTAAAAATAATATACGTCATCATTTTTAAACAGTGCACACAGAAAACTGTTGGCAGATCTATCAAAATACTTGGAAGAAAAGTTCAAGGCCGAATTCATGACTGTGCGAATTCTATTTTAAGAAATATTGTATTTCCTGTATTAAGAGAAGATGATATTATCAGATTAATTAGATATGATGAATTATTGATAACCTATGGGAATAAATTATGTTTAAAATACAAACATCAGCACCAGCAAGATATGATAAGATCTCGTTTAAGACTATTAGGACGATTTTTACAAGCCCTCAGAAAAATTAATAAAAATGTGACGGATTTCTACAGTATTTATCATCCCTCAATATATGATGACTGTATTAAAGCTATAAATCAAGTAGCAGGTTTTAACGCAAGCACCAAAATCTATGAGGCTCCTTCTGTTGCATCAAGAATTGGCACACTTCTAAAGCAAATAGGAAATTTAGGCATTGCTGAATGTATAAAACAAAATAAATTTGAAAAGAAAGTGGACATAGAAAATTTTCTAAAATTATTACAAGAAGATTTTAGTGTGTCTGTTAATAAAACTGTTGAAGAATCAATATTACGAGCTAAACGCTATCAATTACAAGATTTACCTCCATTAGAAGACATTAAATTATTACACAATTTTTTACAAACTAATAGGCGTTTAGCATTTCAACGACTAAGTGACACATTTACATTTAATAATTGGCGGCATTTAGCGGAATTTACTCTGATATCTGTTCAACTATTTAATAGGCGAAGAGCCGGAGAAATAGAACGTATATCTATCGATGACTATAAGCATCAGGAAGGCATAAATGAACGAACGAATCCAGATTTATATGAATCTTTATCGCTTGAAGCTCAAAATGTATGTTTGTACAATTTGCATTTTTGTATATAATTATATATGTATATATGTATAAAACAACAAAGATTTGAAGATTGTAAATTAATGAAATAATATGTATAGAATATTTTAAATATAATTCAATAATCATTATTTAATATCACATATTAAATAATATAATGCAGATTGTGTCTAATTACAGAAGATGTCTAAATATACAGGGTGTCCCATTATAAAACATCTAGTCAAATATTTCGAAAACCAAGCCCGGGAGAGAAAAATTTTTCAGACAAAAGTTATTTGGTTTCGAGAGGCCCATAAGATGATACCATTGGTTTGACCTTGAAGAATTATTTGAAAGTTACATGAAAGTCACCTCAATTTTTTTAAATGGCATTCCCTATTTTTTATTACATATTCTTGTAGCTGACTTCAAGAGCTTTCCAAAACACTATAATAAAGTATTTTTTTATTAAGTATTTTCGAGTTATAAAGCTTGAAATAATTTCTTAATTTTACATAAACTGTAAAATATCTCGTAAAATATTTACTTTTCGATGACCTTACCTCAATACTTTTATGCACAGAATAATGAGAGGAACCAATTGGTGTAAAAGAAAACACATAGTTGTTTTAAGAAAAAATATGCAATTTGTAACTAACAATTACATATTTTTTCTTAAAAACAACTATGTGTTTTCTTTACACCAATTGATTCCTCTCATTATTCTGTGCATAAAAGTATTGAGATAAGGTCATCGAAAAGTAAATATTTTACGAGATATTTTACAGTTTATGTAAAATTAAGAAATTATTTCAAGCTTTATAACTCGGAAAATACTTCATGAAAAAATACTTTATTATAGTGTTTTGGAAAGCTCTCGAGGTCAGCTACAAGAATATGTAATAAAAAATAGGGGATGCCATTTAAAAAAATTGAGGTGACTTTCATGTAACTTTCAAATAATTCTTCAAGGTCAAACCAATGGTATCATCTTATGGAGCCCTCGAAACCAAATAACTTTTGTCTGAAAAATTTTTCTCTCCCGGGCTTGGTTTTCGAAATATTCGACTGGATGTTTTATAATGGGACACCCTGTATATATAAATATATATTTTTTAATCTGTGACAGATTAATCGGTATAGATATTGATTTTTTTATGTATTTATAAAAAATTGCAATTTTTTAAATTAAATTATTTTAAATCTATGAAATATAAAAAAATAACTTATAATTTGAATTTTTTTAAATTATTTTTAAAAGACAATTTTTATATAAAATTATTTATTAATTAAATCTAATTTAATAGTTACTTTTTTTTAATCTATGCACTCTCGATCAATTGCATGTGTTGCAGTTATTCTATTTTATACAGTTAAATTATTTATAGAGAAAAATATAAACTTCAATAATATTAATTTAAAAAAGAGGATTTAAATATTAGTAATAAATTGTTAATTCATAACATTTTAACAATATTTATGTAATTAAGATTAGGTATATAACAATAATGATACACATAAATAATTTTTTTACAAGTATTTATATAAAATGTAAAATAAATATTTATTTATTTCAGATTGCTAAAAATTACGTAAGATTTCTCATTAGAGGAAAATTGGGAAGATCTGTACCTGTTCTTTTAGATTGTGAAATGAAAAGCTGTATAGACTTACTCTTACAGTATCGAAAGGAAGCAAAGATACCTGAAAGAAATCCATATATTTTTGCTTTACCGGATTATAATAAAAAACGATTCAAATATATTAGAGCATGCGATTTATTACGTGCATATTCTTTAGAATGTGGAGCAAGTATGCCTCTTAGATTACGAGGTACAAAGCTTCGCAAACATATTGCAACAAGATGCATTACGTTGAATCTATCAGATCCCGACGTAACAGAATTAGCCAATTATTTAGGCCATGACAAAAGTATTCATATGCAACATTATCGTCAATCTATTCCACAAATTGAAATAGTCAAAATGTCTCGATTACTTAAAATAGCACAAGGCGAAGACTATAATTTTGAACAAGATGATATTCAAGAAGATAATTCGCAAATAATTAACACGGATGAAAATAATTCTATAACAAATCAAATATTTGAAGTAGATAATGATAAAAATAGTAATATAAACAGTGATTCAGATACAAATTCAGATACAAATTTAATTTTTAATGTGGTAAATAATAAAAAAAGGCGCAGTAGTAAGTATGTGAAAATATTTCTTTTCACATTTTTTATGTGCAAGTTCTTATAATACAATATAGTATATTTTAATTTTTTATGCAGCCTCACCGTATGGTTCCACAAAACGCGTAAGATGGACACAAGAAGAATGTGATACAATACTTACAGCATTTAAACAAGAAATAACGGAACAACATTTACCTTCAGGAAAACAAATGATAGAAATAAAAATGAAGAACAAATGTTTAAACCGTCGCACTATTCCACAAATTAGAAGTTGGATCCATAATCAAATTTCTAAAAAAACTAAATCACGGTTTAATGGTAAGAAAGTTTTTGAAAAAAGTTTTTAAAATTTTTTTTATCTATAGTATATATTCAATATCTTTTTATGATCTAGTTTATAAGTTTTTATATGAAAATTTAATAAATAATATATAAGAAGCTTTTCAAAACACTTAAAGAAAAGCATATTGAAGATATTGTTTGCAGACATAACTGCCTATATAAATATAAATTAATACAATTAGTCAAAAATATACATAAATAATAATAATAATAATAAAAATAATAATAATAATATGTAATAATAATAATAATAATAATAATAATAATAAATAATAATAATAATAATAATAATAATAATAATAATAATAATAATAATAAAATACTAAAAATGTAAATTAGATTAAAATACGTAAATAACATTATATAGTGAATGAACATTTGCATGTGTTACATGTGTATTGCATGTGTATTGTATATACATATGAATAATTTGCCTTTTTACTATTTCATTATTATTAATGAAATAATAATTCATTTTTCATAATAGAGTTGACTATCATGAAAAAGAATCAAACTTATATTTAAATTTATATTTATTAAATAATCTATTAAATTTTCAAAATTTCAACTGATAATATATTTACATATATTATTTATTTCATATAATACACATATTTGCAAAATAATTTTTATAATAGTATATAAATTGATCTCTCTTTTTATTTATATGTCATGAGAAATATGATATATTTTTCATATTTTTTTTTCTTTTATATTTTTTATATATAATAATTAATTACAGTACATTATTTATAGTATTTATTATTCTACGCAGTTTTATTATGTTTAATCTAAAAAATATGTAAAGTTTTGTTAAGATTTCACATATTTGATTAATTTTATTTTAAACTATAATTACAATTATATTCTAGATCTACATATTTGTTATATATTTTTGTTTCCTATTATATTTAAAAAAATTTTAACTGTAATTCGGTTAATTTTTTATATTACATTTTACATTAATTAAATTGTTACATTAAAGTAGTCGATAATATTTATAACTGATTAATTAAATATAAATTCATTCCTTTTATGAATTTATCACTATTTGATCGAAAATAATAAAGGTAAGATAATACTCAATTCTGTGTTTCAGATCCTAACAGTACGAGAAAATAATGCTTATCTACACATATTTATTTTTTGGAGTACAAATTGGAAATATAAAAAAGCTTAATAATTTCTACAAACAACCTAAAGAACTTCTGCAATAACAGCAAATAAAATTTTGCTGCTTGAAAATTTATAATTATGCAAAATTTATTAATAAGCATTCTCTTTTTAATCATAAATTCTTTTCATATTAAAATCATTTCTTGTTAAGCATAAACGTTTATGATATCGTATGTGAAAGTACAATACTATAAGAGAAAGATTTTTGTTATCTCTGTTTTTCTTATATTCTATGAATTATAGTACAAAGATTTGTGATACAATTAATGTTTAAAAAACAGAGAAAAAGAGAAGAGAGAGAAAAAATTATTTTAATTTAAATAAATAAAGTTTTTACGTTTTTTTTTCTCATCTAAAGTTTTACATTTTATTTTTTTCTATTATAGTACAAAAATTTATTGTGCAATTTGTTTTTAAACATGTACTACTTTAAAAAAAATAACTTTTGTTTTATATAATGTATTTTATATAATATTTTATTATATAAATATGTAGTATTACATAATATTATGACAGCAATTATGTATTTTATTTCCACCACATTATTATATTATTATAATAGTATTATTATAATAAATTTGTTTAGTGGAGAACAAAGAAAATTCTAATTATAATTTTCATGTCTATCATTTTTATAACCTTTTTGCCTTTCTTTTTTAAACTTTTTTTGATAATTGAAATAATTGATTCCTAAGTATTTGTTAAATAAAATGTATTAATGAAATCAATCCATTTTATCTTCTGTTCTATTTTAAATACAAAAGCAGAATTATATATAAGTATTAGGTCATTTAAAAAGTATCCGCGGTTTTTTGTTCAATTTTTGAATGAAATTTTTCTTTATTGAAAATCAATTTTAATCAAGTATATATTGGCCATTATTATCTATAACCTTTCGCTATTTTTCGGGTAATTTCATAATTCCATCCGTGTAGAACTTCTGTGGTTTATCGGCGAAAAACTTTTTCAAGTGATTTTCGACAGCTCTTATGTCGGCCAATGTTTTTCCATCAAGAGAGTTCTGCAGAGATCGAAACAAATGGTAGTCAGACGATGCAAGGTCCGGCCCGGTGTTGCTACACGGGTCGCGTTTTGGCGCATGCGTACTGAAAAGAGGCCTCACTAACGTATCATTATTATAAGAAAAATGGTGCATTAGAGCCTTTGTTTCAATATTTAAAATAACCAAAGATTAATAAAAAATATAAAATAAGATGTGTGTATTTGTGTGTA
The DNA here is from genome assembly GCA_901521435.1 of Crematogaster levior. Taxonomy (NCBI): domain Eukaryota; kingdom Metazoa; phylum Arthropoda; class Insecta; order Hymenoptera; family Formicidae; genus Crematogaster; species Crematogaster levior. Next base: position 295,758 of record CABEGB010001325.1, read on the forward strand.
CATGTGCATGCAAATGTATGTGTATGTACACGTATGGGTATGTATGTACATTATTATTTAAAGTATTATATTCGTAATTAGAAATATTTATATGAAGAATAAGGGAGAAAAAAGGAGAAAAGGAACAGAAATATTAAAAGATAAAATACATTTTTTAAGTAATTGAAAATAAAATAATTTATTTGGCAGAATCATAAAGAATACCAACATTTGTTGCAAGGGTAAGGAAAAACTGCCAAAAATCTTACCAGTATTCATAAAAATACATATTTTTACAAAATAAAAAAGTATTTATTTTTTATGTAATTATATAAGTTACATTTACATACATATAATAATGTAGTTAACATTATACAAAATAAAATATTTTTTATTAATAATTTAGACAAAAAGAAAATAAAAACACAAATAATAAATAATTGAATATATATAACGAATCTTTAAAATTATTATCTTCTAGCCACGAATAATTAAATTGTCTTACTTTTTTAATCGCTCCTTTTAAACTCATTTTGAAATCTATGAAAGTAATATAAAAAAAAAATAAAACAAAATATAATATATATACAATAAAATTTAGAAAATAAGACAGAAATAATATCACAGAAATAATATCACATACTAATTATTATTAAAACTTTCTAAGTATTAATAATAATTTAATAACATACAACTAATTACTTACCTTAATAATTAACCGTCTTCGTCCCGCCTGATAACCTCTTCATCCCGCCAAAACCCAGTATTTCGCGCCCACATGTAACCACTGCGTACACTACTGGATTAACGGCTGTAGCCATTGCGCATGCGCCAAAACGCGACCCGTGTAGCAACTATACGGTGGATGCATCAAAACTTCCCAACCAAGCTCTCTCAATTTTTGGCGCGTCATCAAAGATGTGTGTGGTCTCGCGTTGTCATAATGGAAGACAACACCTTTTCTGTTGATCAATTCTGGTCGTTTTTCCTTAATCTCTTCGTGTAATCTATCCAGTTGTGAACAGTAGAGCTCTGAATTAATCGTTAGGCCATGTAACACCTCATAATGGACGATTCCCTTCCAATCCCACTATACACACAGCACCTTATTTATCGTCAATCCAGGCTTTGAAGTCGTTTGTGGTGGTTCGCCGCGCTTACCCCATCTTTTACGAACGATATTCCTGTATTTTACCCATTTTTCATCGTCCGTGATGATTTGCTTCAGAAATGGGTCGATTTCGTTGCGTCTTAGTAGTGTTTCGCTGATGGAAATTCGGTCAATCAAGTTCTTTTATGTTAATTCATGTGGCACCCAAACATCGAGTTTCTTTGCGTAGCCAGCCTTTTTCAAATGATTCCAAACTGTCACATGGTTGATTCTTAGTGCATTGGCTATCTCCTGACAGCTTGCATGCCGGTCTTGCTCGACCAGTTGCAAAATTTCATCGACTTTTTCAGTGACTGGCCGACCAGAGCGAGGTCGATCTCTAACATCAAAATTTCCAGAACGAAATCGAACAAACCACTCCTTCGTCCTGCGTTCACTTACAGCATCCGCGCCGTAAACTTCACAAATTGTTCTGCATGTTTCTGCTGCGCATTTGCCTTTTCTGTAGTAAAAAAGCACCACATAGCGTATTTCTTCAGAAATTTCACTCATTTTCAAACCAATATAACTTTTGACACGATTGGTGAATTACCAAACTTTGTTTACAAAAAATGTAACCTAAAATGTAATTTAAAAACTGTTACTTGATTAATTATATCAATAAGCAGTTTTCAGGTCCATCGAGTTTTTCTCATAAAAGAGTAGTTTCTCATAGAGTAGTTTCTTTATTTTAATTTAAATTTAACAAAATGTGATTAATGCAGAAAGGAATATACATTCACATATAATTATATTAGTGATCAAATGTCTATATGTTAGACAAAATTGTATTAAACAAGTGTTTAATTTCATTGTATACAAGGTGTTCCACTTTAACTGTCACATAATAATAATTTGAAAACATGGTTTTGATAAAAAATATTACAAATAAAATTATGGAATTTAGAAAAAAAAAGATAAGAATATTAGTTTGGATGGAGGTCCTTCCGAGATTTAAAGATCACCTAGGATAATAAAAAATTGTAATACTTTACGAAATATCTTATACTTTAATTTGACATAATTTTATATAAATTATGAAATATCGTTAAATACTCATTTAAATACTCATTTTTCAATTATTTTATCTCGATATTTTCATAACATAATGAGAGAAATCAGTTGATATAAGAAAAATACAGTTGATTTAAAAAAAAAATGATATTCTGCAACATATTTCTTAAATGACAACTATGTATTTTTTATACTATTTAATTCTCTCATTATTTATTCTATACGCATAAAAGAGATAATATAATTGAAAAATAAATAATTAACAAAATATTTCATAGTTTGTGTAAAGTTATGTCAAATTAAATTATAAAATATTTCATTTAGTATTCAATTTTTCGCTTACTTATTATTTTTTATTCATATATTGTATTTTTAGTCAAATATTGTAAAGAATCGATTTATTAAAAAATCAACGTCGTTACATTTTTAAAAATAAAGATAACCTTAAAATTTTTTTTCTTTTTTGGAAAATTAATTTTATCTGTATTTATTCCTCTTGAGACTTTATAATTTTTGTCTGAAATATTTTTTCCGTATTTCTCATATTTTTAAAATATAAATAACAACTTTTTGACATATGAGTAACTCATATGCAAAAGCAGCTAACTCTACTGAAAAAACTTGTACTTGTAATTTTATCTTATTCAAATTATCAATCTTTTTTGAAAAATTAAAAAAAAATTTTTAAATTAGCAAAGCGTGTATAATATGGCATGAAAAATACAATTTTTATTTATTAAAGTAGAATTTATTTAGTTTTGTAATTTCTAGTTAAAGGATTTAGTTGATTTTAGGACTAAAGTGTGATTGTTTGATCTAATTAATTTTTTGATCCATTTTTTTACAGTAAAATTTTTTTAAATTAAATCCATAAATTTGTGAAAATAGTATAAATAATAAAAAAATCAGAGAAGTAATAAAACTAATGATAAGACTGATGCAATAAATACAAAGATATAGCTATTTTTATAATTTGAAGTTTGAGATGCTGTCATTTTGCTTTAAGGGTTTAACAGTTTTTGCAATTGTAAATATATTGATGATAGATATAACTACATTTGCAACAGCACAGAGTAAGGATTTAACTGCTTTTGCAATTTTTTTCTTTGATTTTATTGAATTTATTATTGTTTTAACCAATTTTTAAAATGTTTAATTCGCAATCAAGAAGTTAAAAAAATCTAAAGATGCCAATATCTCATTTATTAATATTTTTGAATAGAGCATTTTTTGTATATGAGCTAGTCACATATACATTTATATATATATTTTTTTATATACAGGGTGTCCCAGACTTCGCACCCCATAGATAAATGGTGAGATTCCTGAGATCATTTCGAGACAAAAATTCTAATACCAAAATATCGAGGGTGCTATAGTTTTTAAATGAGAAGGGTTTATAGTTGACTAATCAAGTCGTCCGAAATTCGCGCGCTCAGGCATGGTACACTGTACAGTAGTGAAGGTGTTTTCAAGCCCCAATTCTATTCTCGAAATTGATAATTTTGCATACGTTGTTGTTATAATTGTTTCTTATTTTATTGTATTTTATTGTATTTATGTTATAATTATGATACTTAATTAATAGTAAAATATGTCAGTATTGACTTTGGAACACGAACTGTCAAAGCTGTTACATGAAGTGTATCGCAAATAAGTGACAATTTCACATGACAAAATGTATAAAATTAATATCAATGAATAATTTTTTATTTACGGCTGCTACAGCTATAAAGTTCTCATTTGTAAAATAATCTCTTAAAAAATTTATGTAAATATTCCCTGTTAGCCTTATAAGCATTTCAAAAGGACCAATCTGAAATTTAATATCACTATTGTACATACGCATCGAACTGTCAAAGCTGTCACATGAAGTGTATCGCAAATAAGTGACAATTTCACATGACAAAAATGTAAAATTAATATCAATGAATTATTATCTATTAATATTAAATTTTAGATTGGTCCTTTTGATGTTTATAAGACTAATAGGGAATATTTACATAAATTTTTTAAGAGATCATTTTACAAATGAGAATTTTATAGTCGTAGCAGCCGTAAATAAAAAATTATTCATTGATATTAATTTTATACATTTTGTCATGTGAAATTGTCACTTATTTACGATACACTTCATGTTACAGCTTTGACAGTTCGTATTCCAAAGTCAATACTGACATATTTTACTATTAATTAATTATCATAATTATAACATAAATACAATAAAATACAATAAAATACAATAAAATAAGAAACAATTATAACAACAACGTATGCAAAATTATCAATTTCAAGAATAGAATTGGGGCTTAAAAACACTACTGTACAGTGTGCCATGCCTGAGCGCGCGAATTTCGGACGACTTGATTAGTCAACTATAAACCCTTCTCATTTAAAAACTGTAGCACCCTCGATATTTTGGTATTAGAATTTTCGTCTCGAAATGATCTCAGGAATCTCACCATTTACCTATGGTGCGCGAAGTCTGGGACACCCTGTAGATCAAAAAATTGTTTAATTGTTGATATATACAGAAAGTTAAATATTTCTAGAAATACAGAAAGGCAGTTTTGAGATCTCATTTTTATAAACATGTATATGTCTTATAATATTGTATACATAGCTACTATATGTAAATACATATGTAAAAAAAGTCTTCTCGGATATACCTATACAAGTTTGTTCCTTATCTATACATTTATTACTAAATTAAAGCATTTATACAAAATATAGATAAAATTGTTCGATGTAAAGGTTGTTTCGGGATCTTCTACATAAAATCAATGTATAGGTATTATTCAGGACCGTCCTGAAAACTGCCACTACGTAGACAAAATTTTCGGGTCCGACCTGAAAACTGCCAAAAGTCCCGAAAACTGCCCTTTGAGTATTCAGAATGTACCGAAAACTGCCCTTTCATATACATATATATATACACACATACATATATATACACACACACACACACATATATATACACACACACATATATATATATATATATATATATATATATATATATATATATATACAGGGTGTCCCATTATAAAACATCCAGTCGAATATTTCGAAAACCAAGCCCGGGAGAGAAAAATTTTTCAGACAAAAGTTGTTTGGTTTCGAGGGGACCATAAGATGGTACCATTGGTTTGACCTTGAAGAATTATTTGAAAGTCACATGAAAGTCACCTCAATTTTTTTAAATAGCATCCCCTATTTTTTATTGCATATTCTTGTAGCTTATCTCGAGACCTTTCCAAAACACTATAAATAAATGTTTTTTCGTTAAATATTTTCCGAGTTATAAGGCTTGAAATAATTTTTTAATTTTACATAAACTATAAAATATCTCGTAAAATATTCACTTTTCGATGATCTTACCTCAATACTTTTATGCACAGAATAATGAGAGAAATCAATTGGTGTAAAGAAAACACATAGTTGTTTTTAAGAAAAAATGTGCAATTTGTAATTAACAATTACATATATTTTCTTAAAAACAACTATGTGTTTTCTTTACACCAATTGATTCCTCTCATTATTCTGTGCATAAAAGTATTGAGGTAAGGTCATCGAAAAGTGAATATTTTACGAGATATTTTATAGTTTATGTAAAATTAAGAAATTATTTCAAGCCTTATAACTCGGAAAATATTTAACGAAAAAACATTTATTTGTAGTGTTTTGGAAAGGTCTCAAAATAAGCTACAAGAATATGTAATAAAAATAGGGGATGCCATTTAAAAAAATTGAGGTGACTTTTATGTGACTTTCAAATAATTCTTCAAGGTCAAACCAATGGTACCATCTTATGGTCCCCTCGAAACCAAACAACTTTTGTCTGAAAAATTTTTCTCTCCCGGGCTTGGTTTTCGAAATATTCGATTGTTTTATAATGGGACACCCTGTATATATATACAGGGTGTCGCGCACCATAGGTAAATGGTGATATTCCTGAGATCATTTCAAAACGAAAATTCTAATACCAAAATATCGAGGGTGCTATAGTTTTTAAATAAGAAGGGTTTATAGTTGACTAATCAAGTCGTCCGAATTCGCGCGCTCAGACATGGCACACTGTACAGTGAAAGTATTTTCAAGCCCCAATTCTATTCTCGAAATTGATAATTTTACATACGTTGTTGTTATAATTGTTTCTTATTTTATTGTATTTTATTGTATTTATGTTATAATTATGATAATTTGTTATAATTATGATAATTAATTAATAGTAAAATATGTCAGTATTGACTTTGAAACACGAACTGTCAAAGCTGTCACATGAAGTGTATCGTAAATAAGTGATAATTTCACATGACAAAATGTATAAAATTAATATCAATGAATAATTTTTTATTTACGACTGCTACGACTATAAAATTAAGGCTAATTTTTAATTCGATTATAATCAAGATGTTAATTACTTATCTAATTAAAAATTATCCGATCTATACCGTGTTTGATCATTTTAATCGCAAAAATCTCAGTAAGTCATTAAAATTATTTTTGAACTGATAAAATGCGAAATGTAAAAGTTTTATTTTCTATGGTAAAATGAAATATGATACGAAAAATTGGAGATTAAGATAGGCTCGCGTCGAGACTTCGGAACTCTCTTTGATATTAGCCATCTCGCTTGCTCCTCACTCGTTTTCTCTCTCGCTTTCCTCAAGCTCCAGCATCGAAGGATTTTAAAGAGGTCACTTATCTTATAAAAAGTAAACATCGAATAAAATAAAACCTAAAACATTTATTTCGCATTTTATTGATTTGAAAATAATTTTAATGGATTAATGACATTTTCACGATTAAAATGACACCAAACATGACATAAATCGGATTACTTTTAATTAAATATGTATGGTTAATCTAGTTAAAAATTATCCAATTTATATCCCCAGTGAGAAATGACCATCAAATCGATATCAAACTAATATCGATCGATGCAATTTACATCAATTCGACGTCAATTCGATGTCGACTCGATAGATCTCTTCTCACTGGATCGTGCTTATTAGTGTGATTTTAATCGCAAATATCTTATTAATCCAATGAAATTATTTTTAAGCCAATATATATATATATATATGCGTGCGTCGAGCGTGCGTGCGACACCGTCCGTCCGTGCGTGCGTGCGTGGTGCGTCAGTGTTGTGAGGTGGGCCCCCTTTTCTGGCGCATGCGCGGCGAACGTAGCATCAGTGAAGTATCTCCATATGTAAAAAGGTGTACCATTGGTCACCCGTATAATTTTGTAAGTTTTTGTAATTTAAGGAAAAATATAATTTTTTAAATTATTTTATGGAAATATATATATATATATATATATAATTATGTGTATATATGTTTCTATAGTCCTCCGTTGTCCGTTGCACGTTGAACCCGCCAAAACTTTCGCGCCCATATCTCCTCTGCAGACAGTCGTCTAGATACGTGTCTGTTAATACTAGCCTAACAGACAACATGGCCGCGCATGCGCCAGAAAAGGGGGCCCGCCTCACAACACTGGCGTGCGTGCGTGCGTGCGTGTGTGTATGTACGTATGTATGTATGTATGTATGTCAGGGTGTCCCATCGCACTTGTGCAAACGCTCGTGAGCAGGTACGGCACAGTAAACTGAACAGAAAAGTCCTGTACCATTTTGCTAAATTCGCAATAATAAGCGAAATATTTAATATTAAAATTAGGCGAATAAGAGCGCGCCGAAGTACAAGGAGGCAAGCGCTTGAGCCGCCGGAGCTATAGCACGGCCTAGTGTGTCAGCATTGGCTGCCCGGAGATGTGGCAAGAGACGGCAGCGGCGAGGTACGAGCAGCGGCATGCTGACACACCTTTCCCCTCACCTAGCGTCCCGCTGTCCTAGGTTACCGCACCGTGGATCTGTTCTTTTTAACTGCACTGCTGAACTGGTGCAATAAGTTAGAGTGAAAAAATATACATTTCTCTCATTCTAATTTGTTGCACCAGTTCAGCAGTGCAGCTGAAAAGAACAGATCCCGTGTCAAGACTCAATTGCCGATATTATAATAAACTGCCGATATTATATTGAAATAATAAGCGTAAATAAAAATAATTTTGCATAAAATATGTTATTTCAATATGTGAGGTAACGATTACAACCTGTATTCGTTGTGTTCTGCTTGAAATAGTTTCAGTCTCTCTGTTTAAGTTGGCATGACGCATTTTTTTAGATTAATTTTATTTTTTTTAATACAAGTGCAGAACTCTTTAATTTTTATCAGGAACTGACCTATTAAAGTGTTGAGACCTATTAGACCTATTAAAAGTGTTGTTAGAATTCTATTATTCTTAATGTTATTTTTTGAATCTTTATTTTCCTGAAATTCGTCATGCCAACTTAAACAGAGAGACTGAAACTATTTCAAGCAGAACACAACGAATACAGGTTGTAATCGTTACCTCACATATTGAAATAACATTTGTTATGCAAAATTATTTTTATTTACAATTATTATTTCAATATAATATCGGCAGTTTATTATAATATCGGCAATTGAGTCTTGACACGGGATCTGTTCTTTTCAGCTGCACTGCTGAACTGGTGCAACAAGTTAGAATGAGACAAATGTATATTTTTTTCACTCTAACTTATTGCACCAGTTCAGCAGTGCAGTTAAAAAGAACAGATCCACGGTGCGGTAACCTAGGACAGCGGGACGCTAGGCGAGGGGAAAGGTGTGTCAGCATGCCGCTGCCCGTACCTCGCCGCTGCCGTCTCTTGCCACATCTCCGGGCAGCCAATGCTGACACACTAGGCCGTGCTATAGCTCCGGCGGCTCAAGCGCTTGCCTCCTTGTACTTCGGCGCGCTCTTATTCGCCTAATTTTAATATTAAATATTTCGCTTATTATTGCAAATTTAGCAAAGTGGTACAGGACTTTTCTGTTCAGTTTACTGTGCCGTACCTGCTCACGAGCGTTTGCACAAGTGCGATGGGACACCCTGTATATACAAATTTATAATGCGAAGATATGTCTGCGTTCTTCTAGCTGACCGAGCGCCGAGCGCACACATACACGGCTTTTTCTCGTGTGCGTGATGCAGCCACTGAACTATATATATACTGGAAGAGGCACTGGGTTGTCTGAAGCGGTGCTAACAAAGAGAGAAGATTCCGGGGCAGCCTGTCTTTGTTGTACAGTCAAATCCAAAAGTTTATGCTAGTAAGCAAAGAAAAATTTCTCTTCACTCAATCACTGTCACTTGAATGACTTTAATAAACTTTTAACATCGACTGTACAGTATCGTTCTGCGCAGGCGCAATGACAAAAAGAGTGAGACAGCTTACCCCTTTTTTTTTTGTTGGTAAGGCGGGAGAAATCCTTTATGGATACCCGCGAGGACTCTAGGGAGACCCCACGGGTTATGTGGGACTCACCCGGGGATAAAAGTAAGTCCCCGGGCATACCCACTAAAACTCCCGCCGGTGACCTTCCTTGGCCCATAAGAGGGGGGACAGGGTATCGCCTATAAGCATTCTTCCTGTCCCCCCTCGGGCGTGGCCAGAAACTGGCCTCATCCTGGGGGGAGGGAGTCGGAAGACTCCCTCCCCTACTAATAGCCGAGTCCGGGGAGAGCCAGGTCACCGCGGCCCTCCGCCGCCCCCCCAGAAATAGATGGGGGGGCAGAGCCAGTCAGGAGCCCTAGCTCCTGACCGGCCCCCTGCTGCGGGGGAATGCGTGGCACTCCCCCCAGCCTCTTCTATAGGATGGGAGAGGGGACTAGTCCCCTCTCCCAAGGGGGACCCCCAATCGAGCATGGGGAGGATATATCCTCCCCCATCTCCGGGGGGCCCCCGTTAATATTATGGCCGTAAATGGGCCAAGCGGCGGCGGGGAATTCTCCGCACCCTCCTAGTAGTAGGAGGGGGAGGGTCCCCGCCGCCACCGCCGTCCGCTCCTCTCTGGGAGGGGGAGGGAGGAGGTAATACCTCCACCTCCCCTCTCCTTATCCTTTCCGCCTCCTCCTTCCGCGACATTACAGAGCCGCAGAAGGAGGAGACGGCCTTCCATTTTTCCTCCCCCTCCAGCATGGCCTTAGCCAATGCTGGAAGGGAGAGGTCGGTGCCCACCATTTCGGTCAGGACCCGGCGCTCCTCCGCCCAAGCATCACACTCGACGAGAGTGTGGTGCGCCGAGTCCCGACCGGCCGCGCAATGGTGGCACCCGGTCGTGCGCTCCCTGCCAATCCTGTGCAGGTACTCACCGAAGCAACCATGCCCGGTGAGCACCTGCGTCAGGTGGAACTGAAGTCCGTGTCCTCTCCTGCTTGCCCATTCGGGCAAGCAGGGCTGGATGGCGTCGATGGTCCATCTACCCGCCCGGGCGTCCGCGATGGAGGCCTGCCAGGCCTCCAGGACGCCCTAGACAGCTTGCCCCTAAAATCTATCTGTCTCTGGTACGTTTTCCGTTCATGGGCTGCCTATGCCAGTGCCTCGTCCAGTATATATATAGTTCAGTGGATGCAGCGCGTACACGAGTAAAAAGCCATGTACGTGTGCGCTCAGCTAGCTAGAAGAGCGCGGACATATACGTATATCTTCCGTCTCCGTTCTCCCTCTCGCTATAGCTGACACGCTTGGCGATCGAGATTCGAGAATTATATATCTTACAAGAAGACAAGCTTCCCACCTGGAATTTAGTTGAATATATGTTTTTATACTCTTCCTACTAATATATTAATATATTTACTTTTTTAATTAATATATTAAAATTAAACCTGTATTAATACCTGTATTAATAAAAAATATTTTCTACGAACGCGAGCGGTTGCAAGTATTACGGTGGTCTTCGACATCGCTGTGCGCGTTAATCGCGAGAGATACGTGCACGTACATTTTAATTATAAACACTTCCGTACATACGCTATTTATCTCGTCCAGAAGCTGAAACAAGCATTTGAAGGACATTCATATATAAAAATTAAAGAAGTTTTTATTATGCACCGGATCTGCCTTAGCTGGATGGATCTATACCCAAATCTACCTCAAGATCAAGTTCTAGGTCACCAAAAAATAGTTCTTCATGATCCCTACAACTTTTGTTCAGGTCATTTCTCTCGATACCATTATCCGTTACATATTGTCTGACTGTCAATAATTTGATCTCCAAATGACTTCTAAAGGTCACTTATGATCTAAGTACTTTTCTAAACGTACTTTTAGTACGTTTTAGTACAAAAGTACTTTTCAAAACTAAAATTTTCCGCTCTTTCCGAATCTGGGATCAAAAAAGGGGGTTTCCAGTTAAAAAATCAAAGTTTACTTTCAAATAATCCTCAAGGTCACAAGTTCAAGGTCACCAAAAGATAGTTCTTCATGATCCCTACAATTTTTATTTGGATTATTTTCCATAAAAGTACGTACTTCTAGAGATAATAGGGGGGTCCTATTCTTTTCGAATACTTTGTATATATGTACATATATGTATATTAGGGTGGTTCTTATTTATACTACATCGAAAATTTTTTAAATGTAGTATAATGTAGTATAAATAAGAACCATCCTAATGTATACACACATACACAAGTTTGAATAATAAATAATATCTCGTAAATATCTTTTTGCATTTAAATTAGATTTAACACCAAAATTTAAAGAACTATATATAATTTTAGGCGATTATCTTATACAATTTCAAACTTACTTACAATTAATGTAAAATGTGAAAGACATTAAAAAGATATAAAATACAAAAGCAAAATGAAATATGTATATGAAATTCAATAGATAGCAAATGCGAAAGACAGAGAAAAAAAATAGAGTTCTGTAACAACCAAATTGTATTATACATATAATTATACATGTAATTATATGATAATTGCTCAACCTGTGCATGATAAAAACTTCTTTGATTCTCATATATAAATGTCCCCTAAATGTTTTTGTTTTCTATCCGGAAAATGCATTGCGTAAAGAATCGAGCACATGGATGAGACAAATAGCATATGTACGAAGCTATTTACAATTAATTTTCGAAAATGATATCACGTAATTTTATCACACATGACTGAATTCGTAGAAAAAGAACTTTTAATTTGATGAAAACAAAAATTCAAAATTTTGAAAAAAATAGCTGGTGAGGGAATTTTGAAAAACAAAAAATTAAAAAATTTTTTTCACTGTTTTATAGTACTCTTATATACTCTTCAAGCCATTCCCAGTTTGAATTTTTTTTCTTTCTTTTGTAGTTTCGTAGATATTCGCTCCGAAAGAGAAAAATTAATTTTTGTCAAAGAGGTGTTTCACCACCTAAAAGTGCGTATGATGAGAACGTACAAAAAATTCCTTATTTTGAGAACATATTAAAAGTAGTAGTAGTTTTTCGCATAATTTTGCATTGCGTTAAAGTCATTTAAGATTAACAAACGATAGATACATTAATTTGTTTAATTTTCAAACTCGACTTCCTTGAGAATATACAGCTTTAGTATATTATGCAATAGTATATTACGCAACGATGTTGGACGCCTATTACACATGAACCAAAGGCGAGAAAAAAATTTTTAATTGCTGGGATTACTTTTTATGCAATAATGTCAATTTTTACGTCAGTTATTCATATAATTTACGTTATTCAAAGTAATATTAATAACAAATATGAATACAAATGAGATAGATTATCTTGATATACTAATTTTATTTGTTATTTTAATATGTTGATAATTTTATTTGTAAAATAATTTTGTTTATATACTAAAGACATAAAGAAAATATTCAACCGCTCGTTATAAATAATAATAAATCGTAGGATAAACTAGGCCAAATAAGTCAAGAACGAGCTAACAGAAGGACATGATATATATGATGAATATGACATTCAAATTATCGATTAAGTATAACGAAATTTATTACGAATAAATTACAAGTGGACGTTTCAACTTAACGGAGTCTTCATCAGCACGCAAAATTAAAATTGAGTTACATTAGTTACATTAAGACGATCTTAATTATAAAACCCAACTACCGATCTTACTAGATTTTCTTGCACAAGTCTGAGTAAAAAACTAATTACAGAGTCAAATGTCAGGATCATTAGTAGGGAAATGATGCTGCAAACTGCAATGCTTGCAAAACGTCGGCATAACGCTGAACCTACACGTGACATCCATCCGGAAACCCTTTCTGTTGATAGTGGGGAAATACGTATAAAAGCATCACTAAGATAACGATATCCCTATTATTATAATAACATTCATATCGAGTTACATTAGTATTTTACATTGATTATTGCTTAATACAATGTTGCTCGTAACTAGTGTATTAATTTGTGTGACAACTGTTGTTATAAGTTATTTTCTTTGGAACTACTTAAAAGTGTTTTCTGTTAAAAAAACTAAATACTTTACCAGGACTAAACGGATTACCATTTATTGCTTTCTCCTATATTGTGCATGATGGTAAGAATAAATACTATTAATATTTTTATAGTTAAGATTACTATTAATATTTAGAATACTATTAATATTTTTATAGTTAAGATTACTTTTAATATATAATAACTAAAGATAAGATTAAATTTAATATGTATGTGTAAGACACTATTTGTTTGTCAAATTAATTTCTAAATATTATTTCATAGACATTATATTTATCAAAAAAAGAGTTACTTGTTTACAATTGTTATATTTAGTTATATAAAGTTATATTTATCAAAATTATAATTTAAGCATAATAAAATTATATATAATCATATACATATAAATCAGAAATAATATATAAGAAACATATATACGAAATAATATCAACAATAAAATTTAAATATATAATTAATGTTTTAATTAAATGTAATTCAAACCTTTTATAAACATTTCAAAATTACAAATATCTAAATATCTAAGATTATAGAGCTCTCTCTCTCTCTCTCTCTCTCTCTCTCTCTGTGCTTGCGTGCGTGCGTGCACACATTATATATTGACACATATGATATATGATGACATTATATATGATATATTCAATATGTTTACAAGTAAAAACCAAGATCAATGAGAATAAAAAGTTTTCGTACATTTGTTATTTAATTTGATGTACAACCACACATGATGTATACATATATGCATAAATATTCACAAAAGATTTGAACATATACTGTAAATAGAGTATACATGTTATGTACGATTACAATGTATCTTTATTTCTGTAATATATAAATAATCTCATGATATTAAAGATATTATATTAAATATCCTCAAATTTTTAGAACTTTTAGATATTCTATTAAAGATGTCAGAAGTCTACTCATCTCCTTTTCAATTTTCGTGGGGCAACAAGTTGGTTGTGATGTACGAACCAGATGACATAAATGTAAAAAAAGAATTCATTATAATATAGTTTTTACTATATCTTAATAAGCTACTTTACCTACTTTATATAAATTATTTTATATAATATATAATATTTTATATAAATTACACATATATAATCTTTATAATCCAACAAATCATAAATTGATTTACAATTGATGAAATATTAATTTCATTTTTAATTACTCAAGTCAAACGCACATCACTACAATGCAGTGAAAAAATTAATAATTTTTTGATGTTGTAGGTTATCTTACACAGCAAAAATTGTATAGATAAAAGTATATTCTATAAACTTCTTGAACCAGCATTTGGTATGGGATTATTCACTGCTCCTGTAAGTATTTATATATATATATTTAAATATAATTAAAATAAAGTAAACTTGCTTTCTTATAACTATGTAATTAGTTATTTTCTTTATAATTTTAAATTATTTTAAAGAAATTTTTTCTATTATTCTAATCACTATTTTAGTACTATATTTATAACGTAAGTAATATGGATATGCATGTGTATATACAGGGTGGTTTATTTTAATCATAACAGACAAATATTCAAAAATATGCAATTTTATTTAATTTGTCCTCCTCCAAACCATGCACTTTTATTTGGAGAATTTTTTTGTAAAATTGCATATTTTTGAAATATTGCCTATTAAAATTAAAATAAATGATCTTATATATTTACTTTCATACTATACGTTTTACTTATATTATTTATAATTCCTAATGTTATTTAATAATACTAATTGTTAAAGCAATGTCATAAATTTCATGAACCACTTCTTTATACTAATATTTGTAATACTAATCCGTAAGACTAATCTTTTTTTAAATATTGTTATAATATTAATATTGTTTAATATTAATATTTAATATTAATAATTTAATTTAATATTAATGTGTTTTAATATTGCGATATTGTTTGTTACACTTTTTACTTCTATAATAATTATTTTAGGACACATATGGGCTAAAATAAGGATGAATACTGCACCAACATTTAGTGCACACATGTTACGAGATTTCTTCAATACATTTGTTGAAGAATCTGTAATATTTACGCATAAATTAAAAAAAAATGATTCAAGTGGAAATGAAATTATTCTTTTAAAACATATATCAAAATGTGCTTGGAAAATGGCATGTGGTAAGACATAATATAATGTTATTTGTTAGCTATTTTAATATACATATAAATGATAAAAACTTTTTCAGAAAGATTACAAGATTTTTGTTGCATTAACAAGAGTTTTTGATCAATTAAATGCTTGCAAATCAAGCAACGCGATATTACACAGATTACATCAATTTATTTATTTTGAAACAATTTTAAGCATTAATATATTATATTTTATTAAAAATTTACTAAAAGTGAAAAATTGAAAAAAGGAAAAGTATTTGCATAAAAAATATTTAAAAGTGTATACATTATTTAATACAAACTTAACAACTCAAGAATAGATATAAAATCAATTTAAATAAGTATTATTGCAAATTTAAATCTTAAAAAATAATATTTCTTAAAATACTACATATGTTTAATTAATAAAATTTTAAATTATTTTTCTATGACTTTGTGATTACAGACAAATTCTAAAAATCATATAAACCTAAAATTAGTATGACCGAGTCGCATTATTAATATATACGTAATGTAATACATACAAAAGTACTTCTTTTATATTTTTATAATTTATAATTTTTTTAAAATATTACTTGCAATAATGTTATATATAATTATGCATAATAATAATGTAATTGGTAATTGTTCAGTATCGCTACCTCTCCTCCGATTTTGATCTATTTAGTCTAGTTCGACGCGTTTTGATGTTACAAACAACTTTTTCCTCTAACAAAAATGTCGCTCTGCCCTGCGAAGCGAGATATTAATTGTTAAAGTTCGCGACTCGATAGGTTAAGAAACCTGTCATATGGACGATGCACGGACTGTCTGAGCATGCGCAGTGATGAAACGCAGGTCAGCTGACCATGCTAGCGTCATAAGTGCGCGAAATTGAAACAGGTTACAAGTTAGGTCAATCGCGCAGGGGGCCCCGGGGGCGAAGCCCCCGGGTCAGGGGTCAAATAAATTTAAATTATAACCAACTCGTTGCGTGGAGGCGTGGCCAACGATGTGGAACTCGACTCTCTCACCGCCTCAACCCCCATTCCTCCCCCCCCGCTTCGCGGGGGGGGCGGGGGAGGCGGCGAACGCAGTAGAATAGTATACGCGTGGAAAGTCGCAAACCCATGCTTGCTTTTTCTTTGGTAGAAGTTGAAGGTATTGCTAAAAATAAAAATAATATTAACATCTCATTTGGAACAAACTAATTGCAATTGCATGTACTTTTATATATATTATATGAAATAATTATAATTATAATTTTTTTATGATTATAATATTTATAACAGTTTCTAAATTAATCATCTTTTTCTTTTACCTATAGAACTATCCGTACTCGATAAAATATTAACACTTGTTGTTGGTGAAATTGATGCCAGACTTATCTCCAGATTCAAGTTTTCTTCTACGTTAGACATATTGTCAGATATATTTGTTTTGATTTCAAGGTTAGAGGCATCATACATTCCTGTGGGAGAATGTATAAATGTATTATTTACAGATAACTTTTCTCCTTCATGTTGTTCCTGAAATATTTAAATACAAATAATCCAAAATTAATTACATTCAGAGAGAGCGAGAGAGGGGGAGAGAGAGAGAGAAATACTTAAATATAAATATTTATTTTTATTTTATACTTGTATAGCTATTGGTAATGCATTCCTAGAGAGTCTAGCAATCAAAGTTCCTTTCTCATAGTCTTTTTCTTTAAAATGATCAGAACATATGCGTGCTGCCGCAGGAATGGATGCTGCATCTAATTTTAAAATATCAATCCACAAGTTCCGAGTCGTTGGATCTTTCGGAAAACTATACAAATTAAAGCATTTACAATTATAATTATTAAATTAATATTTAAATAAGCATATATATATATATAATATATATATATATATATATATATATATATACATATATGAATATACATACATATATGAATATGTCCCTTCAAAGTTCAATTTCTGTTTGTCGTAGCTTGAAACTATATCACTAAATGATGTATTTGTATATATATCTTGTATATAATCTTGGATTACAATATCTTACCTATGAAATGATACTTTTTTTCTCATTTCGCCAGTATCAATTCTCTTTTTCCAGCCTCTTATTTCTGATGTGTTCTTGCACGATGGAACTAAGCAGCGTACCATTGTATATGGCTATTAATCTGCGATATATAATTTATAAATACACACACACACACACACATTTAAGACATCCTACAATTGATGCTAAGTACTTTTGCTTTATTACATATAAAAATATAATCAGAGAAGGTCTCACAGACACTTTATAGACACTAATTTTGGACTTACCTGTTTTACACACAATTATGTTTAAATATTTAATAAACATCCGATAAATATTGAAATAAACTGCTTTTTTTAAAATAATGCACTTGTTTTTAAATAATACACTTGTTGTTTTACTTTTTCTGCTAATGTATTTTCTTCGTTGTTTATTTATTTAAATAACCTCTTCACTCGGTTTTATTCTGGTTTACGTATTGTACGCATGCGTAGAAAAACAGCCAATAAAAAGTGCTCACAGTTTATCTCGTCGCCCTACCCGAAGAGGCTTCCCCCCCGCAGACTCACGCTCCATCTCTATCTTCCGATATCTATGGGTTTGAGAAACTCTGTGAACTTTCAATTGTTCATATCTCGAACTATACCCAATAAACACCCAGGGATCATTTACGTGACAATTACATAATATTCTATGTACAGGGTGATCCGAAATAACCTTCCATCTGTAAAATGACGTATTCCTGACACAATTCTAGGACGATTTTTCCTTTATCAAAATTTGATTTGAAGCGTAGTTTTCGAGTTATAAGCAAAAATAGTTACGAAATCACGCATCGAGTACAAAAGGCAGGCAGGCACACCGCGAGCGTAACGCGGGTTCAGTTGACCGCCTGACGGGTGATTACCACCGCGTGAGTCGCTATTTTAATCTTATGACATAAAATTATGCTTTAAATAAAATTTTGATAAAGAAGAAAGTGTCTTAGAATGATGTTAGGAATACGTGTTCCTTAAAATAAACTTACTTTAATAACAAAATTACTTTAATAACTTTAATAACAAAAAGTTGTTTCGGTTCGCCGGCCGTTGAACGCTGCAATCAGCTGATTGCTACACGCGATGTGTGTAATGCGTGTGTGCGTAAAAGAGAAAGAGAGAGACAGAGGGAGGGAAGGAGGGAGAGACAATTTTGATAAAGAAGAAAGTGTCTTAGAATTATGTCAGGAATACGTCATTTTACAGATGGAAGGTTATTTTGGATCACCCTGTATATATATTACAGATCGTTAAAACGAAACTATAACGTATCAGTTACATCAATAACGTAATAAATCTATAATTGTTACATATACTTATTATGTAATTTTGACATTATTTTGTTATGTTACATTTATGTAATTTGGTAAATGTGTATTCTCTAGAAACTTCATAAATGCTAGGTAACTTTAATGACATTATTGTAATGTTGTGTTAAATACGTGACATTTATGTATTTTTGTGAATGTAAATGTGAATGCTCTAAATACTTCATAAATGCTACGTAACTTTAATGACATAATTGTAACGTTATGTATCAACTTAAACTTTATGTATCAATCATAGACGTCGCTAGAATTTTTTCTAGGGGGGGGGGGCATGATCCAAAATATTTTTCGAATTACACACACACACACCATATATATATATATATACAGGGTGTCCGATAATTCGAAGTCCACCCGTAAACTGCAGGTAGAGTAGGTTAAACTGAGCAGAAAAGTCATGTATCATTTTTTGATATTCTTAATATTTACCGAGATATTAACAAAAAAAGATTGGCGAATCCGCGCGAGGAAAGCGCGCGCGGCGAGAAGGACGTCCCACCGCTACGTGCTCACTAAGCGCGCAGTGAGACGGTGGGAGGAGCCTACGAGCGTAATACTAGAACACTGCGGCGACCGCGCCGAATTATTGGGTGTAATCCCACCGCTCTATCTCCCACCGCCTCATTGCGCGCTTAGTGAGCACGTAGCGGTGGGACGTCCTTCTCGCCGCGCGCGCTTTCCTCGCGCGGATTCGCCAATCTTTTTTTGTTAATATCTCGGTAAATATTAAGAATATCAAAAAATAATATAAGACTTTTCTGCTCAGTTTAACCTGCATTTTATGGGTGGACTTCGAATTATCGGACACCCTGTATATATATACAGGGTGTCCCAGACCACCCGTCCCACCCGATTTTTTCGTAAACACGACATTTTAAAGAAAAATGTTTCAGACAAAAGTTTTGTGACTTCGAGGGGGAAATAAGATGGTGTCATTGGTTTGACCTTGAAGAATTACTTGAAAGTCACATGAAAGTCACCTCAATTTTTTTAAATGGTATCCCCTATTTTTTATTGCATATTCTTGTAGCTTATCTCGAGACCTTTCCAAAACACTATAAATAAATGTTTTTTCGTTAAATATTTTTCGAGTTATAAGGCTTGAAATAATTTCTTAATTTTACATAAACTATAAAATATCTCGTAAAATATTCACTTTTCGATGACCTTACCTCAATACTTTTATGCACAGAATAATGAGAGGAATCAATTGGTGTAAAGAAAACACATAGTTGTTTTTAAGAAAATATATGTAATTGTATGTAATTTACAAATTTACATTTATATGTAATTTACAAATTGCACATTTTTTGGGACGGGTGGTCTGAAACACCCTGTATATATGTAATTATATATATTTATATACAGGGTGTCCCATTTTAAATAACGGATAGGAATATCTCGGATGGTAAGCATTTTGGAGGAAATTTGTTGATACAAAAGTTGTATGGTTTCAAGGGGGACATAAGATGGTGTCATTAATGTGACCTTGAATAGTTGCTTGAAGGTCACGTGAAGGTCACCTTAAATTTTTTAAATGGAACTACCTACTTTTTATTATATATTCTTGTAGCTTATCTCGAGACCTTTCCAAAACACTATAAATAAATGTTTTTTCGTTAAGTATTTTTCGAGTTATAAGGGTTGAAATAATTTCTTAATTTTACATGAACTATAAAATATCTCGTAAAATATTCACTTTTCGATGACCTTACCTCAATACTTTTATGCACAGAATAATGAGAGGAATCAATTAGTGTAAAGAAAACACATAGTTGCTTTTAACAAAAAATATGCAATTTGTAACTAACAATTACATACATTTTGTTAAAAACAACTATGTGTTTTCTTTACACTAATTGATTCCTCTCATTATTCTGTGCATAAAAGTATTGAGGTAAAGTTATCGAAAAGTGAATATTTTACGAGATATTTTATAGTTCATGTAAAATTAAGAAATTATTTCAACCTTCATAACTCGAAAAATACTTAACGAAAAAACATTTATTTATAGTGTTTTGGAAAGGTCTCGAGATAAGCTACAAGAATATATAATAAAAAGTAGGCAGTTCCATTTAAAAAATTTAAGGTGACCTTCACGTGACCTTCAAGCAACTATTCAAGGTCACATTAATGACACCATCTTATGTCCCCCTTGAAACCATACAACTTTTGTATCAACAAATTTCCTCCAAAATGCTTACCATCCGAGATATTCCTATCCGTTATTTAAAATGGGACACCCTGTATATATATATATATATATATATAAATATTTTTCGAATTAACATATATATATATGTAATTTTAAATTAATACACCTCTTAGTTATAAAAGCTTTCTCACCGCGACAAGGTAGGTGCAAATCGTTTTGAATTTGGATTTGATTTATTTGTGATTTGGTTCTCAATTATTTCTTTGATTCAGGGGGAGGCAAATGCCCTATCTTGCCCCCCCCCCCTGCCGACGCCTATGGTATCAATTACATATTATACACAGGCATAATGTTCCTGACATTTTCATCTAAACGTTACTTAATAGTTGACATAATGGTTACAGAACAGCGAACAGCTATTTTGTAAATGTTCTGTAAAACTTACAGAACAGTGTTTATTGGGTAGATACTGCACGAAATGAGATAATTTTTTTAAATAGATTTTTTAATAGATACGTTAAAGATTAAAGATATTATTGTGCAATTTAGATTACTCTAAATATCTTTGCAACAAAGATATTTAAAATTAAAGAAGTAAAAATTAAAGATATTTGATTAAAAATATTTGTAAAATAAAAACATTTAAATTTTTGCAGAAAACGATATATTTTTTTTCAAAAACATATATTTTTTTACACAATGAGATAGAAGAGTTCAAAAGTAGTGAAATGGAAAGATCATGAGTCGAACTTTATGAAAAAAAAAATATGTTAGAATGGTTTGTCTGAAAAAGTATATAATAATTATTTCACATAGTGAAACCAGAGAAATTTTCACACTTTCTCAGTAACATTTTTAACGTCGTTTTTTATACAAATAATTTTATTTAAGAAACTTTTATTTTAAAAAACATTTAAAACATTTAAAAACTGTCCAGCCATTACAGCGTTAATATTTTAAATAATAAAATTTTTTTATATTCTTTTTATTTTAAAGGTTCTATGATGGGCATTAAGCTGGAACCAAATAAAAATAAAAAGTGCGAAAAAGCAATGGAAAGGTAAATTTTTTTAATTCTAAAAAATGTTTATATATGTATATACTTCGAATTATCGGACACCCTGTATATATAAAATTAATATAAATGTTTCGATGTTTTAGGTTAAAAGAAACTATTTTATATAGAATAAGGAATTTTTTTTCTTTTTTTGATGTTTTATTTCTTATTACTCCATTTGGGCGCTGTTGAGGTATAAAGGTAGGTGAGCGATAGTAAAGAAAAAGAGAGAGGTAGGGGGCTCTTTGTAGGTCAGTTGTCGGATTCTTTTTATTCCGATTATTGCATCTTTTATGATTCTGAGTAACTAGAATCGTACAACAGTAAAAGAAAACGAGATTAGATAAAAGATAACATATAATGATAACCAAAGATTTATTCTAAATGGAAAATAACTTAGGAATCAAAAGAGGTGGGCGTTGATCGGTCACCTTGAGATAAAATTAAGGAAAGAATTATCAACAGAACGTGAAATTAGAAGTAAAACAAAACAAAACTACCGATAATTAAATTGAATGTAAAAGCCTCTGCCTGTGTCAGTCAGATCGAATCTTCGGGCTAGAGAGGTTACCTGAGCCCTAAGAGTGGAAGAGATACGCTAATTCGCAGGCTAGAGAAATGACCTGAGCCTTCCGAATAAGTTAGTTAACCGGTGATCTGACGACGAGAGTGAAATCAGAGGCCCTTATACTTTGCGAAGTAATTTCTCTATGTAGGATGGCGGCTTCGTCGCGTGCGTCTCGCCTCGCTCGCTGCGGTCGGATTTTTCGCTGTGGTTTTCCTCGATGCACGATCCCCGAAGCTGTTCTCGCTGTCCTAGTAGTAATCTTTCGTCGAGTCGTCTTCTTCTTCAGGCGAATCCTGAGCGGTGCGGAATCGTAGAACACAGTGGGAAGCCACACGTGGCACGTGCGTATCCGGGCAGTTGCACGCACACACGAGCCCACTCTCGTCGGTTCGTGTTTCGAAGGTATGCAGGGAAAAGAGGAGGGCGCTGTGAGAGGGGCGATCCATGTCACGTCATCTCGGAGACAGGCGATTGGTTGATACGTCACTCGACCATGTTCGAGCGCGCAAGATTTGAACATTTCCGCCCGCCTTTGTTAACTGTCGTGAACAAATGAGTTAGAGGGTGGTTACCGGAATAGGCAGAGGGCAAACCTTCACGATAGGTCGCTTTAGTATAGAGGTTTGAGTCCAAATCGATACCACTCGGACTCGACCATCCTTCCCAGGATATGTGTGTATGATTCGGCCCAGTGGCCACTTTGAGGGAGGGAGCCGCTCATCTGCAACTAAGACGAGGGTACCTTCTTGGATTGAGGGCTTTTCACGATTCCATTTATATATGGCCAAGTGTCGCTGGAGACACTCCCTTGTCCACCGTGACCAAAAGCTGTCCAGCATTTTGCGCGTGAGTTGCCACCGTGAAAGTCGAGAGAGCGTTATTGCCTGGAGTGAGGGTTTTGGTACGATCGTTAAAGAATCGCCGATTAGGAAATGCCCAGGAGTAAGTGCGTTAAAATCGTCGGGATCGTCTGACTGTGGACTTAGAGGTCTAGAATTAAGGACAGCTTCGATTTGAGTCAAGAGAGTACTCATCTCTTTGTACGTGAGTGTAATATCTCCCATGACTCGTTTCAGATGATATTTGACAGACTTTACACCTGCCTCCCATTTACCTCCAAAGTGAGGTGCAGCAGGGGGATTGAAATGCCATTGCGTCCCATCATTAGCCAAGAGTGTTACCAACGTTCCTAATTCTCTTGAGGTTGAAGAGAATAATTGTTTAAGTTCAGCGTCAGCTCCCTTCAGATTGGTTCCACAATCGCTTCGTAATGTGGCACAAATTCCTCTCCTTGCAGTAAATCGCTTGTATGCTGCTATGAACGCGTCGGTGGTGTAATCCGTTACCAGCTCGATATGAACGGCAGACGTAGCTTCGCACACGAAAAGGACAATATATGCCTTGTAAGTGCGAGCGTTCTTTCCTCTCCAGGTTTTAAGGAGAAAAGGCCCTGCATAATCGATGCCCGCGTTTAGAAAGGGACGAGATGGTGTTGTCCTTCCGACTGGTAATTGCCCCATGAGTTGCTGAGCTCTTTGTTGTCTGTAGCGAGCGCATTTTACGCATTTTAATATAAATGATCGTACTGGGGCTCGTCCTCCGATGATCCAATACTTGTCTCGAATCAAAGTCAGGGTGGCTTGAGTTCCTCCATGCATGGTGCGTTGATGTGCATCATTGATTATTAGAGAGGATAAGGATGAATGCTTTGGGAGAATGAACGGATGTTTGGCATCTTGAGATAAGAGAGAATGTTTGAGACGTCCTCCAACTCTAAGTAATCCCCTTGTATCCAAAAAGGGCGTAAGCCGCAAGAGAACACTGGATTTTGGCAAGGCGTGCCCCTTCGATATCATGTTGAGTTCATCCTTGAATGATGATGTTTGTACACTTTTGATCCAATAGCACTTTGCATCTTCTAGTTCTTGCGTGGTGAGCGGATGGTTATGCCATACATTAGAGGACTTCCTGAAACGAGCCACAACTCGAAGGCACCACGATGTTACGCGTAATAACCGAGTATTTGACTAGAGTATTTGTCGATAAGGTCCCAGGGTGCTACTGGCTTGACACTGGTTATGAGAGTAATTTGAGTCGGTCGCTCCTCGAGATGGTCTTGCTTAGCTGAAAATTGAGGGTTTCGTGGCCATGTTGTAGGGTCTTGTCGGAGCCATGGAGGTCCGGTCCACCAAAGAGAGTGATTCACCAGCTGCATGACGGTCAATCCTCGCGTAGCACAATCGGCTGGATTCTGTGTGCCCGGTATAAATCGCCATGTGGCTTGCGGTAAAGTTTCTTGTATAAAACATACGCGGTTTTGCACGAACTCCTTTTACTTAGAGGGATGATTATTGATCCAGGTAAGCGTGATCTCGGAATCGGTCCACATATATATCGAGGAACTTTCGAATTCTAAAATTGGAAGGACGTGAGCAATCAATTTGACCAGCATAACAGCTCCGGACAGTTCTAAGCGAAGAATCGTCATCCTTTTCAGTGGGGCGACCTTTGTTTTTGAGCATATCATGCTTGTAGTTACCTTTCCGTCTTTATTTGTCGATCGTATAAAAACGACGGCTGCAATTGCTTGTTGGGATGCGTCGCAATATCCATGAATCTCGACGCTAGAGTCCGACGTAAATTCTAACCATCGAGGAGCGGTTAGCTTGGGCAGATCGGACAGTTCGTTAATGAATTTGATCCATTTTGAGGATATGTTTTCGGGCAACGAATCATCCCATTCGAGTTTGATGGACCATAATTCTTGCATCAGGATCTTGGCTCGGACTATGACTGGGGAGATCAATCCCAGAGGATCAAACAGCTTCGCTATGGTAGAGAGAACAGTTCGTTTTGTAATGACGTTAATTGATGATGAATTAATGGTGAAATGAAATGTGTCGGTCGTCGTTTTCCAACACAACTCTAATGCATGAGTTATGATATTTTCTTCTATTTGTACAGATGATGTCGCTACTTGTTTTTCTCGTGGAATTGACTTTAGAATTGCAGGGTTGTTGCTTATCCACTTATGCAAGGGAAAGCCGCCCGCCATGCAAAGTTGGTTTAATTGTTTAACTGCTTCCTGAGCCTCTTGGATAGTATCCGCTCCTCCGAAGATATCGTCCACGTATCTTCCCTTTTGCAAAATCGGAACGGCTAGAGGAAGTTTCGTCCCTTCGTCATGGATGAGCTGTTGAATGGTACGAAGAGCTAAAAATGGAGCACACGCTAGTCCATATGTGACCGTAGTTAGTTGAAAAATAATGATGTTGTTGTGATTGTCTCTCCACAAAATTCTTTGGAAGTTCCAATCATTTGAGTGTAATTTTATCTGCCGATACATTTTTTCTACATCATTAGAAAAAACATAACGGAATCGTCGAAACCAGATGAGCACGTTGATTAGATCAACCTGAAGTTTCGCTCCTGTGTGTAATAAGTCGTTAAGAGAGTATCCGGAGTCGGTACGACTTGAACCATTAAACACGACTCTTAGCTTATTGTTAGTGGTAAGGCTGTTCTCTCGTATGACTCCGTGGTGAGGCAGATAATAGACAATGGACGGTTCCGGATCGGACGGCTGGACCCGTGTCATATGCTGCAACCTTGCATATTCCTCCATAAACTCAATGTAGTATTGTGAGTACGTCGAGTTAGAAGCGAGTTTTTGAGATAGTCTTTTCATCATCTGCATTGCTTGTACGCGAGAGTTTCCTAATTTTGTTGCCGATTGTTTGAACGGTAGTCGTATAATGTATTGCCCATTAGCGTCACGAGCATGAGTTGACAAAAAATGTTGTTCACATTCGTGATCGTCAGGAGCAAGAGATGAGGTGGTCGATGTTGAGATTTCCTCTAATTCCCAAAACCGATGCAACAGATCATAAAGTTCTCTTTCCACGACGGCGTGATAGCTTTGAGGATTATTGGAGAGTACCTTGGATCCAGATGGACCGGAAATGATCCATCCAAAAATGGTACGTTGTGCGATCGGAGAATCGGGGTCGCTCTTTATTATCCCATCTTCAATTATTTGAGCATAGGCATCTGCGCCTAGTAAGATGTCGATTGGGCCTGGAGAAGAGAATTCAGGATCTGCTAGCTTAATTCCCTTTAAATGCGACCATGTTTCCCTTTTGACGCTGACGGATGGAATAGAAGTAGTGAGTTTGAGAAGAATGTGAGCAGATATGGAGCATACCGAATCGGACTTGAAATGTGGTTTCAATTTAAACGACGTTACGCCTCTTGTCTTGTTTGACTTTTGTGCTCCTATTCCGACTAGTGAGATGGAGGACTGGGTTCTAGGGAGCCGAAATGACCTGGTGAGGCGTTCTGATATTAAGGAGATTTCTGAGCCTTGATCAATTAAAGCTCGAGCTTGTACGGTTTCTCCATTCGGCGTAATAACTATGACTCGGGCAGTTGCTAGAAATACTGACGAGACTGGAATTTTCTGTTCAACGTGAGAGTGTAATATGTTAGTTCCAGTTGACTTAGTGGCAGAATTAGTTGCTGAGAACGTATCCAATTGAAGCGTATCAGGATCAATTGTCGGTTTTTTCGTTTGGTGAATGGTTGTATGATGTTTATGTCCACATTTTTGACATCGTCGTGTACTGCGGCATGCTGAGACTTGATGTGATCCTAGACAGTTATAACACAATTTGGTTTTAACAATAAGTGCGCGTTTTTGTTGTACATTCTTTGAGGTGTATTGTGGACAATTAGAGGCATAATGGTTTGACGAGCATATTGAGCAAACGGAGTTAGTTTTATTTTCTTGAACCTTTCCTTGAAAGTGTGATTTGATCTTGGGCGGGTGTAAACCAGGTTTTCCAACTCGAGATTTCTCAAAGGCCTGAAGGGCGCGCATTCGAGTTTTTAGAAATTCACTAAATTGTTGCCACGTCGGGGGCTCTTCTGAAGATCCTGTGTGATGTTCCCACGCCTTGACGGACTCGGAATCGAGACGCTGCACTGCGATGAATACCAGAATGTCATCCCAGTGGTTGACAGGTCGTTTTAAGGTCTCAAGTGAACGATAGATTTGCGTTATGAGGGTGTAGAGCTGTTCCATTTCAGTGGCAGATTCCTTTGACATGTGTTTTAAAGTAAACAATGAGTGAAGTGCTGAATTGACCAATACTTTCTTATTTTCATGAAATGAAATTACAGCGTCCCATGCCTTCTGAAAGCTGTCTGCTGTCAATGGCGTGTTTTTTAATAGATGAGATGCGGGACCGACAAGACTTGTTTTTAGATATTGCAATCGTTCCACCGAGGTTAAAGTTGGATTGGTTAGTACAAGCGATTGAAACAAGTCCTTAAATGATAGCCAATCTGAGGGAGACCCATTGAACTTAGGAAGGTCAATGCGAGGTAGTCACGCATGATGAAAATATACAGGGACGTTTGAAGTTTGAGAGTCGGACTGAGTTTGAGAGGAGGGTGTTCTCTGTGTGAGCTCTTGTTCCGATCCAAGGAGTGAGTTCATCTTTTCCACAGCTTCGAGATATGACTCACGAGTTATCGCGAAAACTCCTTCGGAGAAATATGAGTGGTTTTTTAACTGCTGTTTGTCCTCGGGGCTTAGCCTTGTCATAGCTAGACCGATAGCATCATGTGCCGTTGAAAACTTCTCCCAACTCTCGTTGAGTGCAGTAAGTCGAGTCGACACCCTTTGAGGTGTGACATTAGAATAGCCAACGCTTGTGAGATCGTCAAATGCGTTGTCAATTGAATGTTTTAGTTCGAGCTGTTGCTCTACTCGGAACTCTACGTGACTGAGCCTCATTTTTTTTTGTTTCTCACCGATCCGGCTCAAAGGACCATAAAATGTTGAGGTATAAAGGTAGGTGAGCGATAGTAAAGAAAAAGAGAGAGGTAGGGGGCTCTTTGTAGGTCAGTTGTCGGATTCTTTTTATTCCGATTATTGCATCTTTTATGATTCTGAGTAACTAGAATCGTACAACAGTAAAAGAAAACGAGATTAGATAAAAGATAACATATAATGATAACCAAAGATTTATTCTAAATGGAAAATAACTTAGGAATCAAAAGAGGTGGGCGTTGATCGGTCACCTTGAGATAAAATTAAGGAAAGAATTATCAACAGAACGTGAAATTAGAAGTAAAACAAAACAAAACTACCGATAATTAAATTGAATGTAAAAGCCTCTGCCTGTGTCAGTCAGATCGAATCTTCGGGCTAGAGAGGTTACCTGACCCCTAAGAGTGGAAGAGATACGCTAATTCGCAAGCTAGAGAAATGACCTGAGCCTTCCGAATAAGTTAGTTAATCGGTGATCTGACGACGAGAGTGAAATCAGAGGTCCTTATACTTTGCGAAGTAATTTCTCTATGTAGGATGGCGGCTTCGTCGCGTGCGTCTCGCCTCGCTCGCTGCGGTCGGATTTTTCGCTGTGGTTTTCCTCGATGCACGATCCCCGAAGCTGTTCTCGCTGTCCTAGTAGTAATCTTTCGTCGAGTCGTCTTCTTCTTCAGGCGAATCCTGAGCGGTGCGGAATCGTAGAACACAGTGGGAAGCCACACGTGGCACGTGCGTATCCGGGCAGTTGCACGCACACACGAGCCCACTCTCGTCGGTTCGTGTTTCGAAGGTATGCAGGGAAAAGAGGAGGGCGCTGTGAGAGGGGCGATCCATGTCGCGTCATCTCGGAGACAGGCGATTGGTTGATACGTCACTCGACCATGTTCGAGCGCGCAAGATTTGAACAGGCGCAGAATGAAGAAACGTGTTCATTTGATACATTCTGTTGCTGATAAGGTATAATAAAGATATTTATTAACATTCAAATTATTTTATTTATTATGTTACATATAGCAGATAACATAACATATTTGTTTTATTTTACAGATGATATTGCAGCGCATACATGATTTAAATAATTCGAGTACGAAAAAGAAAAATAATCAAACTTGTATATCAGTATATCAACATTTTAAAATTTGATCTTTATGAAAATGTTCGTAAAATAATAGCAAAACAATTATTACAAAGTTGTACTATTGAAGCAATATTAACATAAAGTGCTGCGTTTTATTTTACACATACTTCTAGAAAAATGTTTTTTCCCAATTTTTATTCCCAGTATAGAGAGTTTAAGTTTAAAGTTTAGTTCAAGATTAAATAAATAACTGTCTTTTTAATTCATCTATATTTTTATTATGTATTATAGATAAAACGTTTTTCGACATCTTGATGAAAACATCCAGTAAAGAAAATTTTACGCAAAAGGAGATCCATGATCATGTCATGACAATGCTATTGACGGTATGTACAATACCCACTAAACAAAATTACGTTTTAGAAATGTTACAACAATGTCACATTGTGGCAGTGTAATGTTTGCCGGTATGTCTCAGAAACATCTATGAAACATGTCGGTAACCCAAAATGTCCTACCTCATTTACGTTACATATGAAATGCTACATTTGCGACGTTCCTGAAACGTTTAAGGAACCTAAATGCGGCGTCCGAGAAACGTTTCAAATGTAACATTGTTGCCGTAACGTTCATGTGGCAAATCTGGAACGTTACATTTGATGTAATTAAAACATCGCAATAATGTTATTTTAAAAACATTACGAAAGTCAATATTTGTAACGTCCATGGAAGATCAACAGAATGTGTATTTATTCAAACGTTTATTTATTAAAAAATATTGATTAGATACAATTATAATTGTCTAATTAATATTTTTTAATAAATACACATTTGAATAAATACACATTCTGTTGATCTTCCATGGACGTTGCAAATATTAAATTCCGTTCTGCTGATTTGGAATAAAGAAATTTTAGTTCAAGTTTATAATTTTTATTTATTTATTATTCATATACATGTGTAATATTGTACAAGGAACAATATACAGAGTGTCTGAAACATTTTGGAAAAGCCGAAGAGTGCAGATAGAATAGGTCAAAATAGAAGGATTGTCACGTATTATTTTGTAATTTTTGCAATATTTATTTCGTAATTAATTATAACGTACGAGCCAATGAGTGCACGGGAAACCGGTCGGCAGGACTCTATAGAGATGTCAAGTGAAAGATGGGTGTCGATGTAAAAAGAGAAAAATGGCTTACTCCTTAGCAACGAATAACAACTGATTTCGAGAGGCGGAATAACGAGCGTCATATGACAAATCAGTCATACGGTGAAGCGATCTACAAAGGACAATCGCTACAGCGAACGCGAATCTTTATCCGGATAGGTTTTGACGCGAAGATCCGCGTTCGTCCTTTGTAGATCGCGCTTCCCATCGCTTCGCCAACCGGCTTCTATCATCTTGCAATGGGGAGGTCTCTTCTCGTCGCGCGCTTTTACTCGCGCGGATTGGCCTATCTTATTAAATTAATTTATCGTTAATTATTACGAAAACAACAAAGTGGTAAAGGACTTTTCTACTTGATTTTACCTGTTCTACCTGCACACTTCGACTTTTCCAAAATGTTTCAGACACCCTGTATATTAAATATATATATTATATATAAAAGTATCTTTATATGCTAAATTATCACATATTTTTTAAAGAAATAAATTTCAAAATAAAAATATCGTTTCAAAATATTAAAATAATTTTTTTAAATTTCCGTTTCAAAATAAAAATATTAATTTTTCTTCAGTAAAAATAAAAACTACATAATCTTAATAAAGATATTAATTTTTCTTTGGTAACAATAAAAAGAAAATCTTAACATAAAAAAAAATGTTTGTGTAATAATATATTATAGCAGATAAACAAGTCTTATTGCTGTGGTTGCTGTTTTGCCTGTACAAAATCAATGAAAGTGCTGAGAAATATGTTTGTTATGTCAAAAACAATAAGACACATAAAATATAAAAATTAATTACTAGTTCCTTGTCATAGCGAGTTTTTGAGTATCTGAACCAATTGGACACATATTCCTAAAACTGTTTTTCGGTCAATGATGGAAATCGTTTTCTAGTCGATCCTACAAACAAAAAAAGTTAATATACAGGGTGAGCCATTTTAATCTATGGACCCCAATTCCTCCGAATGTATGCATGGTACGAGAAAATGGTTCAGATAAAAGTTTTGTGACTTCGAGGGGGACATAAGATGGTGTCATTGGTTTGACCTTGAAGAATTATTTGAAAGTCACATGAAAGTCACCTCAATTTTTTTAAGTGGCATCCCCTATTTTTTATTGCATATTCTTGTAGCTTATCTCAAGACCTTTCCAAAACACTATAAATAAATGTTTTTTCGTTAAATATTTTCCGAGTTATAAGGCTTGAAATAATTTCTTAATTTTACATAAACTATAAAATATCTCGTAAAATATTCACTTTTCGATGACCTTACCTCAATACTTTTATGCACAGAATAATGAGAGGAATCAATTGGTGTAAAGAAAACACATAGTTGTTTTTAAAAAAATATATGTAATTGTTAATTACAAATTGCACATTTTTTCTTAAAAACAACTATGTGTTTTCTTTACACCAATTGATTCCTCTCATTATTCTGTGCATAAAAGTATTGAGGTAAGATCATCGAAAAGTGAATATTTTACGAGATATTTTATAGTTTATGTAAAATTAAGAAATTATTTCAAGCCTTATAACTCGGAAAATATTTAACGAAAAAACATTTATTTATAGTGTTTTGGAAAGGTCTCGAGATAAGCTACAAGAATATGCAATAAAAAATAGGGGATGCCATTTAAAAAAATTGAGGTGACTTTCATGTGACTTTCAAATAATTCTTCAAGGTCAAACCAATGACACCATCTTATGTCCCCCTCGAAGTCACAAAACTTTTATCTGAACCATTTTCTCGTACCATGCATACATTCGGAGGAATTGGGGTCCATAGATTAAAATGGCTCACCCTGTATATATATATATATACATATACAGGGTGTCCCATTATAAAACATCCAGTCGAATATTTCGAAAACCAAGCCCGGGAGAGAAAAATTTTTCAGACAAAAGTTATTTGGTTTCGAGGGGCCCATAAGATGATACCATTGGTTTGACCTTGAAGAATTATTTGAAAGTTACATGAAAGTCACCTCAATTTTTTTAAATGGCATTCCCTATTTTTTATTACATATTCTTGTAGCTGACTTCAAGAGCTTTCCAAAACACTATAATAAAGTATTTTTTTATTAAGTATTTTCCGAGTTATAAAGCTTGAAATAATTTCATAATTTTACATAAACTGTAAAATATCTCGTAAAATATTTACTTTTCGATGACCTTACCTCAATACTTTTATGCACAGAATAATGAGAGGAACCAATTGGTGTCAAGAAAACACATAGTTGTTTTTAAGAAAAAATATGTAATTGTTAGTTACAAATTGCATATTTTTTCTTAAAAACAACTATGTGTTTTCTTGACACCAATTGGTTCCTCTCATTATTCTGTGCATAAAAGTATTGAGGTAAGGTCATCGAAAAGTAAATATTTTACGAGATATTTTACAGTTTATGTAAAATTAAGAAATTATTTCAAGCCTTATAACTCGGAAAATATTTAACGAAAAAACATTTATTTATAGTGTTTTGGAAAGGTCTCGAGATAAGCTACAAGAATATGCAATAAAAAATAGGGGATGCCATTTAAAAAAATTGAGGTGACTTTCATGTAACTTTCAAATAATTCTTCAAGGTCAAACCAATGGTATCATCTTATGGGCCCCTCGAAACCAAATAACTTTGGTCTGAAAAATTTTTCTCTTCCCGGGCTTGGTTTTCGAAATATTCGACTGGATGTTTTATAATGGGACACCCTGTATATATAATATATATACATATATAATGAAGCTGATATATTTAAAAATATTTATATACGTTTTAAAATGTCCATGATTACGAGTGTGTTTACTTCATAATTGCCTTTGCGACCCATCCAAAAACATTTTGTACCTAATTTATTAGTGAATACTTTTTGTAACCCAGTTTTTATTTGGTCCTGGGGAGAAGTGCCTCCTAATAAATAAAAAAAGGTTTCCTCCTAATAAATAAAAAAAGGTTACGAAGAAAAATGTATATAAATAAATATACAATTGTTTGCGGACCCTCCCTAGTAAAGAAATAAGAAATATAGACTATTTTTACCATTTGTTTTTTTCCTTCTTTATTAGTCTTTAATGCCACGTCGTAATCAAGTAATTTTTTAAATTTCTTGAAAGGTTTTTTCAAAATAATAGACGAAGTAGAGCTTGAACCATCAGATGCTAAGAGCAGTGGAATCGAATTACTTGTTTTGTTTTCTAATTGCGCTAAAAATTTATTCTGTTGTTGCAATAATTGTTTAATTGCAATCGTATTTTGCAGGATTGAAACAATATTCTGACTATCTGAAATCAAAATTTACAAACTATGTGTTACTGTAAACGAAAGAATAATAAATATGAATGATTACCTGATGGCAAATCTTCAACAATAATATTGGTTGCGATTATATGATTTACTGGCTCAGGAGATTTCGGATCTAAATAATAAAGGAAATTTTATTAATATCATTATTGTCATTGTCTATATTTGTTGTATCTACATTTGTATTAATTATTGTTTTTATACTATCAGGCAAATTATTTGTCTGTATTAACTGTCGATTCAATTGCAAAATGTGTATTAATTTTTTTTTTACTATTCGTCTCGTATGGCGTTTTGTAACAAATTACTTTTTTACTTTAGCCATTATTACCCACTAAACAAAATTACATTGCGGGAACATTCCTGTAACATCATATTTTGGCAGTGTGATGTTCGGAGTAATGTTTCTGAAACATCCTAAAAACATCTCGGTAACCATAAATGTCCTGCCACATTTATAGTTCGTTTGAGATGTTTTATTTGTAACATTTGGGAACATTCTTGTAATGGTAAATAAACTGTTTTAGTGACGTCCCATTTGAAACATTCCACTTATAACATACCAGCAACGTTCTTGTAACATCTATATGATGTTAGAGGAACATTCCAATTTATGTTAGGTAACATCTTAGTAATGTTTCAGATATGGACAATATTTATCATTTGCGATGTTCTATATGAAACGTTGCTTATTGTAACATTTCTACAATGTTAATGAAACATTACTTATAATGTATATGAAACATACTAGCAACGTTTCTTTTGAAACATATCTGAAATGTTACAAACTCTGTTGCGAATTCCCGTGTACTCCCATGAAGACCTATCCGAATTTACCATGGGGAACTCTATATATGGAATTTTCCATGGTAAATTCGGATAGGTCTTCATGAGAGTACACAGGGATTCGCACCAGGAAATGCTCTAATTCTAAATTTTTAATAATATGTATGCGAAAATAAGTATATTAATTTGCCAGAAAATATTCTTTCCATCTTTTTAATAAAATATATTAAATCTCTATTCTTTAAAAAGTGAGAGAGAATTTATTAGCAAATCATTTCTTCTGCTACATATACGTACCATTTGTATATATACAATATATCTATGTATAATAGTGAAAAAAGGGAAAGAGATAATTTGCAATAACGTAATGCCAAAATGTGCCCATTCAAAACCCATTTAAAAGTGTCTCATTAGCATTTTCTCATATATGCACGTTCTTCACTAAAATATTACTTAAATGCTTGAAGAAGATATGAATGATAAATCTATATAATTATATACATATATTATATAATGTTAAACTTAAAAGTGTCGCATTGCTCTAATGCGACACTTTTAAGTTTAACATTATATAATATATGTATATAATTATATAGATTTATCATTCATATCTTCTTCAAGCATTTAAGTAATATTTTAGTGAAGAACGTGCATATATGAGAAAATGCTAATGAGACACTTTTAAATGGGTTTTGAATGGGCACATTTTGAATGGGTTTAATTTATATATAAGGAAATTATAAAATGTATTTTTTTCAGAATAATCTAATAATATATTTCGTTGTAAGGTTAAACTTTGAATAACGGTTTTCTCAAAACATAAAAAGCAAATTCGTTGTTTTGGAATAACGCGGACTAATATATATAATAACTTATTAAGTCATAGTAATTTAGAGTTTATATATTTTTATTTGAAATAAGTATAAATTCCTCATAGAATAATAAGTAAAACTCATCATATTTAGATAATAGTATAACAATTACTTTCAAGAAACACTTCCAGCATAAAATCTATAATACTTATATATCCCTAATTTTGGTATTTTTTCTTCGTTTTAGATATAAAAATACTTTTTATCATATTCCATTGTTTTTAGCAATTAACGTGCCGCCTTTGCCTGTAAGAAATATAATAAATAATAAATAAATATAAAAAATTTTAAACAAATTATGTTGGACGTAAAGATAAATATTATGTAGTTCGAGTTACCTTTTCTCTTTCATATCGAGTTACTGCGTGCCGAAACCAAACAGACACGTAATCTTGAAAATTCTTTTCTGTTACGTATGGAAAATGTCTTCTGGTTGAATCTGAATATGTAGGATAAATATTGTGATAATATTGCAATTAAAAATTATTTTGTATAGTAAATATAACAATTAATTCACTTATAAATTTATACGAACTTTTTAAAATGTCTATTACAATTAACTTGTTTATCGGGAAATTCCCTTTCCGTCCCAACCAGGAACATTTTTTCGCTAAACGATTAGAAAATATTTTTTGTAAACCCGCTTTTACTTCATCTTGCGGAGATGAACCCCCCAATAAATAAAAAAATGTTTCCTAAAATGAAAAAAAAGTTAGAAAAGAGTTAAGAAATAATTAAGAAAGTTATATAAAAATTTAATCATGATCATAAAATATTTTACCATTTGTTTTTTTCCTTCTTCATCCGCATTTAAAATTTCGTCGAAAGCAATTAGTTCATTGTATTTTTTAAATGGGCGTACAGGAATAATAGATTCCGCGATTTTTCGATTAATCCCAGTAGCTGCAAGCGCAGTACCACGGTCATTTTTATTTTCCATACGTATTAGAAAATCGTTTTGTTCTTCAAGCATTCTTCTTATAGATATTACGTTTTCCAAAATTAGTAAAATGTTATGACTATCTAAAATGTACATTTATATTTTACTTACAATAATTAATATTATGTAAATGACAAGAATAAATATCGCTAAATACCTGCATGTATTGGTGATAAATTTTCAATAATAATATTATTTAGTGGCGAAATGTCCATTATTTCTTCTATATTGGATTGTTGGACTACAAAAAATTGAAGATTTTAGTATTGTAAGATAATAAGTATGTTAGGGGATAATGC
Source organism: Crematogaster levior (assembly GCA_901521435.1). Taxonomy (NCBI): domain Eukaryota; kingdom Metazoa; phylum Arthropoda; class Insecta; order Hymenoptera; family Formicidae; genus Crematogaster; species Crematogaster levior. The sequence continues at coordinate 332,804 of CABEGB010001325.1, forward strand.
CTTATAAGTGTAATGGCTTTATCATTCAAATAAAAAATATGTCGAATGATAATTACAGTCGAATCTAATATCTAATCTCAAATAATGAACAAATCTATTTCTAATATACGTAAGTCAATGCTATAGTTCAAATTATATATTTCATTTGCAATAAAAATTTATAAAGTAATTATGTTGAAACATCGTAAAACATTTTTATATAAACTTTAAGCTTTTAATTATACATATTCAAAATCATTAAAAACTGACGAACATTTTAATAGCACCAGGAATCCTATAAATGAATTAGCCTGCAGAGAGGTTTACGTGATAAGCTTACTGGTCCCAATATATATCTTTAGACGAAATTATAGTTAAAAAATTGTAACTACAATTTTGCAAGTTGCACGACAAGAAGTTTCATATCTAAGCAAATCGTATTTATATATCGTATATATACATATCTCAGTTGTGTGTAAAAGATCTGTTAAAAAATTGTAACTACAATTTTGCTGAGGTAATAACTCTCTGAAAAATGTCGAACGTCCTAAGCGTGTCATTTTAAATAGTTTCCAATAAGTGTATATATATATATATAGAGTTATCAAATATATTACCTTGACCGATGTTTTTTTCAATATTCGTCCTTTGATATCCGGAATTGTCTTTGAAAAGCTCTGTACTTCGATTTTCATTAGGATTAAGATTTTCAATCGTTTCGTGATCTGTCGTCATGATATTGTTTCTGTGCGGATCAATAATTTTCGTTCCATTCTGATCATCACTTTTTTTACGGGAGTCGGACTCATTTGTCGATTCTAATGTTAAATATTATACATAAATATAATAACAAAATATACATAAATCTATTTCATATTATATATATGCCCACGGACACCGCGATATATATGTTATGCTGCAAAATTTTTCTTTATTTTTTATTGTTATTAATGAAGAATTTAATCTGATATTCACTTTTAACATATACAAAATGTCATTTATTATTATTTACATATCCCAAATATGTAATTTTAATTATGAAGAGTGTCATTAACACGTGAGAAATCCCATTTTTAGCATGGAATAAAAACGTAATAAGAAAATTAAAATTTGCACACAAAAACATATAATAAATTAACGTATAATTTATCTTGAACTGTAACTATTAATCATTAAAATAATATTCAATTTCAAAAAATATCAAGAACATTATGTCGTATTTCAATATTACTAATAAATTTTATAAGCATTTTAATATACTTTTGATGTATCGATGTGCCAGTCTCTGTAAAAAATGTTAATAGGACTCTATATATAGTCATATTACAATCATACCTCTGAACTCGTTAGTTTCCAAATCCACATCATTAACATGCACAGTTATTGATGGAGGCGGCGTAAGATTTGACTCATAGTCACTACAAGAGTCGTAATCATCAGCTGCACTGTTCTTCTTTCGCTTGCGTTTTCCACGACCTAATTGAGAGCAGGACATATCTGTGTCCGTTTTCGTTTTTTTCTTAGCGAAATCTATTGCATTTTGATATGATTCTATATTAACAAAAAATATAAAAATTATTTATAAGTTGTAATAAATGTTTTGAAAATATTATTGAAAATTTTTGTTTTTACCAGTTCGTAATAGAACTGTAATTGTGTATTTTTTTTCAATTATTCTTTGGAACAGTTTGTTTCTTGATGAATTTTCGGGCATTTTTGTCAGGCCATAGACATTTTTCGACTGTATTTTCTAAAAGCACCCACGATGAAGGAACAACCTCGATTGCATCAGATGATTGCTCGTCCATGTTATTTTCCACAAATTGCACCACAGACCAAATCTACAATAAATAATGAAAATAAATGAAATGTTCAACATTCATGTATATGAGGTCTGATCAAAAAGTTCGGTGAGTGGATTAACTACTACGGGACGGATATTATTATAAAATGATTCGCCAAACATTTTCACCAGACCTCATATGTTGTATATGAATTGTATAACAATATCATTAATACACATATTCTTACATTATTTACATAATTGTTAAAGATTATTAGATGTTAGTTATAGTATGATATGATAATTTTTATTAGTCTTGAGTGTGAAGCAATGGCATTATGATAAACCCATCATTGTAAGGAAATTTTAAACATTTTTCTTGAACTTCATTTAAATTTACTGTACTCAATGAATTTGACAGATTTTGTGCAACTAGAATGTTGAATAGTTTTGAACAACAAGGTGTTTTGAAAAATGATTGTAATTCAGTGAATTTCTTTCCTACAATAAATACTTCTGAAGTGTTACTATTTCTAAAAATTTTTTCTATGCATAATACAGACTTGTCTTGTAATGTGACGCAATTATCTCTAATTGATAAGGTTAATTCATATTTTTCAGTACAGACTGTTTTATAGTATAGGCAATGTTTTTGGACTGCACGTTGCTGATGTAAAAGAGGATATATATTTTCATTATCTCTAGCTTTTTTTGCATGATTTTGTTCTTCTATTCTATTACAAAATTGCTGCAAAGGATTTCGAGTAGTTTGAATTTTTTGTTTCATCTGAAATAAAAAATTTTCATATTTGAAGCAACTGAACTTATCTAACGGCCCATGTTTTAAACACTCTGCTGGTAAATGTAAAAGGCCATGCACATTATGACTGATATATTTATCCCCATAAATTGTTGAGTACTTATCTACAAAATATTCTAGAAGTTGCAGGGCATAATTATTATATGTTACATATAATGTAGAACTACACAAAATTCTTATAGCACATGATAAACTCATGAAATGTATATATGCATTTTTATTAGAAATATGTTTTAAAATGACTGGTCCAGTGTATAATAAAAATTGCCTTAGCTCAGTTGCTTTAAAATACTCTATGTCCTCCAAACTTCTTGGTAAACGTACAAAGTCTTTGGGCACGTACTTTTTCAATAGTAACAGTTGGTCATTTACATAATTTTTATCAGTGTCAGATAAGCAAAAACATTTTGCCCCTCGCATCAAAAACATTATTATTCGTTTTACTACTCCTAGGTACACAAGATGCATACCATCAAGTGGAACTTGTGAAATTAAACCAACATTTAATCTTTCAAAAGGACTTACACCTTTATGAAATTCTTCGTGAACTTTATTTCTAAAACTGCTATCAGTCCTTAATTGAGACTTTTTTTCTAAAAATGCTACTCTTCCTTCAATATATGTTCCCTCTTGAATGCATTTTGTACAGCTAGAATAACCTGTATGACCTTTTATACATAACACAAATGATTTGGCAGGAGCATCGCAAATTAGTTTACTAATTTTTAATTTTATAATTTTTTGATTTATCTCAAATCCTTGTGTTTCTAACATTTGAAACTCTGTTATGAAATAATTTAAAAATTCATCTGCATCGTACGGTTTTTTGTATCCATGATATATTCCAACCGCGAAGGGCCTCCTCAAATCCTTACTGACTTCGTCGACATCTATTGATAAAAGAATTGGCCAAAATTGACTTTTTGAGCTGTTTGATAATGGCAATCCATCAATATTTATGTCTATTGGTAATACTACTTCAGAATTTTTTTTTTAAATTTTATCCATACTTGAGCTATTATTCAGTATTTTACGTAATTCGGTCTCTATACCAATATGACAGTAAAAACCTGGAAACACATTCATTATTTTATACGGGCATGAAGTTGGTGTTTGTAAAAAAGTTCGCGAATCTTTAGGAAACTGCGGAATTGGTACTCGCAGGATGGATAACAGTTTATCCATTGCACTTTGACTAAGTAAATGTCTAAATTCTAAAAACCATTGCTTCACAGCGTCAATTATTATCACATCATCGATAACTTTAGGAGTTTCGCCTTGATAATTAGAGGATGAAGGTGCATTCATATTAATTTCATCAAATGTGTCATCTATATATTTTAACGATTCAAGAACTTCTATAATATCATCATGATTTTCGTTCTGTAAAACTTCTTTGTCAAAATTATGATTCTCGTTTTCTACAGTTTCTTCAATAGTATTTTTATGATTTTTATATTGGAAAACTTCTTTAGTTGTACAACACGGATCACTATTAATATTTTCTCCAAAGCTGTCTACTGAATTCTTTGATTCCATTGCCCGACGTAATATGTCTATCATTTCTTTTTTTACAACTCTTCGCATGTGTCTCTTGGTGACAAAACACTTTTGTATTTTTGACATTTTGTCATACTATGTAAATTCACAAATATATAAACAAATTAGGAAATAGAAATTCACGACTACTGCACGCACCACATGTATCGCACGGCGAGTGTATGCGAGACAATGGCTGCGTTCCGTTTCAAGCATAATGCGCATTATGCGCGCATAATGTATAATATACGTAACGTGTACTGTTGATAAATGCGCGAATATACGTGAAACGGAACGCAGCCTGATTTCTCAGGTTATACGTAAAATATATATTATATTAGGTAATCGTAATTATATCATAAATTATTACACGAAAGTTAACTTACCTTTGATATATTCTCCATAAGGTTTAGGTCATCCATATTATTTAATCCACAGATATAATAAATTCTTACTGAATATATAAAACACGCACGTGCTAATGCTACAAAGGAAGATAGGAAAGAAAACAATTGAAGAGTGCAGACCACGGTGTAAGTACACCGACGTGATGCGCCGCGGACAAATAAAGCTGGCAAATATACTCGAAATAATCCGAAGACCGAAATACTAAGCTAGTTGCAAAATATTTCTTTATTTAATTCTAACGTTAAGAATATTATAATTAAATAATCAATATCATTTTAAAAAATTATCTGAGAAGGTATGTTTCTGTAATTTTGTATGTCGATAAAAAATGTTTATTTTTTATTATTTTATTTATATAATTATTTTATTAGTTATTTAGTATGTAATAAAAATGTTATATAACACATTGACGGAACATTGCCGAATAGAACATTTTAGAAACATCACGTATATAACATTTCCGTGATATTTTTTTATATCGCTATCAAATGTTTCATAGAAAACGGCCATAAAACATTTCAGAGAAAATGTTTCAGCAACGTCACATTTGTAACGTTTCTAGCATGTTATTTGATGGATTAACTGAACATTTCATATGAAACATTAATGAAACATTAAGAAATGTATATTTCAGCGATGTTACAAAAATGATGTTTCTGTAACATCATTTAATATTATAAGCTAAACGTTACAATTAAAACATATTTGAAACGTTTAGAAACAACCCATTTGTAACGTGACAAATAATCATTTAAATTGCTAAAATGTAACGTTTTAACTACATAGCGTAGATGTTACAAAAATAATGTTACTTGACAACATTGACGAAACGTTGTGCAAACATTTGTTATGGAATGTTCCAAATAGGCAAAATATCAGACCAAATGTAATGTTACATGTATGTTTTATGTTCAGCGGGTATTGTCTCAATTTTATATCAGTATTGCTATTATTGAGTTAATAAAAAAAGCACTGTTTGTCTACGCAAATATGATACGACTTCACCGAGCTTCATCGAAATTGTAATTATTTGCATGAAACACGCGACACGTCGCTTTCAAGGTTATGACCTTTCACAGTTAACACGTAGGCTGTGTTTCCAAATGACTGTCATCAGTACTGAAAATCTATAGTGCATATAATGTAAACTGTAAATTTTCAGCGCTGGTAGTAAATTTGGAACACAGCTGTGGTTTTCAATTGTAAGGTTATGGTACTTTATGTTGTTAAAATAATTAATATATATATAATATGTACTTACATGACACGAATCTCGAACGTTATCGACAGTTACTGCTTCCATATTATTGTAAAACGTCCTCTAATGCAGCCTAACAAGCACCAAAATAATCTATAATAGCCTGCTTATATGCACGGCAAGGAACGACTGGCAAACCATAGAGAGGCAAACGCAGAACCAAACATTCCAAATGAAACGTTTATGAAATGTCTTAAAACACATGTTTTATGGTCGTTGCAAATGTGACATTATTATAATGTCTTTTAACATTACGGAAAAACATTCTAAGTGAAACGTTTATGGAATTTTTTACAATACAAGTTTTATTAACGTCATTATTATAACATTGCTGTAATGTCTCTTAGCATTACGACTTAAGCATCCCAAATGAAACATTTATCGGATGTTGCTAAACATTTCTTTTCTAACATCCCAAATTATCGAAATAACAGCCAAAATGTAACATTTCTGGAACGAACGCGTGAACGTTACAACTGCAATGTTATTTTTAAACGTTTATAAAAAGTTTTATAAACATTTTTATTTAATGTTTTAAATATGCAGTATTATTGCCGAAATGTAACACCTGTATGTTTTATGTTTAGTGGGTATTTTATAACATTATAAATAAATATTAAGCAACTATCATTATAAATAAATCAATAGATATCAAGACCTTATATGATTAATAAATCAAATGAAGAAAAATAGAACTTAAAGTCATGACAAAGTCTTGACAAAGTCTATTCGTGTCTTATCGTATTTATCAGTCTTAAAACACAGTACATTGCCGGAACGGATATGAGATACGAGTATATTGAAATAAACTCGCATATTAACACCAGTATAAATAAATATCAAGCAGACACCCGCCCCCGACAGTCGAGAAGTTTCAGGTTCAAATCCTGGATGAGATGATATTTTTCGCAATAAGTTCTTTACAATAATTTAAATAAGATATTATTTATAAAATAATATTTATTAGCATCAAATGTTAAATCAATTTAAGTAATATGGATTTACTATTCCGACAACACATACTATATATTATGTTATATTTTCCAATCATTCTTACAAATCTATATTTTCTTTTTTGCTTTTTGTGTTGTCCCGTGCCATCGAAATCCACTTTTAAATCGTCTAAACCAATATTCACACATTCTAATAACTAATTGATAGAGCATCATCATAAGTTTCCACCAGAATTCATCTGATCTGTCGCCGTTTTCTTGTGATTAAAAAAACAAAAGCAACGCATGTCGAAAATACTCTTTTGGAAAACTTATTTCATTTTTGTAATGACGATGGTATAAAAATTTTTATTGCATTCCATTGTTAGAAAAGAAATAATTATCATAAATTAATACCAAAATATTAAAAAACAACAGCTGTGTGAGATTGGAATGTCTTCGGTAAAACATCGACATAAATTCCTTATCACTGACTCCAAGTCCTATTTCTCTTTGTTTGATTTAAATAAATATTTATGTGTATAGGCCAGTGACACAATTACTGCTACTACAAATTTTACCATCTTCATATTGGCGAATTTTCCAGAAGTACAAGTATGTATATGTATATTTATTTCGTACGTATATGTAAATTCAAGACGATTAAATTTATTATTTAAATAAACGAAGCATTGTAAACGATATAATTTTAAAATATAAAATATAATTAAGTAACAATAATTAAAAGGATATGTTTTCGCATTTATATCATATCACTTATGTTGTAATAATATGTAACAATTTCGAACCATTAAAATTTTATAATTATCAAATATCTAGATTGATATGTATATCAACGCTTTGATTATGACTAGAAAATAAATAGATTTCAATCATAATTGATATATTGTAGAATTTACAAAGTATTATTTTGCATATACTTATATAACATACATATAAATGAATATTTCATTTAATGTTATATTTTATTTAATGTCATATCAAATTTGTACACAATTATATATTATATGTGTTAAATGCATATTTTATTTAATGTGCAAAAGGAAAAAGTGTACCAGGAATTATTAGAAATTTACGGAAAAAAAACTATAGAATCTGCATCTATTAAATATGAAGATTTACAATATATGGGTTATTTGGACGGAGTGATTAAGGAAACGATGATAATTTTCCCTCCAGTGTCTTTATTTGCACGACAAGTAACAGAAGAAATGGAAATAGGTTTGTTCACCTTTTATAAACAAACAGGTACGTATTGTTAATTCTTATGAGAATTTTTTCTTTTCATATATCATATATATATAAAAATTGAGATTTAAAGATGTTAAAATGTCAATCTTTATTCAATTTTAATTTGGTTTCGTATAAAATAGAAATAAAATTGTATTTGAATATTTTTATTACAAAAGTATTTGATATCGATATTTTAAAAGTCATAAAAAAGATATTATTTTACTACATTTTATAAAGAATAATAAAATAAAAAGAAGGAAATTTTAATTTCCTATGTGCAATATCGTTTTGTCAACATACATATACGCATTGTAATAAATTTCGGTTCTATTACTTATTGTTATTATGCTTTTATAATAATCTCTTAATTACAAAAAAGTACACATTTTAGGAGAAGTTACCTTATCAAAAGGTGCAAATATTATCATAAACATTTTAAAATTACACCGAAACGAGAAATGTTGGCCCAACCCATTAAAGTTTGATCCGGACAGATTTCCTTTAGAAAAAAATTGTTACTCGTACATGCTTTTTAGTAATGGACCAAGGAATTGTATAGGTTAGTTTAAATAAATTTTAAAGTATCATGGAAAAATTAATTTATAAATAATTGGCAAATTTGCAGGTATGAAATATGGAATGATGTGTATGAAAGTTGGCAACACTGGTATGAACATTCGTATTTAAAGTAAACAAAAGCATTAAAAGAAATGAAATAAAATTGAAGTTTGACATGCTATTATCTACTGAAAAGCTTTTGAAAGTTATAATATTGAGTTGAGCTTTGAAAAGTTATTATATTGAGGAACGATATTTACAATAATGTAAAAGTACGTTAAATGTAAAAGACTGGTTTGGAACGCGCGATTGCAACCGACGGCGGAATATTCGATAGAGCAGATGGAGACGGAGACGAGCCCGACGGGCATCGTTCAGAGCTTCAATCCAACTTGGGAGATGCTGCAGGTATCTTTCGGTACTGTCGTCGCATGTCTTCTTTAATCGTGTGTCGTGTCATTTAAACGTTAACGCAGGAAACGACAGTTCGACTGCTGTTCATGGGTGCGTTGCCTGCCTCCCTTTCAAACAATATCGAAGGACGATCAGCTGTTGCTGCTGGAACGATCTTGGACGCAGCTGTTCCTCTTGCACTTAGCGCAATAGTCCATCTCCTGGGACATCACCGCGCTCCTCGAGGATGAGCAAGGGCGCAGCAGACTACCCACGGATGACAATCCGACGAACCAAGAACTCGTCCTTATTCAGGTTTTTATCCTGTCGTTCGTAGCAAGTTGTCATATGTCACTTTGCATTTTCTTTTTTTTTTGAAAAAAGTTTCGTGCTCTTGTTGTACAAATAATAAACACCGTGATAAACGACACTATTGAACGTAAAAAAATTTTTTTTCTTATTGAAAAAAAAAAACTTTAAAATTTTTAAAATTTTTTTACGTAGTAAAATTATTGAGAAAATTTGAGGTTAAGTTGAAAAACGTGTTTCAAAAATCTGAAATTTTGATTTTAAAATATCATATCTCCAAAAACGTTGCACCTATTCCGATCGAGAAGCATGTTTTGGAAAGGTGAATCAATTCTCTATCAAACAAGATACATTTTAGCATAATCGGATTTGCTATGCCCGAGCAATTGACAGTTATCTGGGACTCTACCAAAATCGGTACTTGAAATTTTCAGAAAGCCGTATCTCGAAAATGGAGCATTTTTTCGAAAATCATCAGATAACAAAAAAGTCTTAAAATAACCCAAAGAATCATTCTCTGAATTTTTGACATATGTTTAGCTGACACCCTGTATATATACATATACAGGGTGACCCATTTTAACTTCCCCACCGGATTATCTTGAAAGGAATGCACTTTCTGAAAAAAAGTTTCAGATATAAGTTTTAGTATTACATATTATAAGTATTTTTCCTTGGCTATTGAATGGCGATATTGAATTTGACCTCGATTGTGAATGTGAAGGTCATTTAAAGGTCAAGTTAATTTTTTTAAATGGCATCCCCTATTTTTTATTACATATTCTTGTAGCTGACCTCGAGAGCTTTCCAAAACACTATAATAAAGTATTTTTTCATGAAGTATTTTCCGAGTTATAAAGCTTGAAATAATTTCTTAATTTTACATAAACTGTAAAATATCTCGTAAAATATTTACTTTTCGATGACCTTATCTCAATACTTTTATGCACAGAATAATGAGAGGAATCAATTGGTGTAAAGAAAACACATAGTTGTTTTTAAGAAAAAATATGTAATTGTTAGTTACAAATTGCATATTTTTTCTTAAAAACAACTATGTGTTTTCTTGACACCAATTGGTTCCTCTCATTATTCTGTGCATAAAAGTATTGAGGTAAGGTCATCGAAAAGTAAATATTTTACGAGATATTTTACAGTTTATGTAAAATTATGAAATTATTTCAAGCTTTATAACTCGGAAAATACTTAATAAAAAAATACTTTATTATAGTGTTTTGGAAAGCTCTCGAGGTCAGCTACAAGAATATGTAATAAAAAATAGGGGATGCCATTTAAAAAAATTAACTTGACCTTTAAATGACCTTCACATTCACAATCGAGGTCAAATTCAATATCGCCATTCAATAGCCAGGGAAAAATACTAAAACTTATATCTGAAATTTTTTTTCAGAAAGTGCATTCCTTTCAAGATAATCCGGTGGGGAAGTTAAAATGGGTCACCCTGTATATATATATATATACACAGATATTGCAAAATATGGAATACGTGTAAACGCTAACGAGATTTTGTTTGAGAAGATGAATTTTTATTGTATTATCTCGAATTCGATATTTTTCTTTAATCTTTTCCGTAGATTCGCAAGATTCATTTCAATGGAATGTTTTCTTGTATTCTAGGCTATAATATGCCGATTCAGACAATTGTCTCCAGATTTTGGTGAGTGCGGCTGTATGAAAGCAGTGGCTTTGTTCACGCCAGGTAAAGAATGTTGTTAAACACAGACTAATTGTTATACCAGACAAAATGGTATATGAATTATTTTTCAATCTGACATTCGTTGCAAAACCATCGAAGAACTCATTGCAAACATCACAAACTCAGTTATTTAATTAATAATAACTTAATACATATCTCATTGATACTAATTTTATACTATAGATGAATCGAAATCTGATTTTTTTAAGTTCTCAAAACTTGAATCCAAAATTTTATAAGGTTTTAAAACCTTAGCTTGTGACGATACGCCTTCCTCTCCTCGTCACGGGCCGACCAGCCGCCCAACACGTGCGCTTCGGCGCCAATTATACCTCCAAACGCCGCCTGCGACCCGTGCCGCACCTGTCGGCTCCGACGCGCGACTTCCCCCGCCACTACTCGGCACCTGCCGGCCGGGTATAAAAGGCGATCGCCGCGTCGAGTCGGGACCAGTCCCTGCGGTCGGGAGCTACCGACCGCTTCCCACTACACGGTGAACGGGCGCTACCGTCACAGCCGGGAGCTACCGGAGTGTAGGCTTTCCCCCTTCGGGAGCTACCGAAGGTTCTTTACCTTGTCACCTCCTACTCGAGTCGGGAGCTACCGGCTCTTCCGCACGGCGAACGGGAGCTACCGTACGCAGCCGGAAGCTACCGGTGTGCAAACTTCCCCCCTCGTGAGCTACCGAGGGATGAATATTACCTGACCGATCCCCAGACCGGGTGTTACCGAACACCACGCCGTTTACCGTTCTTCGCGAATACGCGCCGCGCCGGGAGTCCGCGACCGCACCGAGTCTGCCGTATACGTCGGCATTTAGCTGTAAACCGTGTCCGTCCGCACCTAGCTCGTAAGCCGCCTAGTAATAAGTTTGTGTTTAGAGATAAGTCTGCGTCCGCGTCTAGAATAAGTCCGCGTCCGCACACCTAGCATAAGCCTGCGTCTAGTATTAAGTCTGCGTTAGCCCTAAATCCGACTCCAACTATAAGCGTGTGAGCCAGCGCGACCTGTGCGCTTTCACACACACACACAACACACACACACACACACACACACACACACACACACACACACACACACACATTGTATATAAATCAACCTTTCATTGAATAAACATCCGTTTGTTACCAAATATCAAGAGCAGTGTTTCACCCTTTCTCACCCTAGCCCCGGCGAGCTATTCCCACCGATCCCAGCGTGCGAAAGGCGTACCGTCACATTGGCGCCCGAACAGGGACCTGCTCCAGGGAAACACTGCTCTGTATAAACATACTCAAATGAAAGGTTGGATATATCAACTGTCGAAGGCCGAACTCGCGGCAGAATTGTTACGGATAGGATTAGATAGCGCCGGTAACATAGACACGCTCCGCCAAAGAATCCGCGCCTACGTGGAGGAGAACCCGAGGTACGAATACTCCGGTCTGGCTCGCGAAACGACACCAGGAGGAAGAATGGCGAGCCAACCCGAGGAGACGAAACCGATCTTGACCGACACTGCCAGAGTTATCAACCAGATACGAAAGTGGGGCTATCACTTCGACGGCCGAGACGCGTGGGCTTTCCTGGAGCGGTTCGAGGAGCTGAAAGAAAGGTATGGCTACTCCGGGGACCAGCTGTTGCAGGGATTACCCGAGTTGCTCCGCGGAGACACTCTCCTATGGTTCCGAAACACTAGAGCCTCCTGGACCACTTGGGAGGAGTTCGCGGAAGACTTCCGAAGAGAGTTTCTGCCCCATCAAAACCGGGCGAAGCTGATTCGTGAGATCCAGGGGCGGTACCAAAGAACCGACGAGCCGTTTCACAAGTTCGCAACGGCCTTGCTGACCAACATGCGGCGAGCGGGAGGATTCACGCCAGACGAACAACTCGAGTGGCTCTACGAAAATATGAACCCGGAGTACAAATATTGCATCCGCCGTCAGGACGTCTCTAGTACCCGAGAACTCCAGGCACGGGCCATAGAGTACGAAACTATACGGCAGCAGACGAAGGAACGAAAGGCCGATGAGAGGAAGACGACCACCAGCCCGTCAGTCGCCGCCGCCACCTACAACAAGGAGGAATGCTGCTGGCGATGTAAGCAGCGAGGTCACACTCGATTCGACTGCAAAAGGCCGGCTAAAAAATTCTGCTCCCAGTGCGGAAAGGACGGCGTCCTAACCCGAGAGTGCCACCCGAGGCCGGGAAACTCCGCCCGGGCCGGAAGCACCGCCGCCGCCACCCGGCCCGAACCGACATCCGAATAAACTACCTGCCGCGGCCACACATCACGATCCACCTCCACCGGCGACAGCTCGAGGCCTTGATTGGTTCCGGCTCGGAGGTATCCTTCATCAACGCCGACACCGCTCGACAAGCTGAATCCCTGGGGTATTCCCCGCGCGGCGAAACGCAGCGAGTTCACCTGGCAGACGGAGAGACCACCGACATCCCAGTGACGTACACCCTACCCGTATGGGTAGGAAAACAAAAATTCCGTCACAACTTCTTGGTGATGCCGTCCCTGCAGAGCCCCGTATTGATTGGGGTCGATCTATGGGCCCGGATCGGAATCCCGATCCCAGCGCCGCCCCGGCCTACCGCGAAACAAGTTCACCCCGTCTGTGAATCCACAACGGCTGGAGTAGCCGTGAGACCCGCGCGCACTACCTGCGAGTCCACACCGACTGGATTAGCCGTCCGAACCACTGATATATATGATATGGATAGGGCATAGCGGGAAATTTTTGTGAGTAATTGAAGCTGGTGGAATTTGGTCTACGTAAGATGGCGGCTCTATCGAAGACTAACGAATGACACCGAAGTCAACCGAAGTGCCACGAAAAGAAGTGCCATCGCGGTAATTCCTTACTACTCGGTAGATACGAGGCGCATTCGGGCTACTTCGGCTATCTCGTCGCCATCTTGGACCAAAATCTACCAGCTTCTATTGCTCACAAGTCTAAGCTATATCTAAGGTACAGCGTGCCCTATCCATATCATATATATCAGTGGTCCGAACCGAAGACGAGGCCCAACGCCTGCAAGATTTCCTACGGCGAGAACTAGCCAAGTTTGAGGATATCCGCGGACCCACCGACGTAATGACCCACCGAATTTGGCTAAAGACCGACCAGCCGATCAAACAGCGATACCACCCAAGAAACCCGGCGATGCAAGCGGTCATCAACCAAGAAGTACAGAAAATGGAGGAGGATGGTGTCATCGAACCGTCACATGGAGCGTGGAGTTCTCCGATTGTGGTGGTCCGGAAGAAAGACAGCTCCTACCGCTTCTGCATTGACTTCCGCCGCGTCAACGACGTCACCGAGAAAGACGCCTACTCGTTGCCACAGGTGGCCGCCACACTGGACAAGTTGCGGGGGGCCCGCTACCTCTCGACCCTGGATTTAAGGAACGGATACTGGCAGGTGCCACTAGATCCCGACCGATCACAGCCTTCACGATCCCGGGAAGGGAACTGATGCAATTTCGGGTGATGCCTTTTGGGCTCCACTCCGCCCTGGCCACGTTTCAACGATTGCTAGACCAGGTACTAGGACCCGAATTAGAACCACACGTGATGGTCTACCTGGATGACATTATCGTGGCCAGTCCGACATTCGACGAACACCTGCGACATCTGGCTGAAGTGTTCTGCCGCCTGCGAAGGACCAAGCTCCGCCTCAACCCCGAGAAGTGTCACTTTGGCCGGGACCAGCTAAAGTACCTCGGCCACGTGGTGGACCGGCACGGGGTACACACCGACCCCGAGAAGATCAATGCAGTCGCAAACTGGCCGGCGCCGACCACCATCCGAAGAGTCCGGCAATTTTTGGGTATGGCGTCTTGGTATCGGCGTTTCGTACCGAACTTCTCCACAGTTGCCGCACCACTAACCCAGCTGACACGCAAAAACGCCAAGTGGAACTGGGGTACAGACGAGGAGCGGGCGTTCCGATTGAAAGAGGCATTAACAACTGCATCAGTGCTGGCCTGTCCCGATTTTAATCGGCGGTTCATCCTCCAGACCGACGCAAGCCTCCACGGCCTAGGAGCAGTCCTGACGCAGCACCAGGACGACGGAGAACGCGTCATCGCATACGCCAGCCGGACACTCAACGGGGCCGAAAAGAATTACAGCGCAACCGAGCTGGAGTGCCTGGCGACAGTGTGGGGCATCCGCAGGATGCGAGGATATTTAGAGGGGTACCCGTTCACGGTGGTAACGGACCACCAGTCATTACGTTTGCTCCAGAAACTCGAGGAACTCACCGGACGACTAGGCCGCTGGCTGTTCGAGCTGCAACAGCATGAGTTCGACGTCCGCTACCGCAAAGGGAGTGCCAACAAGGTCGCCGACGCATTATCCCGCCGGCCGGAGGTGTGCGCCACACAGCCAGGGGGACTAGAGGGCGACCAGGACATCCCGAATTACCCAACGGCCAGGACACTACCGCGGTGCGGATGGTACCGGCGCGTCCTGACGGGCCTCCGAAAACGCGCTGAGGACTTCCCGGATTACCGTCTCCAGAACGGCCGCCTCTTCCGCCACATCCTCTACACCATCGACTTCCGGGAAACGGACCCGACCGAGCAATGGAAGCTGTGCATCCCCCAGGGAGGACCAAACCCGAGTGTTGGCGCGGTACCACACGAGCCCTGCCGTCGGACATTTGGGCACCGCAAAAACCATAGCACGGATGGCCCGACTATTTTACTGGCCCGGGATGTTCCAGGACATCACCCGGTATGTTCAGAGCTGTCCGAGCTGCTTGGCCCACAAAGCACCGACCACCCGACCCGCGGGAACACTCCATACCGCCCCGGTCAGCCAGCTATGGCAGCAAGTCACGCTCAACCTGATAGGGCCGCTGCCCCGGTCCACGCAAGGACATGCATGGCTTTTCGTGATGCAGGACCGGTTTACGAAGTGGGTGGAGCTGAAGCCTCTCCGACGAGCCACCGCTCCGGCTGTCACCAAGGCGATCCTGAACCAAGTAATCTATCGCCACGGGTGTCCAAGCCAAATCATCTCGGACAATGGGACACAGCTAAAGTCCGAACTATTGGAAACAACGCTACGAGCGTTCGGGGTCAACCACCGGACAACACCAGTTCGAGCGCCTCACTGTAACCCCGTGGAACGGACAAATCGGACGATCAAAACAATGGTGGCCCAATATACCGGCAAGAATCACCGCCGATGGGACGAACACATGTACCCCCTCCAGTTCGCCTACAACACAGCCTAACACGCGGCCACCGGATACACGCCGGCCTACCTGAATCATGGCCGGGAGCTGGCGCTGCCCTACCCGGAGGACCGCCGCCAGACGCTTAGAGGAAGCGTTCGAAGTGGTCCGCATCAACCTGGCACGCGCCTTCCAGAAGCAGGAGGCGTACTATAACTTGCGACGGCGTCATTGGAAGCCCCAGGTGGGCGAGACCGTCTGGAAGCGAGAGTACCCGCTCTCGAAAAAGACCGCAGGTTTCAACACGAAGTTGGCCCCCCGGTATATCGGCCCGCTAGAGGTCCGAAGAATCATCTCGCCCGTGATCGTCGACCTCCGCGACACCCGTGGACGATGGCATCGCCACGTTTACGTACAGGACTTGAAGAACGCGCCCGAACCACCAGCAGAGAACGCGGAGCATGGGGAGCACCGCCCGAGGAAACCCTCCGCGAGCCAATCACCGCGTGCGCCGCGGCAGACCACGGGTCGAGCCGCCGACGCCGCGAGCGGCCCCCACCATTCGACCACCGGCCAATCGCTGTTGAGCCCCGGAGTATAAAAATCCGGGCATTTCGGAGCAATGCGATTAGATGGAGCAAACCACGAAAATGGAGGCACCCGTCAATCTCGAAGCCCTCTTTGGCGACCTAAGCGATCTAGACCAAGGGCCGCCGGAACCGAGGCCGCTTCCGGACAGGCCAGATGTGCCCCACCGCCCGTCACCCAAGGTGGGCACAACAATACAACGCGGCGACGCCGAGAATCGCCGCCGGGCGATCCTATTAACGGAGCCCGTACTGCCCAAGCCCCGGCCTCGAGTCACCAGCAAGACAGCCGCGTCCCGAGGCAGGAACCGGTGACCAGCCGGGCCACCGACGGCCCCGGACACGAGGAGGGCCTTGGCACCGCCCGGAGACTGCGACGCCATCGCTAGCCACCGACCGCCACCGCGCGCTCCACTCACGGCCCCGCGAACACCCGCGGCACGGCCAGCGCGCCGACACCTGCCCCCGGCCGACCGCACAGCACGCGGCCTGCGTCGCAGCCACCCGCCCGGATCATCTCGGTATGCGCCGTTTCGGTGGCCCCGACGACGACCCGCGCCGTGATTTCACCGCCCCGGACCACCGCGGGCTCGACCACCTCCGTCCTGGCCTCCGCCCCGTTGCCACTGGGGAAACACCAACGACCGGGCCAAACAGCCGCCGGATCCGCCTACCCACGGGCGAGGAAGTGGAGGTGCCGTTCTTCGCCGGAGCGAAGCACCGGAAGTACCGGGTACGCACCGCCACCGATCGTTGGCTCGTGCGCTTCAACCCAATGGGCCGCCTGACATCATGCCGCCATCTTTAAGCGGCATGCCTTCATAAGAGGGGAGGTGATGTGACGATACGCTTTCCCCTCCTTGTCACGGGCCGACCAGCCGCCCAACACGTGCGCTTCGGCGCCAATAATACCTCCAAACGCCGCCCGCGGCCCGCGCCGCACCTGTCGGCTTCGACGCGCGACTTCCCCCGCCACTACTCGGCACCTGCCGGCCGGCTATAAAAGGCGGCCGCCGCGTCGAGTCGGGACCAGTCCCTGCGGTCGGGAGCTACCGACCGCTTCCCACTACACGGTGAACGGGCGCTACCGTCACAGCCGAGAGCTACCGGTGTGTAGGCTTTCCCCCTTCGGGAGCTACCGAAGGTTCTTTACCTTGTCACCTCCTACCCGAGAACCTACTCGGGAACTACCGGCTCTTCCGCACGGCGAACGGAAGCTACCGTTCGCAGCCGGAAGCTACCGGTGTGCAAACTTTCCCCCTCGGGAGCTACCGAGGGATGAATATTACCTAACCGATCCCCAGACCGGGTGTTACCGAACACCACGCTGATTACCGTTCTTCGCGAATACGCGCCGCGCCGGGAGTCCGCGACCGCACCGAGTCCGCCGTATACGTCGGCATTTAGCTGTAAACCGTGTCCGTCCGTACCTAGCTCGTAAACCGCCTAGTAATAAGTTTGTGTTTAGAGATAAGTCTGCGTCCGCGTCTAGAATAAGTCTGCATCGGCATACCTTTTTTTTTGTTTTTTTTTGGTAAGGATGGGGAAATCCATTTACGGATACCCGCAGGCCATGGGTTGAGGAATCCATAGACCCGCGGGTTATGTGGGACTCTTCGCAAGGCACGAGCAGATACAGTCATTGGGCAGCCACCACAGTGGGGCGTCCCGCCCGGAGAGTGGAGAAACTCCCAATCTCCGGCACCCACTGTGGCTCACACTCCCGAGGTATCACATTCCCGTGGCTCACGTTCCCGTGCGAAAATGCGAGACTACCCACTAAAACCCCACCCGGTGGCCTTCCTTAACCCCATAGTGGAGGGGGACCAGGCATCGCCAAGCGGCATTCATCTGGCCCCCCCCCCGGGGTGTGACCCTTACCGAGTCCCAATCCTGTTTATTTAACAGGGGAGAGCCGGTCACCACCAATTCTCCCCCCTAGTCCGAGGGGCGCCGTCATGCAGGTGGGCCTCAAACCACCCTTAAAGCACGACGCCGCTTCCTCAAACAAACCGACCCGCCTGGGAGGGGGGCTAATCCCCCCGCCCAGGCCGGACCCCCACCCTTGTCGGGCCTGGACAGAACCAGGCCGTCCAAGGGATGAAGGCCCTTTCCTCCGCCGCCCCGGCCCTGCCTCGGAAACGTCCGAGCGGCCCGGCCCGGTGGGCCCGGGAGTTCCGGGACACCACCGGCCCGTCACTAACCAGGAGCCCTTCACCAGTGGACCCGGCGAACCAAGTCCACTGGATCCGGACTCCCACCTCCTGGTTGACCCAGCCCCTCCGAAGAAGGACCGGGGCAGCCGAGCCGTCCCCGAGCCGGGCCCAGCCAGACCCAGAATAGGAGGGGGGGTTCTCCAATCAAGGATCCTCCCCACAAACCCTCCCGACCAAGCCAGGCCAGACCCGGCCCGGAAACCCTCCGCCGTTCCGATCGTCCGAACGAATTCGGACGAACGGGAACGGCCCAGCCCGGTAGGCCCGAGAGTTCCGAAACCCACCGGCCCGTCACGTCCTTGAGGCTCTTAGTCAGGAGGGACTCCTCCCCATCGGGTCAATGGAGGAGGTAGGAACCAACCACCATCCCGATGGATCAGCAGAGTCCCTCCTTAAGCCCCCTCACCACGTCAAGGTGGCCTCAAATCGAGGAGGCGCGTCCGCACACCTAGCATAAGCCTGCGTCTAGTATTAAGTCTGCGTTAGCCCTAAGTCCGTCTCTAACTATAAGCGTGTGAGCCAGCGCGACTTGTGCACTCTCACACACCCACACACCCACACGCCCAACACACACACACACACACACATTGTATATAAATCAACCTTTCATTGAATAAACATCCGTTTGTTACCAAATATCAAGAGCAGTGTTTCACCCTTTCTCACCCTAGCCCCGGCGAGCTATTCCCACCGATCCCAGCGTGCGAAAGGCGTACCGTCACAAGCTAATTTAAAAAAATAGGATCATTTTGTCTTCCAGGAATTA
This sequence comes from Crematogaster levior, assembly GCA_901521435.1. Taxonomy (NCBI): domain Eukaryota; kingdom Metazoa; phylum Arthropoda; class Insecta; order Hymenoptera; family Formicidae; genus Crematogaster; species Crematogaster levior. The sequence continues at coordinate 352,500 of CABEGB010001325.1, forward strand.
TAAACTAATCAACTTTTTTAGAAAAACTTTTTTAGAAAAAACAAAGTTGTGTAAATTTTTATTAAATATGACTAGATAAAAATTATTTTATTTTAGGAAAAAAAATAAAAACTAAAAATAAAATTTAAATAAAAATTTTAATATTTAATAAAATTGTAATAAATTTGAAGTATAAGTTTATTTAACAACTTAATATGATATCTATTTAATATTTAATATTTATTTATTCTTATCACTGAACTACTTAGAAAAATATTTAGTCAATCAAGATTTTTTAGAGATTGTTTACTTCAGATTGCTAAAATTTTGAATCACAAAAATGGTGCTTAATCTCGAGTTCTCGAAATTTGAAATTTTTTCGAAAGGTTTCGAGAATTTGAAAGTCGAATATTCCTCCCCATACACAAAGTTGTTTTCACATTTTATACCATTATAAATTTTTACATTTTATACCATTATATTTCCATTATTTATTATTTTATTTATTTCAAGTTATTCGTCATAATATATTATTATACTTCTTGAAATGATTTTTTGTGTGTGAAATCGTACATATTTACTCTTGTGTCATAGTTATCTTGATCAATTCTTATCTTCTTTCGGTGTGCAATCGATATTAATTCTTCTAGTACCGGTGGTTTTTAACATCAACATGCGCGTATTACGATTTGCAGACTAAATGAATAACGTATATAAATGCGCAATAAATTACTAAACGGATAAACGATCCTCGCATAACATAAAATTCGAATCGTGATTCGAGTTTACGAATCGGAAGTCGAGTTTTCAGTGACTTGGATCATATATATATTTGTTTTATTTTTTTATTCTTTAACTTTTTAATGCCACTACCCTCTGTGGTACGGAAATCTTGTAATATACATATGAGAATACACAACACAAGACTTACATTTGCATATTTAATATCCGTTTAAATCACACTCCCCCCCCCTCCATAAAATATCGAAAAGCCGACCGATAACATTTGATTTACAAGTGGAGCGATACGATATCATCTACGCCGAGACCGAGGGATACGCGAAAAGAATAAAACGCAGAGGGAACATCGCGGACAACGTGGAGGTCGGGGGTGTAAAAAAATGTTCGGGAATCACGAGCAATTTCCATTGGTCGCGGCGGAACGGCTATCGCACCTGCAGGAAGATTTCATACAGTGATAGGTTTCGACAGGTACTACAGGTACGCGCGATATATGCAGCCCGCAGAAAGCGATGGCAGACGACCGACCCGGTGATTTTCTGCGCATTTTTATTTGCGCTTCCGTGAAAAGGCTCTCGTGAATTTTTCCCCTCCCCGCTTTTACTTCTCGTCGCTCTCGCTTTGGTTTCTCTTTTCCTCTATTCGCGGTTTCTAACATCGCAAACATACAGCGAGTCCGACGTTTCGCAGCGGAATAATTTTGCGGAATTATTGTGACACGAATCGTCGATATTCTGAAACGAACGATAAATTCGAGAAAAGGAGATGACTTGGAAAACGCATGTTACACGCGACAGGGCGTACATATTCCGGCGCTGTGCTTCACAAATTTGTTCCTGTTGAAATGCTCGTGTACCGCGTCATGCGATTAAATGAAGGAATTAAATGACGCCAAATTTATGGTATGGGCGACGCATGACAGCGATATACAGCGTCACGCTTTTTGTTACATTATCGATCCCATCAATCGACGTGTACACGTCCGATTTGTACGTATAACGATGTCAACGCTTAACGCCATACACCGACATATGCGTGCATATAGAGCGTAAAAGCGTGTTCTTTATTTTTTGAATTGCATTCTTGTTTTAGGTCCATAGTGCTGCGCACGATGGAAATATTTAAAAATACTCTAACACGCTTTGAAAAAGTAAATACTATTCATATATATATATATATATATATATATTATGTGCGATATAAAAATACTAATAAAAGGGTAGTTTATAAAACGATGACTAACTGGCTATGATCATTTTATAAACCACCTTCCCATTGTTATTACTCACTGGCAAAAGAAAGAAAAAAGTATTTTAATTTAATAAAAATATTAAAAGGTATTCTGTGATATATAAGTAAATTATAATGCACGATAGAAGAAAATAAAAATATTTAAATATATATCGATACACGGGTTTAAAGAGCGCCGATGAAGGTATCAAAATATTCAAAAATATTATAAAAAATGGACTGTAATTAAATAATACGACATATCAAAAGCACGATATATGTATGTATTTTTTAACAGATGCATTTTCACCGGCTTGAAATAACATTTCATCGTTCGCGTTACGCGCGCAAGGTTCAAATACACATAACGAGTTTAATGTTTGCCAATTAATACGAACGGATTTGACCCTAGCTGCACGTACAAATATGTTTAACCATATATGCGCGGATATCGACGTATAGGCGAAGCGGTACTAATGTGCAAGTGCCAGGCGAATACTCGTAGCCAACACCTCTATACCTACTACTACTATTTGCACTGTCCCTACGAATATCCTATGAGACCACTTCGTACGTGATGCGTGCACGATGCATTTGACACGTACCATACGTCACGTACGAAACGATGAGTTCTCAAATCAATAGAAATCTCTTTCAAGTATTTGGCGAGAAAAAAAGATTAATGGTTGCGACGCATCAATGAAAAATAGAAATACGACAGGTAAAAAGCAATCATTTACATAATACTTAAAAAAAAAAGTAAAAGTAACGTATATGATTCTCTCATATTATGCGAAATATGTAAATGGGGAGGACGGAATGTTGCGACAAAAACACAATTCTTATTAAAATGTTTGCATAAAATAAATCTGTCTATTTTGTGAAAATGGATATTTTAGTTTGTCATACTTTTATAATCTCGGAGATATACAGCGAAGAACAAGGAGAACGATTCCATCAAGACATAAGTAAAAATGGAAAAGCGGTACCAAGGATATACTTTATATTTTATATGTATTGTACATATGATGTAAGATTGTATATAATGTATAAACCATAAAATGCAAAATGCTTTAGCTATACATCAATGACGTGTCGGAAGATAAATTTTCGTCGGCATATCTTCACACGTTTCGTAAATCACACGTGTCTACCGAGCGAGACGCGTGTAAATATGTACGAAATCGCGGATGTGGAGAAGCGTGCATATCGCGGACGTCGACGTTTGTACGGTCATATCAATTTCCTGTGTAAGCCGGCCGACTAGCGCGGCAGTTGGTATGCTCGTGAATCGGATTGCAAATCAGCTGCATACTTGCTAGCCGGACAAATTAACTGTAATGTATATGTGTATGTGGCATCTCCGATGTCAAATGGACCACGCGCAAAAGACTCGCTAATCCGTTTCGAAGAACAATTGCATTTCATAAAAATCTAACTTGTCAAGAATCGCACGTGATTTGTAATGTACTTGAAACCTCTGTTTAAATAAAGCGAATACAATTGTCTGATTTGTATGTACATTCTGTACACATATTCTTTATGCACAAAATGAAAATTATTTATTAGTTAAATCAACCTTGACAAAATTAAATTAATTATGGTGAAATATATCCTAGAATATAGCGAGCCTCATAATTTACAATTAAGTTTAATATTTCTTCTTTTGCTAGTGATTTCTTTTGTATATTTTTTAATTGTTTTATTATATTTTATTATTATAAAAAGTCACTTATTATATTATATTATTATAAAAATGACACTTTGACTACATTTTTATCGAGGATTAATATTTAATTTTACTTTTCTTTGAAATATGAAACGCATTGATTGTTATCCCTTTATGTTAAGTTCTTTTAGTAATTAAGAAAAGAAGAAAAATCTTTCTGTGAAGATGTCGCATCCATCCTCATCGTTGACGTACTTATCAGCTCAAACCCTTTCTCAATTTGTCGCACTTAAGGAAAGACGGAAACGCGACAGCGTAAACGCCGTCAATTACAGGAAAGACGTATTAATTAATCTATTATCGTTGGATCAAGGGCTTTGCATTAACGCGCGGCTAAAGAGACACGGTTTGCTTCTACAGTGAACGCACACGGCAATCGTGCAGGCTGCACGTTCAATCGCGGACCGTGCAAGTATGCGTGAATACGAGCGCACGCTATAAACCATGGGCGGTTTACGTTATCGTATGGTCGGATCTACCCGTCGGCAAACTACTGCAATTTAGGCTAACGCTGCTCCTCCACCTTGCCACCAGCCAGCGCTCGCTTGGGGAAATTGATACGGTCAGGCATTGTGTTCGCGTATGCTCGACATTATGTGCAAATATAAAAAAGATCGACATTTTCGAGGACGAGAGAAGTTTGTGTCAATATCTCGTAGCGATAGATAATATAGAGACACACTTATTCCATAGGTACAAAGTGACGTATTTTTTCTCTTAAGCCAAAGCCCTAATTATTAAATATTGTTTACGAAGATCTTTTATTTTATTAAGATATTATAAAAAGACAGAATGTGTCATTATTAGTATTTTTGTAATATAATCCTCTGAACTAGAAATCGTAGTGTAATATTTGATATTAAATAAATAATTTTATGAAAAGATTATGCGACGCGACGCGCCAGACAATGTGCATCTAGTAGAAGAAATCAGTTGCGAATTGTTCGTAACTAGATAAATCAAAAGGGAAAGAAACTATTCTAGAGTGGAAGCAATTTGTTCAACGGGCGGGAAAATTGGACATCCTAATTTCTTCAAGTTTGAAAAGTCGAAGTCACAAGAAATTAGATTGATCATACATAGAATATATTCATTTCTCGCCTTATTACTCGTTAAAGATTTTTTTTATATCTTTGCATTAGAAATCGATGGATCGATGTATTTTTTAAATAATATATCTTTAAATAAATATAGAAAAATCAATTCTAAAATTTAAAAATTAAATATGTAAAATCACACTAACGCGTATAATTAATAAAATATAATTAATAAATTATATAGTAAATTGGAGCTAACGCAAAAATAATGAACGTTAAAGAAAATGTACAATGTCATGTAGGGTACTTCATGAATGTACACGACAATCTTTTTGCGTAATACTTTACTTTTTTTCTAATGGGTATTCTTGCGGAATAATCGATTTTCTCGTGTCGTTTCCAGCGACGCGGCTGGACCCTGGGGAATCGACAAGGGTCGTTTCACGAGCTAGTCCGATAGTCGACAGCAATGAACACGTTGTCGGTTGTTTGTCGGAGCGTTTCGTGGTCCAGACAGGACAAACATTCGGAGACGATTGCAACAGAGAGTGCATAGTGTGTGTGTTCGAGAGTAAATTAAAAATCAATTCTAGAACAGGGAGAAATTTCGAAGTCCCTGCTTATTGCGCGCAGCATGTGATTCCCGAAATCTGTGTACGCAGGTTAAAGACAATATACAAACATCTGCACGATAAGCCAATTAATTATTTCGATCAATCTGAATTTTTAAAAAATTGCCTATATTTTTACGTTAAAAAACCTCTTTCTCTTATTATTAATTATCTCTTATTATTATTAAAGATCTCTTATTATTAATCATATTCCGTCTTTCGAGTTAAGCTTGCTATTCATTTAATTTTTCTTGTCAAATAAACGTAAATTAGACTTATGCCTTCAGACATTGCCTCATGATAACTTCGTCGAGGAGGAAAACTCGATACTTTACACCGTGAGACCAGTTGACTAGCGCGAAGCAATTTCGGTAGTAAATCCAGGTTGCCGAGAGACAACTCCATTCGAGGAATAAGGATATTACTTCAAAGCGCAAGCTCATCCCGCGCCTTTCATCACACGGTGAGAAATCCCCTGCCCAATCAGAGCAAACCCCGTGTAAACGTTCCGAACTCGACAGCGGAAGTAAATGCTGAATCCGCACGGAGGTGTCAGGTAATAGTCGACTCGTATCTTCGTCCTCGCAGGGCATGAAAGAGAGAGGTGGCAGTGAGTATTTTCTCTCCTTCGCTCCCGATCCCTGCATTTCTACGTAACACACCACCTTCAACCGCTTTTCTCGCGCACACACGCTGCCTTTCTTTCTGTCTATCTCTGTCAGCTTTTCTCTTTTTTATCCTTATTCCCCATGTTCCTTTTTTCTGTCTCTTGCTTTTTTTTTTTTTTTTTGATGCTTGCAGAAAGGAGATGCCTTTCCAACGGAACGAAGTTTTCCGGGGAAGTAAAGTCATTTCGCTCGTGCAATCTAAGTTAAGTGACTTTCGAGAACCCTGGCGACGAAACTTGCCCCACCGCTTACCTCCTCTCAGGAGCAACCCTTTCACTTTCCCATCGTCCTCCCGCTCCTCCATCTCCAACGACAGAATCCGAAATGTGACGAAGATTACCCTGTATCTAGAGATCTGTGGTCGCTCGGGGCACTTGAAAAATAGACTCGTTTAAGGCACAGAGCAACCTAACCGTCCTTTTTACTAAATTTTCATTATGCTCGATGTTACAGAAACCATAAGATGAACATAAAATGAAACAATTAACTTTAATCAACAAAATGTTTTACAACTGCTTTTATAACAATGTAATGAATTACATAAATTAGTAGTAGTTGTATAGACTAAAGGGTTGCATTTATTTTAAATAAAATTAAACATATATAATATATAATATACAATAATATGCAATATAAAATTATACATATATATATGTATAATTAAAGAATACTTCCCTCGTAACTTTTAAAAAGATGTTAAAAGAAAAATAAATGATACTGTTGTACAAATTTTTCTAAAAGAAAGTCTCACTCTATTAAGAAATATTATTATTAAAATTAATAGAAGACATTATTTTAAACATCAATCACATGGTATCGAATATTAATATATGTTAATTAATATGCTCAACTGTATATTCATATGTTAATATACTCGTCTCTAGTCTAATTAATAACTACCGTTTCTCTCATATCTGCACTATTTGTTCTTTTATCTTCATTTATCTCAAATATATTTTTAATTGTGTAATTCGAAATTTAATTTTATATTTCGTCGAAGATAAATCGAAATTATCAGCCGAATTAATCCAATCTATCGATCTATCACGAAAAAAAACTTAAATTTATTTAAACATTTTACATTAAGTGGCCGCACTTCGATATTGCACCACTTGCCGTACTCTTCTTTCTAGTAAATAAAATTTCTAGTAAATAAAAACGCAATTATTCATCATCAAATGGACTGCGTCAGATACCGACAAATTAAAAAAACAAACTTTGCTGATACCCGTTTTCAGTTGGCGAGCAAATTCGCTTCTATGCACATCTCTTTTTTCCCCCTTTTTTTTGCACACTCGCCAATGTGCCATATTTCGCGATTAACGTGAAATGTGCGAAAGTGCCGTAGCGCAATCTATACCGCTGCAGCACACGCATCCAGCGAAACGTGTCGGATCGCACTACCATTCGGAGTGTCGCCGGGATTGCCTCGATTTTCGAGGAGTCACGAACCACCGGCCGCTCGTAAATACGGCGATTCCACTTTTTTCCTCTGGCCATCCACTAACGCGCCCGGCCGACCGTTGTCCTCATCGCGCTTCTGCTCCGACCCAATCAACCGACGTCGAGTGGAGAACGCCTGGTCCACGGTGTCACCATGCGCGCGTATATGAGCCACGGAGCCGTAAAGTGATATCGAATGGAATGGAGACTTTCTCTCTAGGTGCATATGTGCGCCCGAGAGAATCTCACCTGGGATATGGCGATCATTAAAACGAGTGGCTCGTGCTGCAAATTGTTGAAATGACACGCTCGTCATGAGTGGTCCCGACATTAATTCGCTCTTTCACCGACTGCTCCGCGATTTCCCCGCCACTCGCAACGCCACAAAATGTGCAACCATCCCCCGATTCCGTGTACGACCTCAAAGTCTTTTCCACCTGTGTTCATTAAAACCGTGTCCCGACGAGCCTCGCGAAAGAATTTTTCCCTCGTGACGCATTACAATCGCGTTAATTGCACACTGGGGATATATAGATGCAAACGCTAAAGGGACAGAATTAGATAAGGTACAACACAATCATGTGGCAATTATAAATGTAAAGTGGAAAGGGAATATTCCGATGCTAATTAACATTATTATGCTTATGTTACGTATATACTAATATACTTTTTGTTTATTCCAAGTTAAAAAAGGATAATAACTCTATTTATTCTAATTAATTAAAATCCTAATTCAAACAAATTAATTAACTTTTGTAACGAAAATAAGGTATTCTATTTTTAGAACCTATTTTTTATATTTAATCGATAGAATTCGTCATGAGATACATCAGAGACTCTAGGAAATTTTCTCTTATAAGTCTATATAAATTAGGATTCTATTTTCAAGTATATCAAAAGTCTAAATATAAAATGCTAATTACGCAGAGATTTATATTATTCATACGTCTGTTAGTTTTGAAAAACTATTTGATTTTTTATCATCTTACTAAAATTATTCTTTTTAAGAATCTTTTCCCGCTACGTCACTCTTTTTTTTTCTTCCTTTCTTTATATATTTAAAGCGATTGTTATCATTGTGACGCACAAGCACCAGTGCGACATAGTAATCGTCTGGTTTCGCATATTCTCTTTGTCAACCTTTTTTCGCGCGTTCACCTTTCGGCTTTCGTTTACTTTCAGAAAATACCGCGCTCGAGCTACGTGCAATTGTAATGGGACCTGTTAACGGGAGAGGAAATTTTCATGTTTACCATTACGCGGAAATGTACGCGAGAGTTTAGACCAAATAGAAAAAGTATCGCGAAACAAGACGATGAGACAAGCACGCTTTAACGCTTTTGCAATTAACATGTGAAGTTAGGATGACACGGTGTCACAAGAAAAAGATTACTCATAAGAAGAGAACAGATTGTTCTATTAATAAATCAGGTATAATTAAAGCTCTATAATCAATGTTGAGCACGTTAGTTAACAACAATAAACAAATTTGCTCGTAAATTTTAAATAATTTTTATTTGTGCACAAACTTACGTAAAAAGATAGTTTTTATCAAAATTATTTTTTATTAATTAATTAAATCGCATTGAAAAATATAAAACTGAATTCGGTGGATTTTGCATCAAATAGTTTATTCTATTCAAACAAAATATATAAAATTCCTTATTTATTAAAAAAAATAAACAAACTGTTAAACCTATATTTATTCGAACAAAAGTACTTTTAAAATTTTATATTGTATTGTGGCGATTACATATCGCCACATATTCCACCGAAAAGATTATAATGTTAGAATATACCAAAAGAGGTCGAATAACAAGCATACGGGTACACACAAACACACGGAGACTCGCGACAAAAGACGGGCCAACAAACACTAACGGCAACAGATTCGAGGATTAAAAATAATAAATATTCGGGAAATTAGAAAGGTCTTCGAGGAGACAAAAGAGAGAGTCGGGAACGTTAATCCTGCGAGGTGACACAGCATTCGACCGGTTCCTGTTATCGCGAGCAGACGTATTCTCTTTGTACAAGTATAATAAAGACTTTTTAAATACTAACGACGAATACCGAGATAGACTCGAATCCATCTTTTCCTTTATTCTCCGCATGCCCCGCTTGCATTGGCGTGCAAACGCAACGCGCTAAAGTATCATGAACGCAATTGAATAGACACCAGCATGAATCAAATACGCAAATACGCAAATGAATCCCAATTCATTTTTATACAAGAATTATTCTTTTTTTCGTATGTATTTTCTCAAATAAATTTTCTTTTCTACATTAATTTTGTATATACAAATTTTTGATTAATTTGATTTAATAAAAGAATTCAGAATAAAGTAAAATATCTTTCTACATCAAGATTTAATTTGTCCTGGTGACTATTTACTTTTTCCCTATTTCCTTCTCACACACATTTGTTTGTCAACGAGTCCTACATACCTAAAAGCTTCATGACTTGAGAATGGCTGATGAATATATTAAAATAGCCATCACTGCAACCGATCAGAAGAAGAAGGACGAAAATCTTGCGCCCCAGGAGATCGCAAGGACCACCACACCACCGCATTGTCTTACATGCTCCGTACGTATCACGCACCTGCCTAGTCAGTCAGTTAGTTTTTCAACTTCAGCACCGTTATCGAGAATCTCAAGAAAATGCTATCGTTCGCACCGACTGCTCGCACGTGGTTCCATTCATGGACGTGCCCTGCCATTTCTCACGCTACCCCCCGAGATATATAAGGGTCTCTACGCTCATAAAGATTCAGCGCACTTCGTAATCATCGTGAGTGATCATTGCAGAAAAAGTTTCGTCCATCCACATACGTGATACATGAAGAAGAGTGAATTTCAACAAATCTGTTATAAGTTTTTCAACAATTGTATCTTTTTCGCGCATGTGTACTGTTATAAGTCGTTCATAATCGAGCGCGTTCTCGAACGACAATCACATGGCACTGTGATGCGCGAATGATGAGATCAGGGGTGGCGTCCTGGCGCAAGGGAGGAAACGACGTCGTCGCCGACGACGTCGGTGCTCGACTGAATGCCGAGCGACTGAACGTCGTTTTCGACGACGAGTCCGGTCGCGCTTGCGCCTATGCGTCAGTCACCTATATCGCGACGAAATACGTATTATGCACATACGTGTGTGACGGATTGCTAGAAAAACAGTGCGTACATGCATGCGTACGCACTGCAAATCCTGGTGTAAGGTGTAAGTTATGTGTCGCCAAAAATAGATAGCCGGATAAACATCGCGGAAATGACGGGCTGCGAAAATAACGAGGGAATATGCATCGTCGCGGATTATACAAAAAAAGCTGCACGTTTGTTTTTCGACGGTTTATTCGGTTTTGCGTTACTGTCGGAATAGTCTCTGATTGAAAAATCGTGCAAAGGCGAGATACTCGACGAGTAGAGGATGCTCGTTGAACATATCTGTGAATCGTTGATAATATTTGAGATCAAAAGCGGTCCTGCAGTAATCACAAGCTTTTGCAGTTATAGATGACATTATATCGTAATTAGCAAATATTTGCGGTCACTGAGTACATTCTCGTGGTTGGAAATAGGCCAGCCACAATAATATCTCCATGGAAACGCTTCGAGGAATCAAGGATCGTACACATTTATAATATGCTCGCCTTTATCATATCCTCACTCGTGAATTTTTAGTGATATCGCGCATGACAATAAATCTTTTATACAAACGCCGGCTATTTTAAATATGCATAATATTTTTGCAAGACCAGCGGAATAGATGCTTTATTTTATAATGTTTACACATGCAACACTTATCTATTATAAATGCTTTTAAAAAAATTGGAAGAAATGGTGTTATTGAAAAACACACGAACATTACTTTCATATTTATTGTTTTGAAAAAAATTTTATTTTTTATTAAATAATTGAAAAATGATTTTGATTTCTTGGATGGTTGACTATTTAAATTTATATTAAGTTATGTTATAGATACTGATTGAAAAACATTCGTTATGTGGCGATGAATATTACATCAAAGCACAGAATATGAAACAAAAAGGAAAATTTCAGTTTTAAACTAATACGATATACATTTTTGAAGACATAATTTATTCACGAGGATTGTATAATGTAGAAAAATCATCAGTTTATTAATGCTTGGTTCGTAGAACACAGAAAGATCGGGAATAAAGTTTCTTCATAGAACGAACAAATATCGTTCCGACAATGTGAAATGAATCAGATTTACGATATAATTTCGAAATAGTACCGGAAACCTTTGTCGCTTGTAATTTTATCGAACTCGTTTTTGACGTGACGACAGAGTGCCGATTAACGGCCACGACTCGCAACGACGAAATTGACGTTCGACGTCCAATAACATCAAAAACTTTCAATCCACTTGGAGTCATGAAATTTCACCGTAATGGTTCCCACTCCACCCTCCCATTCGTGTTCGCGTGTTCGTATCCCCAGGTCCTGACTTCGTCAGAAACACAATATCGTCACTGACAAGCTTTAGCGCGACATACGAAAGCGCGGAGGTAACGTAACGACGAAAGAAATAATTTCAAATGACCTCACCCGTCGGTCCAGATTGCGTCGATTTCTCGTGTTACGTGCTTGGGAAGGACCGTCGGAGATATCGGCGTGTGATCGACCGTCGCGTGCGTTGTCCGAAAGCGTTAGAATTTAATTAAATCGGCCCCCGGCTACCCCTGTCGTGTCACAGAGTCCACTTCCTTTCCACCCTCTGGCGAGTCCCGAACAGTTCGCAGCCTCGGATTCACAATTTCATCTTTGTAGAGTTTAACTTCTCGAGAGCAGAGCATTCTCTGTTTCCCTTCCATCCTATCCTGCGTGATGCTCGACAAAACGGCACTTTAATTATACCGCGGGATTAATTAACTCTCCGTCGAACTCGGAACACACCCGCGGGACTCGCCCGATCGCAAATAATTAAAGACCGTTTTTCGTTCGTTCCTTCGCTCTTTCCTTCGTGGAACTGCGCTTCCTTCGTGCTTGCACACAAACAGATGCTTCGCAAGTTCGTGGAGTGATTTAATATTAATGACGATGCGAGTCGTCAATACGACTGATATTCGAACGAAATGTCATTACGACCGTAAAAGAAAATTGCACAGCATGCAATAATACAATACAAACTGCACGATGTAATCAACGGAGTATCTCGTTATAAATTCTTTTCTTTTATATTTTCTTTTATATTAGAGAAATAATATAAAACATAGAGAAAGAAAGAGAAAGAGAAGGGATGAGTCACAAAATTCATATAACTATATCTCTAACTATTAAACATATATTTGATTTTTAATTTATTTTTTAAGAATAAATCAATACATTTATTGAAACTGTTAGAACTTAAGAATATATTTTATTTGCTTCTATTTATGATATTTTTAAATATTTTTCCGACTCGCATACGATATAATTTAATTTATTGTTGAAAAATACATTCTATCTGATTGCAAAAATAATTTTACTAGAGAGAAATGTGAATCGGCTACAACTTCTGAGGATAGTTTGAGCTTCCGTGCGCAGAATCACGCAAGCGTATAACGTATGTATGCGCGTATATAAATTGGACGGCACACGAACTCAATCTACACACATAGGAAAGTTACACGAATATACCTAAAGCTAAGAGTGGATCTAGCCGAATCCATTAAATATTTGAGCGAACGAAAGAGGCTAGGGAAGCAAGCTCGTGGAGAAAGTCTCCCCTCGGCTCTTAAGATCCATATAGTAGCCCAACTCTCTCTGTATTAATATTTACATTTATATTTCTTCCTCGTCGTCCCTCTTATTTCAACTTAATGCCGCCGGGGATTTCAGCGTTGCAGACTGAATTATTATGATTTTCACAATTCAACACATCTCAAGCAACTATATTTCAGATTGTACGCTTTTTGATAAGCAATATACATCTTGTGTGTCATACCGATTTATCCAGTTTTATTATTGCCATTTTATAATATATGAATTACTGCGTGATGTGTGTGAGAATTAATTCTAGTTTGCAGCTCCGCCAATTCTACACAAATAAATTCTGAATTGCATCCTTTATAAATTTCCCTTTTTGTTCTGTTTTATATCTACGCTTTTAATTAAACTTTTGCTTTAAAAAATAGATAGATTAATACTGACAAAATTAAGCTTCTGTGTGTGTGTGTGTTTAAATTCAATGTGTATGATTTTTAAAAAATTCAATTTTATTAATAGTTAATGACATATAGATTCGTCTATAATTACATTGATAATGTTATCTCAATTGCTATATCAATAACTTCCAAATAAACACTAAATTCCTAACTAAACCAAGACAAACTAAATATGTGTAACATCCGTAAATGTTTGATTGCTGTAATCGATCGATTACACATTGACCTTTAATCGAAATCAAAAGATACTTTTGATAGAAACATTATTTCGTTATAAAATTTCAAAAATAATTAATAATAAATTTATTTAATTAATAGAGGATACAATTATCTCACAAAATCAAGCTGCTTATACATTTTATTTTATTAATAATAAATTACTTAACAATGCGTATAATAATATAAAATTCGCGATTTTTGCACCAGACAGATAGTTGTAACCTATATGTTCATAAATGACCTCTTTTAAGCTAGCAGGACCAAATCAGCAGAATCGAATCGGACCAAGCAGATTATTTAGTACCCATTTTGTACTAATTTGTACCGTTAATAATAATTTTGTACCCCGTGCCATTAAAAAAAAAACCATGGCGCTGCTACCTTAATATTAAGCTAGCAGGACCACAATAAAAAAAAAGAAAAAAAGAAAATTAAGGACAGATATGGAATCGGCATAATTTGTACTAATTTGTACCACTCCAAAAAAACTAATATATTCACCCCCTCTGCTTCAAACAACCCCTAATTGAATTCGAACTTATTAAGTTCAAGAGCAAAGTACTCTTCTCTGTCAGCAGAATCAATTGCTACTTATACAATCGACGCGAAGTAATTTGTACTATCAAAATATAAAGTTTCAGATTTTGTACCCCCGCCGATCCTTCGAAAACTATAAATATAAGTAGCGATTGATTCTGCTGACTGGAAAGAGTACTTTACTCTTGAGACCGATAGGAGTCGGGGGTAGTTTTCGAAGGATCGGCGGGGGTACAAAATCTGAAACTTTATATTTTGATAGTACAAATTACTTCGCGTCGATTGTACAGGGTGCGGCAAAATAACCTCCCTATTTTTAAATGCTAATAAAAAATACAGTTTTTTCCAAAAAACAAATTTATTTATTTTAACTTATTCTATTACATGGGAGTTTTTTTTCTACTTTGTTTTAAAAACAATATCAGATAAGTGGTGGCCATGGTTATCAATACACTGTTGCAACCGAATTCTGAAACTGTCATGGACTCTTTCGAGCATGAATTTTTTGAACCTGCCCTACAACAGAGGGCTTTCGAGAATGTGTGGTTCCAGCAGGACGGTGCCACAGCCCATACTGCCCGAATAGCAATAAACATTTTGAGGCAAATGTTTCCTGGCCGATTGATTTCTCGGGGAGGGGACATTGTCTGGCCAGCACGATCACCCGATTTAACCCCATGTGACTTTTTTCTGTGGGGTTACTTAAAGGCCGAGGTGTTCAAACATCGCCCCAGGAACCTGCAAGATCTGAAGCAAGCAATACGCGAGGAAGTTCAGCGCGTACCTCAAGCCATGCTCGAAAGAGTCCATGACAGTTTCAGAATTCGGTTGCAACAGTGTATTGATAACCATGGCCACCACTTATCTGATATTCTTTTTAAAACAAAGTAGAAAAAAAACTCCCATGTAATAGAATAAGTTAAAATAAATAAATTTGTTTTTTGGAAAAAACTGTATTTTTTATTAGCATTTAAAAATAGGGAGGTTATTTTGCCGCACCCTGTATAAGTAGCGATTGATTCTGCTGACTGGAAAGAGTACTTTACTCTTGAGACTGATAGGAGTCGGGGGTAGTTTTCGAAGGATCGGCGGGGGTACAAAATCTGAAACTTTATATTTTGATAGTACAAATTACTTCGCGTCGATTGTATAAGTAGCGATTGATTCTGCTGACAGAGAAGAGTACTTTGCTCTTGAACTTAATAAGTTCGAATTCAATTAGGGGTTGTTTGAAGCAGAGGGGGTGAATATATTAGTTTTTTTGGAGTGGTACAAATTAGTACAAATTATGCCGATTCCATATCTGTCCTTAATTTTCTTTTTTTCTTTTTTTTTATTGTGGTCCTGCTAGCTTAATATTAAGGTAGCAGCGCCATGGTTTTTTTTTTAATGGCACGGGGTACAAAATTATTATTAACGGTACAAATTAGTACAAAATGGGTACTAAATAATCTGCTTGGTCCGATTCGATTCTGCTGATTTGATCCTGCTAGCTTAAGAGAGGTTCATAAATGATAATTAATTATGAAGCAGAAGCAATTATTAATTATTTATTTACAATTATGGAGCTTATTAAGCGTTAAATAACAAGCAACCGCAACTAAAAAATGAATTTATTTATTTATTTATTTATTTCAGTCATAGGAACTGCGACACATATTACGGGTCTTATAAAACCATAAGAAATGTGCTATCGCCATGTTTTAGTGAATGATAACTAGTTAACTTAGATCAAAGAATGATAACTAGTTAACTTAGATCAAAGAGCTCTTCAATCGAATAACACATTTACTGATAGATGACACAAAAAAGAACAATTTTCACGATAGAGAATCAAGTTCAAAATATTTAGTTTTGTCAAATTCCGCAAGATCGAACCGCGAAATCAAGCAAAGGATCCGCCATAGAAAATAATGAATATCTTTTGGATTGCCTCCGATAATTTTGGATCAACGTCAATTATAATTTTTTACAAATCATAGCGTAATGCAAATATATGTATTGTATAATGTTCCCATATAATATAAGGCAACATTTGTCACTTATACAACGAGATCAACATATACATTCGCGTAAGAAAATTCCCTGTTTTTTTTTTTTTTTTTTCAAATAAAAAATATGGATTATTTGCGTCGCTTTTTTGCCGGATATTTTATTCCTTTCAAGCTTTTCAATAAGTAAAATGCTATTACATATTACTTGTTCATATTACGCTTTGTTTCGTTGACTCATTAACGTAAACTGTTAAATATTTTGTGAAATTATTGTTTAAAACGATTAATTTTATTCAATTAAGAGTTTTAATGAAATGTTATAGTATCCTACTTTGACACATTTAATTAATAATGTAATAATTTAAATGCGTTTAAATGATGATGATGAATTTTGCAATATATTAATAACAAATTTTACACATTGTTTTTTTTCTTTCAATGAAAATTTAAATATGAATTGCTAATAAAAAAATGTAAATTATACATTTGTTAATATTAAATATTGTGTCTTCTTTTTTGCCAGTGATGGGAAATACCAAGAAAGGAGTGTTGAATGACGTCAAACTGGCATAATCGAAATAAAAAATTGATGTTTATTACTACGTTTCGACCTTTGGATTTAGGTCCTTTTCAAGTAGATATATTATTCAGTCCCGTAGTCGATAATACAAAGTTTTAAAAAACGTTGAATAACACATAATTTGATTTAAAAAGTGAATATAAAATTAAGTCGATCGAATATAAAAAGCGTCTATTGTTAGTGACAGCTACGTACGGACATGAAACGTAGTAATAAACATCAATTTTTTATTTTGATTATGCCAGTTTGACGTCATTCAACACTCCTTTCTTAATATTAAATATATTATAAATAAACATACTCTGCTAAATACTTTAAAAATCTTAAGATGACATATATATGTATAATATTTTATACATTACATAATGGTTTGAAATGATGCACTGCGCAAACGAATGATTATTTTCATCAACATTTCAACGAAATTGATTATAAAGTGTTTACCTAATGGTGCTCTCTTTGCATACTTCTACTCCCTTATCTCTCTGTTGTTATCTCTTCGTAGCATTGACATATCTGTTTACGAAAACATATTAGTTAATTAAGTATAATCACAAGAATATAATGATTGCGCGACACTTTATATGACACTATTGATATTAATCGCACGCGACGCGCACTTAATTATGTCACAACAAGAGAAGAACAGAACTGCACGAAACCACGGCACGTTCGACAGCCATGACGATTCGCAAACGAAAGTGTGAACGTAACGGAATATTTCTAAGATGGTAAAAGAGATTTGTACATCGCGGTCAACTTGACGCGACGATGCTGCACCTGTTGCTCTTGTAGCTTTGCGTTCACGCATTTTCCGCATTTTGAGTAATAAATAGTACATACTCGTCTTTCATCACGGTTGTTATCTCATTTTAACGCAAGCTGAATATGCAAGTTGAAATTATAAATAGATATTCGCGACGTCTAGAAAGATAATCGTCACATTGTCGACAGTACATATAGCTATCTCGAAACTTTAAATGTCTGTAACTTTACTTTTAGAGATGTGCAAACGAAAAATCGAAATGTGCGAGAATGTGCAAACGAAAATCTCAATTGGGACCCTTTATGAGTAATTTTAATAATATTTCAATTTTGACTTCTGACATATGTGTATGTCAGATACACAGCGTTACTTCGATCAAACGAATCTTACGAAATGCGTATACGAATAAGTCGTAAACGTACGACTCCCGAATCTATATTACGCGACATTATTCTTTATTGCAATATATATTGGATTAACATGTGTTTTTTACGTCGCGACGGTTCTCGTCCCGGAGACGATCCATCCCGTTTTCACCACATTCCGTTAATGGTGACGAAAGATTCGAAGATCGGAAGATAACTTCAGTCGCGCGATATCAGATAACATGTGAGTCAAATGGACAGTAACTAAAACTATACAGTTATTTAATAAAAAATATGCACGATTAAAATTCAATATTTCCCATGCAAGACGCATCGAACTCACGCATTTTATAAAATATGGAAAACTATATTAAATATATTAAATATTACTATATTAAATATTATTAAATATAGTTATTAAATCAATAATTAATATACTACGGTTATTTTGTTTGATTTTGTGATTCGTGTATTTATATATTTTATTTTATAAGTTTCTGATTTAGTCAATTGATTTTCTTTTCAGTAAAATTAATTTTCACGAGTCAATGACTTACTCTTTATTTATCTAAAATCAATTATCCACTACTTATTAAAAATTAAAATTTGCTTTTAAAAGAGCTTAAGATTACCTTCCGATTTTTCCACACAAAAATTGGCGATTACATGAATTTGAAATTTCAACAAGAGTACTTTAAGAGTAAAGAGCAAAATCGATTTTGTTTAATTAATCGATGTCATCTCATATTACTCAAAATAAACAACCTTGCGTTTTGAAAGCGCTAGAATTTTAGCTTTTAAACCAGCTGAAAATTATTTAAATATTTTGCGGTAATTATTCTACGCAGAAATATTATATCGATCTATCACAATTTAATAATGGAATTAACCAGCGCGCGAGGTCAGCATATCATGTTTCAAAGCATTTCGCATGTTTTTGTAATTGTTTTTTAGTAAAATTACAAACAAATGTTAAATTACAAGCAAAAAATATGCATGACGTTCTTTTATGTATGGTACATGCGTGCTCAATTTTCAAAACAGTGAAACTTGACGGAAA
Organism: Crematogaster levior; assembly: GCA_901521435.1. NCBI lineage: Eukaryota > Metazoa > Arthropoda > Insecta > Hymenoptera > Formicidae > Crematogaster > Crematogaster levior. Next base: position 371,635 of record CABEGB010001325.1, read on the forward strand.
ATTAACGCACATGCGACAAAACTGATCGTTTGTAAATGATTGTATTGAATATATTCGCTCTCATCACGATAGAACGTATAATGGAATAAAGAATAAAACGTTAAAATGTAAAACATAATGAATAACTGAATATTGAAAATTTTACTTTTACAAATAACTAAAAAATATTGTAATAAAAAATAGATCAGTCTTTCTCTTTCTAAAAAATTGTGTTTTAAAAATGTTAATAGTTAGTGAATAATAGTCAGCAAAAATACTAAGTTTTTTACAAGGCTGGTAATAATAAAAAAGACATGTCCCGTTCCTTGCATTATGCATTTCAATAATTAGATTATTGTCGCATTTTTCACTTAAATCTGACATCTGTTTGAAGAGCGAAACCTGCTTCACTTGATTGAGAATTTATGTAATTTCGACGATACTCTTTCCGTTATACATGACCGTCCGTAGTCGACGAAATGTGCGTGTCCAATGTGTTTACGATAGAATAATATTTGGCCACTTAATTGCCCTCCTCCCGCCGACGATAATTCGACGGCGTTTGACGTTCGGTCGATTAATATTTAGCGAGCATTTTAACGAGAGGGAATTGAATTTCGCATACATAATTAAATTAATAACTCGCGACCCCGAAGTTTGCCGTCACGCCGCGACGACCGCTTATACATGTCCCCGATGTTACGCAACGCCGCGCGGTTCCACGATTTTCCTATCGATTGTTCGAAATTATATATTCCCGCTAGATTTGTTTCAACGTACGTTTATCTCGCACGTTGCAACGTTGTAATATCGAGATGTTTTGCAAAGCATCATGGACGGGTTTTAATAGAACGTGATCGTCGAATATGTTTATTTGCGGTGGAATATATGTGAATTTATAAATAGTATCTGCAGCACTTTCCATTATTACTCAAAATTAATCTGTTACATTAAAATAATCTCGGTTGTTTGTATTTTGTGAATTTGCAAAGCTGAAAAACATACATATTAAAAATATAAATAAATTAATGCATTGCGTTATTTATTTAAAATATTAATATATTTAACAATTTAATTTTGACACGTACGCGAGCTAAAAATCCTTCCTTACTGGTTCAAATTTAGAGATTTAATTTAGATATTATCATAGCATGTGTAATTACGTTTACAGAAGTATAATTATATTTGGGATAAGCGAAAGATTGCACATATGCTGAGCTACACACTTAAATGTTAAAGAGCAAATATGTGCATTGGCGAATGTTAGTTAGCTGCAGTTGAATCCTGTTTGCGGACGTCGATGTGTGTTCGCCGACAGATAATCCGCTTGTACTCGTCCACCTTTTTTTTCCTCTCGAGCGACAGCGGAGGCGGAAGTGGCGGAAACAAGAATCGCGCGAGATTACTTTCGTTTCTTTTTACGTACCGGTGATTCCATAACTCTCGGAGGTGCGAAGCTCTGAAAGAGAAGGGAGGCGAGAAAGATCAGTGATAAATACCTTCTCGACGCCAATGACAGAACGTTCCGGTGCAAATCCAAGACGCAGGCCTTTCACGTTAATGGCCATCCGCAGATGAAGCGCGGCGTTTGTAATCATCGGGATTGGTTAATCAGAAGATTGGTTTAATTCATACCGGTATATATACGCGTGAGAGAAATTACCTCTTCGGGAGGATTTACTTCTACAGGTGGGCTACCGCAATCTATGTAATGTTCGAGGAAGAGCGATCGAGAAAGTATTTAAATCATCCTTATTTGAAATCCTTAAATTGACAGAAGATTTATCGAGAAGTCAAGTCAGTTATATGTTACTTAAAATTAGGAGATAATAGTTAAATGAGAGTTAATTTTTAACTTACCAACTCTTAATAAAGAGTTGTAGAGTCGTGAGTTACGAAGAAAACTAAATATTTTTTCTTCTCTGAAACTTTTCTATGATAATAAGACGTTTTCTATAATAACAAGACGTTCGCAAACAAAGGACAATACAACATAACAATATAACATAATAAAGAAAGTAATTAACAATATACGTTTTAATATACATTTTATCTGTGCTAACATTTCTTGCATTTTAACTTTGAGTATCTTATCTCGATACTTTGAAAAGCTTTAATTACATTTGTGAATTCTAGCAAATAATAATTTAGATACATTTATGATAATTTATTTTACAACTTATTAATCGTTTTTTTCCTGAAAATGTCCGTGAAATATTCATTTTATAATTTTATAAATAGCGCTTGCTTGAGAAAGATAAGAAAGAAAGGTAATTTACTACTTGACTCGTCTCGCTTCGTGTAAATTCGCCGCAAACGTCGCTGCGACGGATCGTAAAAACGAATGCTGCGCAATGCACGTCCAATGATTTATTCGTCTCGTCCGCCTATCGTTTCGTTTATCCGGACCATGCCGCCATGCCGTAGCGTCGTTTATTCGTAATCGGACGGTTCTCGTTCGGACGAGAGTAATGTGGCTGGTGGAGCGATGGATTTACTAGCGACGCGGAGAGCTATCGGCGACAGTAAACGAAAGAACGTCGCGTAGGGGTGGAAAGGGAGGAAGATACGTATATATGTATACCGACGGTTTAAGAACACGCTGGAGGAGACAGTCGAGCTTCTTTTACTACTTCCTGTTTCTCGGCGAACCCTAACTCCTGGCACGCCAAGAAAAAGCGACGCTCGGGATACCCGGGCATCCAGACAAATTTCGAGCGAGCCAAGAGAGCTCGTAAAAGATCGTTCCTCCTGTCCGTGCGACCCCTTCTCTGTGGAGCCATCGAGGGTAAACGCGATCCACCAGCGACCACGACGAATTTCCAACAAGGGTGACGATCTATGACGTGTTTCGGCCAATCCTACACTTCCTTCGAAAGAATGATCCTCGATCTCTCGCTGACGTGGTGAATAGCTGTAAATTGCTGTTTGCAACCGGACGGATGGAATGCATAATTTTTGGCCGATTGCCATTCCGCCTAGTTTCTGTTGCTTCGTTCGCAGAGGAATCTGCGAGAGGATTTGATGGCATGCGATATTGGAAATGTTTCGCGATAAAACATGCACATGAACTGACGTCGGAAATATCGAGTTCTATGTATCAACTATCGCTCGCTCTAATATAAAAAAGAAAAAAGATAATAAGGGAAAAGAGATATAAGGGAGGTACTGCGAAATTCAGATAAAGCGTTGTTGAATTTTGTGAAGGAAAAGTTTTTTTAAATATTTGCACTTATATTCGCTATTACTTATTTATTATTATAAACGATTTTATATGCTAAAACATATAAAACTACGATTTCTATAGTCTTCTCATTCTTGACACTCTATTTGCGCAAAGTCTACATACATTTTTTATTTCCTTCTTTTTTCTCTTTTCTCTCGTCTTCCCTTTCTTTATTATCCTATTCGCGGTGCCAGCGAAGTTTAAATGGACTTCGCTCAATAGCCAATGTAGCTACCCAGCTAGCTCCAAGCTAATAAACTATAAATTCTTTCCGTTCCTGGTCATGATATTTTGTTAACCCAAAGTCGATTCTGTCGCGACTCTCACGACAATAAAGGGGCGTTTCCGCTCGGAATAGAGATATAAATATTTCGAATGCGCGTTATATGTACATACTGTTATTAACTCACCCTGTTTACGATAGCAATATTTCCTACGAATAACTCCAATGATTTATCTTTCTGTGTTAAATGTGCTCTTTAAGTAAATGATAAACGAGAAGGCTATTTTAATTGATAGTAAAACGAAAACGTAATTTTCTGCGTGTCTCGTTATCATTATTACACACCAGCAAAATTTATCGTTATTTCTGTTGATTGGTCGATTAAATTGCCTTGACTATCATAACGTGGAAAATTGGCGGAATACGATGGTGTCGATGGTGAGGTGCCGAATCGTTCCAAACAGATTTTAATGCAATTGTTTGCTCAGTATGAGCGGTGCCGGAAGAAAATAAGCCGACGTCTTTAGCGAAAGTCACGTAGGCAGGCTTACGGTGCAAACAGCTTCTCAACGGTTGGTTCTATTAAATTAATGCTACGAAATCGCTCTGTTTTCCCTCGAAACAGCTGACGTGCACGGCGATGAGCTTTAATACGGTGAGATGCAAAATATTGAATAGATTTAAAAATATATTTTATAACAAATTTATTAGATCAAACTTAGTGGAAACAAATCTGACTAAAAAATATGTATGTGGCTGAATGGTAGCGAAATATCAATTCGCAGCGGAAAGAATTAATTTTTAATTCAATAAATTTATTCAGAGAGTTATTTCATTTAATAAATTTATCCAGCAAGCTCGCTTTCCCCATGACTTTTTATTATTTTCTTTTCGATATTATAAACAAAACAAGGTCGTGGGAAAGCCTGCGCTCTTTTAAATCTTTTAACCTTATGAAATACCGTATGAAATACCAAGAGAGAAAGTATGAAGACGAAATGTGTTTAATATTACAAGCTTGGTATTATTTTTATTAATTATATACGCAATCAGACAATTTCTACACTTCGTCTGTAACCCGCTTTATCGTACAAAACGAAAACGTAAACTTTTCAAAGGAAGATTTCTTGGAGAGCCAACGTTCCATGTGAAACACGCCAATCTTTAATAAATAATTCTTTCATCAACGTATTTCGCACTACTTCGTTTCGTCCGTTTTGGCGTTCTCTCTTTTCTCTTTTTCTCTTACGAATCCAGGAAGATACGAAAAATGCCAGCTCTCCCTCCCTCAATGTTACATAAGAACATCTAATTCCGGCCTCCGTTCGCGTCCGCTTCAGCCTCGCTGCACCAATTACTTGCACCCATCGCCTCCGAATTTGCTCGCCTTTACCGAAGGGCATCCGAGCGGTCCCGACCATCAAAGAAGGCACTCTCCGGTGTAATCTAAGCGGCGCAATTCTGTGCAATTATCGTGAACCCCGCGCGGGAACAAAGTACGAAATCGTATTTCGACCTTCGGACCAATGTGGTGCGCGTTGATAACGTCCTACATACTACCCTATCCCGAGCAGACACATGTACTTAAGCTTACACAGCGATTTCCTCTGCGTCTCTTCGAATACTGTAGCATGCATCACATACACGTATACGTATGTATCCATATATATATGTATATATATGTATGACTCGCTTTCTCTGCGCGCGCTTCACACAGCGAGTGTGAGTATGACATCGATCCTGAGAGAACGTTTCGAATTTCAGAGGGTATCTCTCGGTGATTAGATTGAAGGACACGTTTCGATCGCACGCTTTATTTTGTAAACTTCCGAGGAAAGAAAAATGCTTTTGATATACGAACTTTTAATATCGAACGAAATATTTCTGAGAATCTGGATTCTATGAGATTATATTCTTTTGCGACAAAAAATATTTTCTAGTATTTATAAGTTTTAAACATATATCCTTGAAATCTTGATTGTTATATACATCAAATAATAGTTGTTTCATTACGAAATTAGATTTTCTTTCTACAAAGTACGATTTGCCAAATTCTTTTAAATTTACTAAGTATATATATATATATATATATATATATGTTATAATTTATAAATTATAATTTATACATTTTTAATAATACTGCTTTCTTTACTAAACAAAAAGATATACGAGTTAGAACAAATACAAAAATACCTAATTAAATTTAAATTACTTTCTATTCCATTCACATCCTTTTGTACAATGAATCACATACAATGAAAGAAAATCTATAATATATTATACTGTAATACTGTCAAATCGTGTCTAGCATATTGTCGAATCTATCTTCTCGAGGGATAACCACCCTTATCTTTCACAGACAGCATTCAGTCGAACTCAACGCCCTTTCTTAAGTACAATTAGGGAAACAGTCCTACGTGAACTATATGTTATATTAATAGAGTTAATGAGTTTGTTTTGTTCATCATATCCATTGAGTGGAAAAAGAGGAAAAATTATAGGAAAAAGGCAAAGACTTAAGATGATATGATGTGGAATATAAGAAAATAATAGTTTGAAGAAAAAATTACAAAATTCTAGAATAAAGCAGTTATTTAAAGAAGATAAATAAAATTTGTCACAATTATTTTTATTTAAATAAATAATTTTTTAAACGTATTTATATATAAAACTATTATACTGTAACAGAAAGAGAAAGAGAGAGAGAGGCAATTATCAGAATATTTACACAATTCGACACACAATTTTAATCGTATATTGTAATCATTTTCTTCTTAAACCTCAATAGATCACAGATTCTAAATGAGTAAGTAGCTTCAAAATTAAGAATACATGTATAGTTTTAATGTTTGTATTATATCTTTGTTTGTATTATATAGTTACAATATCCCAGAGATCTTGGAATAATAATTTTAATGATCTGTCTTATAAGCGAGCATTAGAAAATAATATGAATAACTTTTAATTAAATTACCATCATTTAGTCATCGACCTATGTCTCAGCAAACAGATTATTACGTTAAAAGTTAACAAGTAGTAGGATCTTAACCGTTGAGCCACGACCGATTGAATTTTCCTCAATACTTTGGTCCACTTCTCTCACTCGCCTCTTTTTTTCTTTGTTCTTCTTTTCCTCTCTCCCGCTCTCTTTTTCTCTTTCTTTCTCGTTTCTCGCGGCAACTGATAATGGACTTTTAATGTGTTCGATTTGCGAGTCGCCGTAGTAGGATCCCATCTCGTTCTTCTCGGAGCATAATTTCCATAAAATTTCCGGCTCCTCGTACCTCGACGCGGAGGGCAAGAACGACTAGGTGGATTTATCCGTCGCACGAGATATCGATGGTTAAATTCGGATACGCGGCAATGTGTTTATAAAAGAAAAACACAGAAAAAAGAGAGAAAGATTCTAGGTACAAGAATTCCGAGCGCAATTACATGAATAATGTTCGTGCCGAAAAATCTTTTATTCTGTTCCGTATTAAATTGTCACACATAGAATGGAGGTAAAACGAAGAAAAATGGTTACATGTCCGCAAGAAATTTTATTTTTTACAATAAAAATTTTTATATTGTGCCACTCTGACAGTCTGAAATTTTATTTAACTCTTTTCTCGTCTCGGTCTGTATTTATGCTGTATGCAGGATGTTTCTGTGGGTCCAATGTGATAATCCATCTGACACGAGTTAAATATTTTTGTTTTTAGTTCTCTGTGTAATACATGTGTATCAAAAGGTAATCACAATTAATCTCCGATGAGAATTGGCATCTGCATCTTTTGTTTTCGTTTACAATGTACGTATTATTAATTACGTAAATGATATGTTTCTTTGTGTGTTCAGGGAAATTCGGTGATAAATTGTCGCATTTCTGTTCAGCAGTAAATCTATTCAATGTTTTGATCCAGCAATGCTCGAAACTGCGAGTTATCACACGGATTGCGCATTACGTTCATTCGTGTATTCTATCGAGTTATGTATGTCTCAGTAAATAAATATCGACCGAGCCGGCAGCGCCAATAGTACCATGGTATCTCTTTGCCCCATTGAACCGTGATAACTTCGATGCATTCCCGTAGAACTCGGACAAGAATTCGCCGCGGTTGATTGTCGATGTCGCTAAACGCATTAAAAAATGCAAAAATTCATCAAACTTGCACGTATTAACGTTTATCTGGCTTTGAAAACTATAAATCTTGTGTCAAAAATCCAATATCATACTGTGTTTATATCATTTAACAAACTAAGTTTGTTTTTAACTATCATTATTATAACAGGTTATTATATCACATTATTATTATATCATATTATTATATCAGATTTAACTTTATAATTGAAACTACATTAAATTATAATTATAGTCGTAATTGAAATAACTAACTACATATCTTTAAATCTCCCTCCCTTCAATCATTAGTATCAAATTGATACTCAATTTAATTATTCGTGTTCATGCATTTTTAGTTTTGAGCTAAGATTTTGTTTGTCCAAAAGTAACGGCGCTCTAATCCACTAGAAGCGTGAAAATGTACGTAAAAACTCTTATAAATAATACATTATTTGACAAAAATCCAGCCTGACTGTAAAATAATACTTTATTTACACTTTACATTGATTATTATCGGTCACAACTTCTTAATTAATTCAAATTGGTATAATGCAATATACATAAATTAAATTGCAACAGATATCCCGGACTGGATTTGAATAACCATTTTCATTAGACTTATTTTAAATACATAGGAATTTAAAGTAGAGAATATAAATTTAATATTATAATTGAATATAATGTATGATGAAGTGAATGAGCATGATGAAGAAAAACAAAATATTGGAAAATTAAAGTGTATAATTATAAAATCATATATTATATAATTGTATATGATTGTAAAATATTATTAATTTCTATTAATTATAAAATATAATTATTAATTTTCTAATTACATTATTAACTCTTATTGTTACTTGAGATAGATTTTATTCTAATATTTGGCTCATATACATTAATTGAATAATAGTAATAAATTAATTATCTTGTCATCAAAAAGTAGACCGGGTCATTTCCTCTCATTCTCTCTCTTTCTCTCTCGTATTCGCGAGTGATAAAATTAGCATGAACTCACATACGCTTACGTACCTGCAGTTAAAGATTAACGGGCTATGAATGTATACGAGAAATGGAGCGTGAATGGGACGTTTGGAACGCACCGTTTCTGGCGAAGAATACCACGTCTGGACCGGCGCGGCGGCGCCGTGGAAAACGTATCGTATAATGAGACGATAACGATTATGCACTACGACGCGGAACTAGTGGCGGAAACCTTTCGGGTGTTCTGTTAAAACACGACGTTTCTCATTATCATGAGCTTTAATGCGACACTCACCTCGTCTACTCGCGCAAAGTCAATAAATAATAAAGTAAACGCTCAGTACTTAACGGTCATAAAAACGAGTGGAATATTGTATTGCTATTTTTCGGCGCTCTGCAATACAACACTGCTACGAGAGATTATGTAAATTTGTACGCAGATATTTTTTAAGACATCGTACAATTATTTAAAAAAATAATATTGAAGGTAATGAAAGATACAAAGGGAGAATACCTTGTTACCTAAATTAATTTGCCAAGAGACTGGCGAACATGCAAAAATTGATTTGATTAACGCCTGTCTTAACACACGCCGCTTAACGCGACCTAATTTTCGCGTCACGCGAGACGGTTATTAACGCCAAACGACTCCTCTGAATTAATTCCATAGATGAAGCTGTATCTCGCACGAGCACGCTTTAGAATCGAGACCTAAGTGCAAATTGCAATGCACGACCGCATTCTCTTGAAATGGCACCAACATCGACGTCTATCACTACACGTTACACGCGGCATGATTCACTTACAGCACCTCGGCGAAACTACACTTAACGCGCATCATCGTCTATGATCCCTTAATACCCCCGCGGGCGAGTAACGACGCGGATAGTCCTGGCGGGTAGTCCATAGACTGCGGGACGAGAAGTGCCAGGGGGTTGTCTCTGCTTTAATAAGACGCGTACCACCCACGTCGAACGGCACCGAACTTTGGATCGACTTTGATTAGAGCGTCCTGCTAATGACAGGGGATCGAGCGGCGTTTAATCTAATATTCGTAACTGTCCGGGCCAGCTCGTCGAGAACAGAATATCACCCTTCCACACCCCCTCCGGGGATCTCCGTAGGCGTTCGCCAAATCTATTCGCGATCGCATCCCACGCTGATCCTCGATGCTCTTTCACCTCATCTCCCGCCGACAGACAGGATATTAGAAACGTTCTGACGCGTCTCGATCCCCTCACGAACTGTCGCTTAGCGATACAAGGATGAAGCTCGTTTCTTCTGAGCACGTTGACGTTCGTATTACACCGCCGATTATCTTACAGCTCTTGCAATATCGAGCATCTTACAAATATTTTATCGCCATGAACGCGGTTAAACGTTGAATTGTAATGCTACTTGCTCTTTAATGATCCGATAACTCGGCTAAAATTTACGTACAACAATTTGCGCAAAATCACAAATACCACAGTTGTTCACAGTTGTAAATCAAGAGCTTGTACGTGTCATTTTAGCGTAAAATAAGGCGAATTCCACTTACTGTGGAAATTCGACCGTTTGGAGGAACCTGCAGTTCTCTCACGGAAAACTCACCTGCTGCAAGCTCGTTTCCCGAAAGTAGCTCTTGAACGGATCGTGTGAACTAGCAACGCTGACTGTAACAGTTATCCAAAATGTACGAACGGGGAAGATCAGCTGAGGATTAAATTTTATATTTACCTTCACCGCAATACCAGCCATGATTACTAACTATCGAAAATGTAAATCCATTTCTTGAAAGTTTTGCAATCTAATAATGCAAAATAATAATTGTTCTTGTAGAAGTCGACATCTAAAGAAAAGATAATTTTTCTCCGTACATTTAGTAAAAATTTTAAAAAAAGTGAACACATTGTTTCCAAACAATGTTCACATTCTTTAGTCAAGTTTTCAGATCGGAACGTTTTAAAACATAGACACAAGACATTATTTTATTATCTTTGATTATTATAATGATCATTAATTAATATTTTTATACTTTTTTAAATCAATATACAATAAAATATATATTCTAAGATGCTCTTAAAAATATTTCAGAATTGCGGTGAAAGTTTTATTATTATGAAATTTATTTCGTTTTCAAATGACACGATTTATGCAGGATTTACAAAATAAATAAAGATTTACTCCCGGATTCGTCTAAGGATAAAAAGGCCAAATATATAATAATGTCGCGGAGACGCTCCTATCACTATACTAGTACTAATAACGAAAAATATCGAAAGCTATATACTGCCAAATAAAATTTTATAGGTGGTTTTATCGGGACGTTATTGACTCGGGTATAAGAATACGAACGAGCATGATTTTACGATACGAGTTCTCCCTATTAGCTGCTTTATTTCACTTCGTCCAAGTCATCTCTGGCGGACACATTTTATGTACGCAAACTGTAAATCTTTATCGATACACAAAGATCGACAATCAAGTCTCAGAGACATAAAACACGTGTAAAGCGTTTGCCACATAAAAGGTTTTTTTCAAATCATACCTTCACTCTTATTCTCCAAGTTGTCATATCTTCAGTTTTACTTTACGAGAAAACATAATTTAAATATTAAACGAATTGGTAATGACGGTACTGATTTTATTTGCGATTTATTGATTTATCACGAATATAAAAGTACGCTATCTTTTTGTGTAAAATTTCATAAATGTGGCAAACTTTAATTTTCGAAATTAAATTTTAAAATGCGCGCTTATAATGAACGAAAATATAGAGTACTAAACGCTTTGATGATTCAAAACTAACAATAGAACAGATCTTCGTAATGATAGCACGTAGCGTCATTCCGATTATTTTGAATTGCAACGAATATTGTTAAATGCCCCTCCGGCCGCAGACACCTGCAATCAAAGGGAGGGTGGCGGGGAAACAGGATCAAAGAACTCGTACTGAATTTCAGAACGACCGAGTGGGCACCCTCGGGGCGCGTAATCCGTCGGGTCTTTTACACATCGGCCACCAGGAAGTCATTTCCTGGTGAGCGTCACCTTAATTGGTGAAAGCTTTGAGAGAAAGGTAAGAGGAGGGGAAAAAAGAGAAGAGAACAGATAAAGAGAAAGAGAAAGCGCATCGAGCAACAAACGAGGAACCGGAAGAGACCAGTGTTGGTGGATGAAAACGATCCTGAAAGAATTGTAAACTTCGGCGATAAATTCATCCACGTTCTGCTTCGGCTCGTCTTCCACGGAAATACGTATTCGCTGATAATTACATGAAATTCGTTTCCTTTGATCGCGGCCGAGATGGCGAGATATTGCGCCCCTTCGCAAGAAAAGCGCGCTAACGACCCCCTCCGTTCGACGTCGTATTTGAGGTAAAGTAAGCAGCGTGGGATGCGTTAATTGAGGAACTCGGACGAGCGCCTCGGGGAGTTATGTCCCTTAGGCATCGTGACGAGAGCCGGCCGTGCCAGTTCTCTCGCAAAAATAATTGCGAATGGATGATAAAGCGACGGTGAGGCGCTTTGTAATTTCCGCGGGCTTTGAAAAGAAGAGCTGCGTTAATTGAGTTGAGATAGATAAGGAAAAACGTGAAAAAAAAGAAAAGATACACGAACCACATCCTGAACTCTCTCTTTCTCTCTCTCTCTCTCCGGGAGTAACATTATAAGACACTTAATGCTCGTGCAAGAATTTTAAGTGAATCGCCCTCGCTCCCACCTGTGCAACATAGTTAGGAAAAAAATACTATCTCATTAATTATGGTCCATGGTTAATTATGCACATTACTCACATTATTTAATTAATTTTATATTTCTCATCACGTTTCTATATTATTCTTCTTATTATTCTAATTTTTTAATCATCCTATTTTTGTATGAAATCAAATGTACTGCACTACTATTAATTAAACCTGAAAAGTGTTGCTTTTTTAATTAAAATGTTTTTGCAACTCCTAGAACATGTTAATTCACGATTACTTATATCATCAGAAAACACTAAAAATTTTTCTAAATAGACGCCTCGTCACTTAGAATCGTAAAATTAATCATGTTGCTTCAATAATTTCTCTAATCGAATGTGTAATATGCATCGTTCGATAACGCAATTCACGCTCATTAATTCTCTATATACCCATCAATCGCGCAAACCCATCAATGTCGATATTTGATGAAAATCAGATTCGTATGCAATTAGAGAACTGCACGCAACCGTTGCGATGCTAACGTAAACTTATCCAACTCCCGATATAGGTAACTCTATCGATTATCCATCCTGCACATTAGGTACACTTTGAATTATTTAACTATTATGTCGACTCCATAATAGACAATCGCATCACACAAAGCTAAGATAAGAATATCGTAAAATTAGTAGGATAAAAATTATTAGGAGAATTATTAGGTCGGTAAAATAATATAATATAACTGAGAATAATAATTTGAAACAGTTATATTTTTAGAAGTCAATACATACTTAATGTATGTTCTACATTCATGAAAAGTGAGATATTTCTTCTTCTTCTTATCACTAGATAGTAATTTTGAAAGACGCAATTTAGATTAAAGTTAATTAAATACGTAGAGATTAATTTCAGACATTGATTTAAGAAATATAAAAATGAATGAAACGGTCGAACAGTCATTTAACCCTCGTTCGTAATTCCATAATATTTGTGAGCACCAATTCGGTTGAAGTCCACCAAGACTGTAATTTTTATGTGACTACGTGTTCAATCCTATAAACTATCGACCCATTTAAAATCCACTGCACATGATGTAAATGTATTTATTATTGATACAAACGTACAGTATTTTCCCAAAATTTTAGTTAAATTATTGTCAAGTTCATTATACTTTTATCAATAATTGTTCAATAATTCAAAAATCATGCCAAAAATCATGAAGCACATTCATGCACATTCGTTTCATAAAAACTAAATCTTTAAGATGGCGTGTGATTTGCTAAAAATTATCGCACATATGTGATTATACCGAAAAAATTTGTTTAAAGGCTGTGAGAGAAAAAATCTAAAGTGCTGGAATTTATTTAACGCCACTCAGGATTCCTATTGAGGATGTTAAAGTTGCGAAAATAATTCACGAATGCTTTCACGAAGTATTCATCGTGAATTTGTCAACTTAGGTACCATTCACGGCTGCTGATGGCCATCTACGAGTCCTTCAAAACATCCCCGCACACGCGCGTAGCGTCGAAATTCAGACTCTTTCCTCGAATGCGCAGCGCAGACGACCTTAAAGCTGTCAGGGAAACGTGGTATTTAAATTTCTCTGTAAATTTCTCTTTATTGTAGAAAGCTATTCCACATACACTGCGTGTTAGAATAAGCACGCTTCGTTACCTCTTACGGTTATTGCAAAGGGCAAGGAGACTCTCATCATATGACGCATACCGCTGCCGCTACACTCACGTGACGATATTAACATTGCGCCTCGTGATATTATATTAATCTAGAGTATATATATGCGCCGGCACATGTACGACCCCCGTGAGACGGAAGACCAGTGAGATGGTTCTGCAAGCTCGTAAAAATTCTACGTGAACTCTTTCCGTTCTGTAACAGCGCCATGTACGAGATCGTTTATAGTATAGTATACGATTATTCTTATACTACGATAGCGATTTCGTGTTCCCGGAATTTATGTCATTTTATTTAAATGTGGAAATTCGATTCGTGTGAAGGTTCATAAATACCAGGATAATCGGCGGTCGAGTACACCGACCGTTATATGCGAACGACTGTTATTTTTCACATCAACGTTCTCGTGACTCTCGTTATACATAAGCACATAGAGACGTTATTAATTACATTTTCTTTACGTATTTGCTCTTAACAAGTAGATTCATGATGAAGGAATAGTTTTATATATATATATATATATATATATATATATATATATATATATGACCAAATTGTTTAGTTTATTAAAAAATGGATATAATACTTTTGAATGTACGCAACTATTTAAAATTAATTTATAGTTGAAAATATGTTTTAATTTAAAAAAGTTTAAAAATATACAACATGTGTAGGTGAAGGTTTTATTACGTATTTCCTCATAAGCAATCACGCACATAGCTTCCATATAAACTTTTATTTTACGCGCTCGGAGCCGAACACAAAAGCGTAGGATATGTTGATTCAGCAATTTCTCTCGCTGTTTTCCTTCCTTTTTTCGGTCGTATTCAAATGAATATTGCAGTTTCGTAGGAGCGCGCTCGCATAAAAGTGCGGGGACTTGTTTGGAGCGGCCAATAAATTATATCTGGCGTCATAAAAAACTTTCTGGTACACCAACGCGAATATTTGCACCCTATTCTCTTATTCTTCTCAGCAATCAAGGTGATTGATACAAGGACCATTTAAGTTAATCAGTATTTTATAGGCGCGAATAAATTACATGCACGTGTTCTATATGTATATTATCTGAACTTCAATAACTCAATAAAACGAAAGGAACTTATATAAATAAATGCAAAATAGACAAGTTGAATAGACCAGAAAACCAAGCAAAAATGTTAATACAAACAAAATAAAACGTAAACAAATTCAATAGAATAAATATGTTAAACATTTCGACTTACAAAGTCTTCATTAGTAAACACAAGCATAAATTGAAAAAGAAATAACTGTCAGTGATGGGTTAAAATGGGTTAAAATGTAAAATCATTTGTCGTTACTCCTCGAGAAAACTCGAAGAAGCCAAAACACATCTTCGTCTTATGATTAGAACTCTAATGAGTTGAGGGTACGATTACGAAAACACATGTTTACATTTCATTTTGTTCGTATTAACGTATTTGTTCATTTTTCTGGCCTATTCGACTTGTCTATTTTAAATAAATGCGTCAATATTATTCTTGCTTGTATAATATAAGGTCTCTAAACTGTCGTGCTATTAGTTATATTTATTTTAATAGCCTGTATACTTTATTAGCGTGGAAAATGGCACTGTAAACATAAAGGCGGCTGTGGTTATCGCGAAAATTGAAACAAACGCGGTTTATCTCACTTCGTGTAACGAATGTCAGTTGTCGCCTGTCGGAGGCTCGCTTTATCGATAAAAAGTGTCACGAGGCGCCAACAATTTACGACCAAGATTGGTATCGGCGAAACAAATGGTACAATGGCAGGCTGATTCGCCAGAAAGATTCGCCATGAAGCTCGTAATCAGCCACGAAATTGCGCGAAATGCTAACTGACCTCATATAAAATTCAAAACTAACGTGACAGGCAATCCGTTGCAACGAAGCTTGCCGACTGTCAACGCCTTCGATGAAAACTGGAAGGAATGTGACGACGTTAAGGATTAATTTATACAATAACGAAGTAATTTTGTCTCTTTAAAATCTTTTACAGTATTTATTCCTTTTTTTGCTAATTTTAGAACTATAACTAAAGTTATACATACGTCTCTTTTATAACCTTTGTATTTTTATTTTTTGTACCTTACTTAACATTTTTTGGATATTAAACTTCCTTCTTTTAATAATAATTGTTTATTAAAAATCTGCCATTTTATTATAATATATAAAAAGAGGAGAAAATAATGTACAATTTTTTAATATTTTTTTTTACATTTTATCAAAATTAAATACTTTAGCAATTTTTTTTCAATACAAGACATATTTATTTTATCGAGAAAACGAATTACAAAAATCGCGAATATCAAGGTATTCAAAGGTGAAATGTAAAAATAATTAAATCACTATGGCTTTATCATCCATGTTCACTTACGCATTGTGATCGATGTACATAATGTACATAAATTTATATATGATGACATGGTAAAACATTTTCCAATTATGCAATAATTGACATCGAAAAGCAATTTTCGTGTTTAAAGTATACTTAAACACGAAATAATTATGTTATTGTGCAAATATCAAAACTCTCAAGCGATGCAATACGACTGACAATATCAAAATTAAACTGATCCTTATGATACTAAACATATATATATATATATATGTAATTCGATAACTTATACGTTTAACTAAAATATTAAAGACTTGTGAAAAATATCAAAAGTATTAAACTTTAATGAAATAAAATTTAATAAAGCATTTATCAACATAATATTGATTCTGGATAGCTTTTTTAGTGTATAGTGCATACATATACTGAATGATTTTTTTAAATTTCAATACATACAATACAAACAATTCAAAACCATTTTTTTTTCTTTACATACTTTAATCGAACAAAAAGGTCGCATAATGTACCTTATTCCAGATTTAATCATACTCGATATTATTTTCTCCATTCAAAAAATATCAAGAATAATTTCAAAGAACATTAAAAATTTATAAACAATAAAATAATGAAACGATAAGTAAAACGAGAAGTAAAACAGACAGAAAAAAATAAAATGTCAGCATCGAACGTTTATAAAAATCATTCCAAAGAAGAAATTAAACGATCAGGTTTATTTTGCAAATACTTTTCGTACTGTATGCTGCTCTAAATCAATGAATATATTAGAAAATGTAATCAAAGTAAATATAATAAATAAAAAGTTAATAAAATAAAGCATAAATTAAATAAAGAAACATTTGCTATTTAATACACAATTGTATACAAATTTTTCAGACTGAGGATATAATTAAGTGTCTTACAAAACCATTGTCAACAAAAAATTATTTAGCCAAGGTTGAATCTGATTTATTTGTATCAGCCGGCTTACCGTACACCCAAGCACCCAAGAAGTTTCAAATATTATCTGTATTATTAAAAGAAGCAGTGGAGAATATGATGCGCTGCGACCAAGTGCTTAAACGTACTATTTAATATCATAAAGCTTCATAAGTATGTAATTGTTTATGCAAAAAACAGATTTTAGCAATAACATCTAAATTCTGCAAATTGATTATTAACATAGACAAAATCCGTAATATTCAGTTTCTAATTCCTTTAACTTTATTTAAGTATTTAACCAATTTTTTTAAAGTTTAGAAAAAGAAATAATTTAATTTTTTTGTTATTATTTTATTTTTATTTTATTCAATTTATAGCAATTAAATGAAAAAGGAAAGAATGAATAAAAGATTAAAAATATTCTAATGAATTTCGTCTTTTCTTTGTTAGCAATATTAAAATTTAAAAACTCTAAACCAGTGTTATATGTTTTTGAAAAGATTAAATTAACTTATAAATTAACTTACTAATTTAAAAATTATTTTCAATGGCCCAATAAAAATGTAAAAAGTATAAATATCTACCTCGTAAATTCTTGCGGATTTAAATAATTAAGCAAGTACCAATTTTATACGCTGAATAAATCTTGCAAATGTAATATTACGTTAGATAGAATTATTTCGCTACCTCATAAATTATAGCGCTGCGATTTATGCAAGCAACTATCCCTTTCGTTACTTTTTTATTGCTTGCTAATTCACGAGAGACAGCATTTTTCGCACGATGCTTCTCGCATTGCATAAAATATCTTGTAATATTGCAGAACCACCGGCGCATATTCAGACAAAGACTCTCCTAAATCTCGTGAGTAATTTTATTCGCGAATGGGGAGAAAAACCATGTGAAACACGATCCCATTTAAAAATCTGCAAATTCTGCGACAGCATTATCAACGATGAGACTCGGCAACACGCGGTATAAAAATACGAGTTATTAACATAATGCTCTAACGAAACAAAATGCAAAAAGATTTAATAGTTTTGCGTTTCCTCCTCAGAAGCCAGAACGATATTCATTTCCGTACAATTTATTTTAGAGAAAATATTGTTGCGTTGAAGCCGAATATCTTGATCGGTTATCGAAGGAGTGGCTTTCGTTACACGCGTCGCATGTAAGTACATCAAGTCAAACCGCATTTATTTCACAGACAGATTTACTCGCGCGATTTTTATTTATTTACTATTCCTTCGCAGCATACATCAGAGTTGAATTCTGCCATTTTTCCTGATGCTGAATGCGAAGTTGATTATTTCAAGAAGGATGCTTCGCAAAAGGAGAACTTTACAGGAATCCACAATTGCAACAATACAGAGTTACGATTAATTATGACTAGTCGAGATAACACGCGTACGATATTCGAGAATTGTCATGGAAACCACATTAGCTCTCAAATGGAGAATCTAACAAATCTGAATACCTCGACGAAAGCATTCGATCACAAGCATCAACGTGACGTCCCAGACGCTTCCGCAGAAGTCGATTTGAAAAGGATCGGACGTCCGATCGGATCAGACATCGAGACTAATCGCTGTAACGGATTCATTGACGAAGATCTATCGAAAACGAATGACATTCGTTCACTTCGACGTGGAAAAACGGAAACGTCGGCGAGCGGAGCACGTAGCGACGATGGTACAAGAAATACCGGCACAGTGGCAGAAAGAATACGCGAGAAACGTGACAATAATCCGCATCAGCACGAACTCGGCGAGGTCGAAGATAAGGACCAGCAAGATCGCCGCTCGGCTCAACGTGATGTGCAAGAAGAAACGAACAGATCGCAGATCGCGGCTGAAGAAAGGAGAGGAGGCAGAGATACGGAGGACGCGATGGCGGAGGAAGAGAAGGAGAAGAAAAACGGCGAATACGAAAATCCTGGTAAGAATCCTTATCAACAATATCACGGGAAAGAACACGAGACACAATTGTCGGATAACAGCTCAGAAAAGAGCGGCCGATTGGATCGAGCGAAGGAGAAGAACGTTACGATAAAGATATCGAGGAAACTAGCCAAAAGGCTCGAACGTGAGCATTGTGATCGATATAAAAACGAAGGAAACTCGGTGGTTACTGACAAAAATAAAAAGAAAGAAGAGAAAAATAAGGACGATCAGGCAGATACGGTGCTTCTAAGTAAGACTAAGGGGTCTGAAAGTAAGAGAACAGTGGATTCGGCTGGTGACAGGGAAAAGGGACGTTCCACCGTTGATGAGGAGAGAAAAATTCCTGCACGCAACGGAAAGTACAAAGACGCGTCAACCGACGAGGGAAAAAATCCTGGAGAAATGAGAAAAAAAGAGACTAGTAAGTACTCTGAAATATAACATTGTACAGATTATGGGAAAATTATATCTTTTTTTGCAAGAACCAAAAACAAAGTTAACACGTTGACTACCAAAGTTATCTGACTTTTTAATGAAATCCTGATGGTCAGTAATGACTGACGCCATTAAAATCTTTTAAAAACATCTTGTAAAAGATAAATCATTATAATTAATATACAATTTTAAATGACACAAATAGATAATATAAACTTAAAAGTGTTATTCAATGCGGTATTCATGATGATACAGTTTTATTTAAATTATATTGCACGACTTTATCATTATATGTTTATGATAATGAAAATTTTACTGTGGTGAGACAAAATTTATCGAGCAGACAAACATATAAAGCCGTATTGAAAATTTGATGCCGCTTCATACGTAATGCCATTAATAAAACGCGAATGTTTGGTTTAAAGTTAATTGAGATCGTTTTCAATACTTGTCTCTCGTACCATTGCAAATTGTGTTATCATTACGTATCGCGGAACAATGCAACACGATCGATTCTCGTTACCAGACTTTGATTATAGGAAGATTCCTGTTTCATACAGTCCCTTCAAATTCGATCGAATACCAATTATCGAATGCACACTTTGTGGAGCTCGGCTGGACTCGATTGCCAGTTACCAAAATCATGAGAAAGATCGTACGATATGAACCCAGACCGGCAAAGCCTGATCTAGATTGGTAGGTAATATCCAGACATGAAACCTGATAAGCGTAAAATATACAAATTGCATGCTTTAAATGCATGCTTAAATAGTAATAAATAAACTTATTATTCGTCTACCGTAGGATCATGAAGTTCATATTTATGTATTAAATTCTAATGTCGTAAGATCACGCAACGCGATACTCTTGAATGCAAAATTAATTTATTAAGGACAGGTTAATCTAATTTAGGTAAATAGTGAGTATTGTTCATCGGGATAAATTAGTCGCGTGTCACTAATACGAAATTAAAGCAGTTTAGAAATAAACGATTAAATAGCTGATTAAATAGCAAACTAAATAAATTATGTTACAATCAACATTTCGCACGTGATTAGTTACCAAACGAGTAAACAATTAGATCGACGAACGAAGTTAATGGGACGGCATCACAAACAAGCATGCATTTTAATCTGCCGTACAAGAGCTATGTGATATTGTGTAATTAATCGGTAAACGAGGCAGTAATTTGTTTGAACGTTAGGTTCAAAAAATACAGGCACAGAGGTACGGAATATTATGACGATGGATTAACACTATTTTCGAGTTTTCATCCCGATGGTACTGGCGAGTTGTTTTATCCCAACGGCGTATTGGCTGTTAGAGTCTACAGACCAGAAAACCGGAAATGTAATCGAGTTATTTACATAATGCGATTTATACAGAATATTCCATTATTACCGAATGTTTTCACAACTGTAGATTCTTTGAAAGATTTGTCTTTTAAGGAAAATGAAATGCGTCGTCCATTATCCTGATTTAATTTGCGTATTAATTACGTAATTAACAATTAAACGCTTCAAATTGCATTATTACTAATTATTCGAATAAATCAAAGTCCAGATTTTATTACATTATCAAAATTTTTATTTTTTTTAATGTTGTAAAAATTTTCAAATATTTATATTTCAATATTGAAATACAATCATTTTCTTCTGTTATCTAAATTCTAACTTATCGGCAATTCTGGAATATCTTGCACACACACATACACACACATGTGCGCGCGCAATCAGACTGGCTTGGATTTTAAAAAATCGCTGCTATCGATTTCAAGACGATATGTATACTGTGTTCACGCCAGGAGGCAAAGATACATTGGCGATCGAGAGGGAGTCTCAGATCCTGGCGATATTCGACACCATGGGATACGGCGTCGTTTTCGACATGGACGGCGCGGCGAGGTTCGTTCGGAAAAAGAATTTACAAAGAATGTTTAATTACTGTCGAGGTGGAGCTCTCTCGCTCGCCAATTCAGGACTCCAATTACTTTTGCAGACTGTCCTACAACCAGATCGGAGGAATTTTTACGGATAATCCCGCCGGTCTGCCCCTCGTTTGGACTTGGAACGCGAATCCGAGGGAGTCAATACTCGAGACTGTATACACGGTGTGTGTGTGTGTGTCGCGCGCGCGAATGATGTTTATCAGAATTTTTTGGGCTTCCTTTAGTATAGATTTTCGATCAATCATGAATAAGCGAACGGAGCAAAAATCTTTCATCTATTTTAACTTCTCCATCGAATTACATATTGAAAATATGTGAAAGTAACTTTTACGTATCACTATTCCAATATTTGCTTGTAAATAAAATAACAAATTTATTCTGACGATTCAAAAATTGACAAAAATTGACAAAATTGTTCACAAAGAAAATAACGCAGTGAATGAGCGCGGTAGATAGATTATCTATGTTGTGAATGATACTGTTAACTGATCAATTACGTGAAGTGATTTTTTTTTTTAACTGCAGGAAAATTTAACCGATCGGTTGCAAATGGAATTTTTCCCTCCGACTGGTAAATCTGCCGAAAGGTGAGATGTCTCTTTAAAGATTTATGTATAGAGCAGCGATGTTTATACGCATCACGTTCCGATTACGTTTGATTGGCTTCGCAGTTCCGGAAATGTTAAAATACCGATATCACCGTTCAGCTCGAGAAATAAGGAAAAGAAGGTCGCCGAAGTACAGAAACCTGTTGTCGAGGGACAAGAAGAGGTCGGGAGCAAGTATGTCAAGCAAAAAGTAGAGCGAATTCTATCCAAACAAAGCATTCTAATTACGCCACATACTACCATCTGGAAATGAAACTTGTACTGGAAATAAATTGCACCTGTTAAGCGCTCTCGTTTAGGAGGATATTGTTCTGTTTAAAATAATGTTTCACGAATTATACACTATGTTGAAAATTAACGCGTCAGGAAATTATATATAAGACATACCCGTCATTCCATATATATAATCTCCAATTAATGAATTATTAATATCTTTAGATCAAACGACAATAAAAGAGAAGACCTTCCCAAAGAAGACATTTATCACATAAAAGTGATTTGCTTGAAATTAAATGAATTTCTTGGCTTGCGAATCATTGATCGAAGAAATATCAGTTTACGATTTTCTGCTAGAAATAAGAACATCAGGTTTCGCGATCTTGACTGACATACATCATGAAAATTTTTATATTTTTGTAAATATAGATGAGTTGATATATCTGTTCTTCTTATTGTCTTTATTTTATTCTTGTAGGATAGAATTAGGTACAATTCTGAATTTGAACAAAGAAATGGCATCTTATATGGTGGAAGCAAGTGACTGGAAAAGTGATATGTTGAGGTAATAATATAGTTTCCAAACTAACTATGAGACGCAACAACCTACTTCTTCGCACAGATGCAGATTCCAGGAGAAATTGTCTAAGAAATTGGAATCCGAAGACAGTCTGTACGATTTAGCCAAGGAGTATCGAAAGGTAAAGAGATTCGCGAAAGAACGCAAAGCTATGATCGCCAAATACAAACCTTTTTCCAAGATCAGTCGCGCCTTCAGTTGATTGTGTAAAACTGAAAATTGTGTTGAATATTTTGACCTTCCCCGGTTGAAGGAATAAATACAAAGTTTTCTAATTGATTCTTTTCATCCGATGTTTTAATCTACACGGGAAAGAGGTTGGTCTACGAGGAAAAGAGGAACGCGCAGATTTATATAAATAAAAATGATCATGTAATTAAAATAAATCTCAAACAATTAATTGTAACGGATGTTTTGTGGATACATTTTTTGCGCTGGTATAATAACGTATACAACACATTTCGCACATGGTATGGTATGTGCGATTTCATACGTTTCACATGTACGTGTGTATGTCGGTATGTATGAATGTATCTGTGTGATGCGTGTATGTATGTATATGTATGCGTGTTTATGTGTGTGTGTGTGTGTGCTTAAAACACATACGTAAAACATATTCCCAAATTCCGGGAATATTCCTCGACGGATACCTTAAGTACTAAGCGAAATAAAATAAAGAAAGGGTAATGTCAATTTTGATCAATAAATTAAGTTAGATCAATCAAGATGTAGAGTTAGAAAAAGGATAAGGAGGGGAGATAATAAATAGGGTCTTCTCGTTGTATCTTAAGCAGCTTAGCGAGCGTTCCTCGCGTTCTCGGGTCGATTCCTCGCCCTAAATTAAACTCGCAGAGGACGAGCGTTGCGTTTCGACAACTCTGTAGCCCAATTTGGGGACAAACATGTTTACCGGGAGCGCTCGGCGAACCGCTTGAGATTTAAGAACGCGAAATAACGGTACCACCGAGAGCATCGCCGCCGACGTCGGCGTATGACGTCGAGCGTCGCGACGCGAGCTCGCGAGCGCGCGGTTCTCCGCGGAGGTCACGACGAAACGCGATGAGGTACAACGAAGGCGATGAGAAGAAACACTCGTTGAAGTATACGATGCGTGTATAAATAATAGCGCGTACACACGGTGATCGGAGAGACGCGAGACCTAAAAGCGGGTCCTGAAGGGCCGTCTGACTACCTGCGCGGCTTTATTTACAATGCCCTCCTTAGAGACTACTCTGGCGATTGCGCGATCGATCTCTCGCTCCCTGATACCGAGCTGCCGTCGGGCAGACCGTCGGAGTAATCGTCGAACGCGTGGAAATTACGTTGATTGCTACGCGGTGAAACACCGCGGTGATCACGAAGCGTTAACGGAGATCGACTCGCGATATTCATCACCGTGGCGCGCGCTCCATCGATCGCGATGATTGGTAGAAAAAGCTTACTCCGACCGCTCCGGACGATCGGTGGAATACGCGTCGGTGACTTCCTTTTTCCCGTTTATCTTCCTCTCCCCTCCGTTTCGCCACTTCCTCGCCACTCGCTCGTGCTTCCGGGCCTCTTATACGCACCACTCGAAGATCCCCCTCGTCTTTCGAATTTGCGCCCTCTCAATCGATACCGATCTAGTCGTTGTCTCTCTCGATTCGACGAGCGCGGATTGACGTGACTAGACTAGACACGAAGCTACCACACCGGCTACCACGATGGAAGAGGAGAGAGAGAGAAAAAGGAAAGAAACACGCGGCTGTGCACTTTCGACGAGGAGAATCTTCGACATGCGGTGTCTCGAGTTTCGTTTCGGATGAAATAGCGTCGCGGTGTCGGTCCCGAAGCATTGCCCATCTTCGAGGTCGACGATCCTCCAGAGGGGGATGTCTTCCTTCTCTTCTGCGGCGAGTTTTTTTGATTTTGCGCACCGTATACGCCTCTTCAGTTGGCGACTTTCACGAACTCCGGGTTCGGCACGCTGCAATTCTCAGTCGCGTACACCGGATGAACGAAACTATTTCCGCCTATCGCGGCGTTCTTGCGGTCCACGGCGCGCACCCTGACGAAGAGGAAGGCCGCGACGAGGGAGGCTACCACGACGACCAGCAGCAGCATCACCAAACCGCCCACGAAACCCGGCAGGCTCATGCAGATTGTCTCCGGGTCGGTGGAGCTGGCGTTCTGTATGACCACGGTGGTGTCGTTGCTGGAGTTGGTTGTACCCAGCGCGAAATTGACGTCGCCCGGCGCAACCACCTGAATGACCCTCGAGGTATTCACGTCCGTCATCTCCTGCGCCGCTCGTTTGTACACGTGGGTGGAGAACAAGGTCACTGTCTGATAGATGTTCTAAAAATCGAGGATAACCGTTGTAATACCGAAGAATTCGCGTCATAGTAGGATACCGAACGGTACCGTAGAACGCGTCATTGATAATGTATTCGCGATGAGCTACATCGCTAGTAAATTGAGAAAGAAAAACGACAGCTCGACAAATATATCTCTCGGAAAGCAATCGGCAACACCGTACATTCTTTAAAGCATTTCTCAAACTTACACTCAATTTCTTTAAGTCCTTCATAATTTGGATCGCCATCATTGTTAACGTATATTGATAGAAATGTAAAAATAAAAAAATATAAAAGATTAAAAACACTCTTTAGAATACTTACGCTATCGTCGTCTTCGAGATCGTGCGGCTCGTCGTGCCTTCGCCTCCTAGCACCTCTGAGCTCAGCCGGGAAACCTTCAACTGACCTCGGTCGGCCTCCGAGAATAGCTAAATTACCCTCAAGCTCCTCTGTGCCGGCGGTTCCTTTTCGCTTTACAGTCTGGTACGCTGATGAGTGGCCGGGCAGGGGAGGCGGAGGAAGGTGGATATTATCCTGGGGACTTTGAGGTGAACTGCTTGCCGTAGCGTCACCCGGCGTTGAGCTGGGTGAGGAAGACGACGTCTGCGCTTGCGGTGCCGGAACCACGTCCGGATTCGGCTCGCTGCGGTTAGAAATTAATTTATATTTTGTGTTCTTATTTCTCTATTACACACCACCATATAATGAACATATTAATCTCTAAACTCTCTGTAGAAGGTATTCAGAAAATATCTCGATGAAAAATACGTGCAAATTATAGATTGTATATAAGAAAATCCTGAGAATATTTTGATTTATCTCTAAGTAAAATAAAACATCCTCTTTAGAGGAATATTATAGGAAATAATATTGTTATTTAATATTACTATTATTTAATATTATTATTATTTTCTCTTTAGAGGAAATCTTAATGGAATCCAGCAAACCTCATTTTGCGCGAAACTAGTAAAGATTTTAATGGATGCTTCACAGAAAAGCTTTCTTCAATAATTATACGTGCTCGTTCGCTTTCTCACCTGTACGCTCCGGCCGGCCCGCTGGGATGTCGCGGATCAGGATAAGCCGGCGGTACGCCATATTCGGCCACAGGCGGGGCACCATACTCCGAAGAAAGACCTTGCGAGACCGGTGCGCCATATTCGTGAGTAATGCCGCCAGCAGGTGCGCCGTACTCGAGACCAGGATGTCCACACTTGGGCTCGGGACAATTGTACCGGCACACTTGAATCACGCACTGGAAGTGGACGTTCATGCTGTCGGGGAACTTGAAGGCCTGGAAGTAGGCGAAGCTAACGACCGACGCGCTCGGGCCGAAGTTCTTAATCTTTTGGAACCTGCAGGAGAAATATGTATCTTCATATCTTTCTCTCTTGACAAATATACGAACTATCGCCAGCGACATCAAATATCACCATCACACTAGAACTCACCTGGACATAATCTTCGGCCTGACCACGCAACCATACTGATCGACCAGCTGAATCGGCGCCCTTTTGCCGTCATGAGCGACGCAATTCCTCACCAACATGTCAAACTTGTTCTCGTCGTCTTTGATAGCCAGTACCATCGTCATGGTCTGACCGATCTTGACGATGCCGGACACCTCGCTGGCCCAAGGACCCTTTCCGACCTGTATCTGCATCCAACACTGCAGGTTGTCGCCGAGGAAGTTGGCGGTAACGGCGTGCAACATATCGACCTGGAACGGTCTAAAGGTGACCGCCTTCTCGTAGAAGTCGTACCAAGTGCAACGCAGCTTTCTCGCCTGGTCCCACACCTCCTGCACGTACGGATCGTATTGCACAATGATCGTGTTCTCCACGTAGCTACCGGACGGCGTCGGAGCTCCATAGACAGCTACGTTGTGATTCGCCGACGAACTCATGCCGCACGAGTTGAGGAAAATCTCAAAGGTCGCGCTCAGGTGACCGGTACCGGGTTTCAGATGGACGCAGTGCGGATCCGAGTAGAAGCCCTTGCTGAAGATCATACCGTAGAACGGTCGATCAAATTCGATGTTCACCCGCATGTGTGTCTTCTCGCACTGCACCTGCAGATGCTTGATCTGCGGGGTGTCGGGCGACGCCAACGGCCAATTCTCCTCGTGGGCGGCTGGTGGGCCATACTGAGCTGGCGCCCCATAGACAGATCTGTGTTCCAAAGGCAACGCGCTGCTGTCGACCAACGGTGCTTCACTCCGTACACTCTGATAACATAAATGAACAGCGTGTTTTGAAAAGAAGAGATTGATCACTTGGCGTGCAATCGATACGCGTAAAATTTATTAGAATAGTTGTAGAAATCCTATGGATGCAAGCGATGCAAGTAAATACAAACAACAAATGTAAGAATTAAAGTGTAAGGGCGATTAATCATGAAACACGATATCGAAATAGCATTTATCTTTTTGGCAAACTTTACATTAAGATGCAGGTATAGTTGTTTGAATAAAACTTCTGCGTGTTAAATATACGAATGGCGTAACGTGGATGCGATGTATTGCAAGTTTTGAAGAATCTTCATTGCAACGAGGAGGCAATTTATATGAAATACGTGTTCCTTTCGAGACCTTGCACGTACATGTTTCGAAACAGTTCTGCGGTTCTTGTAACGGGGGATTCCAAAGTTTTAACCGAATCGCGCAACGTGTGAACGTGACAAAAGCAACAATTCGCTGTCTTCTCAGTGTTATCATCTTTTCAGTGTCCACCTCGACTTTTTTCTTTCGGCAATGCCTCGCAAGCGACTACTTCTACCGGACTCACTTTGATCTTTCCTGAAATTACAATAAGTGACACGAGTGCACTTCCCTTTACGCGAGTACACGCCCTCTCATCGTCACACTCTTCATTCCGTCTGATGTAGAAGGTTGTATTAAAAATTTCACGAATGTTATCGATCGTTGCGACTTTCAATGTCAATCATATATGATTTACGACGTTCGAAATTCCGTCAAATCTCGGGGGAGCCGTGTCCTTGAGAAAAGTTCTTCCAATTCTACATCCTTGAAGTTCACTGAATCGAGAAAACATGCAAGAAAAAAATAGACTCCTCACTACATTTTCCTTTTTCTTTTACAAATTGTTTGTTTCCCTTCAGGATAAGACAAAAAATGTAAGATAAATTCTAGCGAGATTAATTTGTGATTTGAAAATTTACTTTAACTCGTGTTAAAGCACAACGAGGATATACAATTTAAAATATCTGAATGTTATTTTACGATGTTTTCGTCGATACCTTGCATGCTTTGATCAATCCATTATTAATTAATTCTCCCAATATATTTTGCAAAATAATCTTTTTGTCAACAGCATGATACAACCAATATATTGATTTAATTCCATATGGCATATGAATCGTTGTAGATACCAACACAAGTATACTAATAATGCTGGAAAATATGCCTGACAAAAAAAAACGTGACCGAAAACGCGTGTACTGTTAGCCAAAGGAACATTCGTCGAATCGAATACGGGCTCACGTTCAGAAGGTCGAGCCGGCCGACTCCTTCGGGCAATTTCGTATTCTGATTTGGCAGAATTGCAGGAGGATAATTACGGGAATCTGCGTACCGAAACCAATGTCTTCACTTCCGCCGGGATCGTTCTAAATACGATTTTACTCGTAGCAGCGCATCTATCGTATTCTTTCATGCTTTCCCCAATTTGACACGCAACTGTAAACACATTGCTTCGTCATTAACTTAATATCTAAGTTAACATCGAGTGCAACTTACATTTGATTTCGCGGCACGAATCTCATGCGGGCGTGTTAACGATTGAGTAAACAAACGATTAATATAATGGCGCAAAGACAGCGATTCGTAAATTTGTTAATGAATTTCAAAAATATTCGAGGTTTCATCGTATAACGATAAAAAAAATGTAGAATCGCGCGCGACGTGCAGTACACACTCAAAAGTAACTGTATTAAAACTAGATCTCGTCATTACCAATTGCAACAATTTCCATTATAAGGTAATTACGGAAACGAAACGTTCACGTTTACGCATACGTGATCGTAACTAGATCGCATAAATCATATCAACGATATAATCGTTAATTTCTAAACAACCATTGATTTGTCGGCCATTGATTTGTATGTATTAATTTATCAACTTCAAAATTTTTCTTTGCCAGTGAATAATAATTTATTAACATAAATCATTGTAATAACAATATTAATTAATTATGACACATATAAAATATATCATAACATACACAATTTTAACAGAAATTAATTAATTACAAGGATCTCATCAAGTATCTACGTTTCTTGGAAATCGTAAACCGTGACGGTGCTTAATAATTTTTGACACGGACAATTGAAAAGCTTCTACAATTTTCCTCTGGAACAATATACTTTTAAAGTCTGAAGGACAAAATTGTTTGAGCGTCCAATCTCGAAATGGAGAAAACCAATCCCTCTCGTATCTTTTGATCTGTTACTGTCTCGATAATACGGTCATGATTTCCCGGAAAAACCGAGACAGTTATCGCCGCGCACTGTAATTTAAAGAACGCTGATAAAGAGAAAGAAATGTGAACAGAAGGCATCGCGTCGTGCGTTAATCGTCGGAGGGTACCGGTCGTGACAGCCGGATGACAGGGATTCACCATCACCGCGAGTTTGTGAGCTGGGCAGGTCGACGGCGTACACATATCTATCCGCTTTCTTGTTCTACTTGTACTTGCGCCTGATCAGGTTCACGGACTTTCTGGATAGAAAAGTACGGCGTGGAAGCGGTCGGTGCGTGTAATCGAAATCACGGTCCGCTACGAGCGAAGTTAAGTAAGCACGGTCTTCTCCTTCTGCCGGTCCGCCGAATTTTCAGAACGTGTCTTAATCATGCATAGGTTTTCATGGCGAGCCAATTAGTCCGTGAATCTCTTTCGCACGTCTGCTTACCATCTCTCGTTATTATTCTTACTTTATCGAAATTTTACTCTATTTTTATTCTACTACGCTTTCTTGTGCTCTATTAATCTTCTCGTGTATATAAATGAGTTAGAAATAGGATTGCAGATTGTATGATATGATGCTTCTAGTATTTACCCGAAAAATAACTTTCACGAGAAATCGTTAACCTTAATACCGAACCCAGTTTTCATGATAAATCATTAATCAAGGAGAAGTATCTTCGCTTCTTGGTAATGTAATGTAAATTCACAGTTTTTTCAAAACAACCTATATTTAGAGCTGTTAGTACTGCCACAACGATGATAAAAACGCGATAAAAATTTACTTATTCTATACAATCTTAAAATTCCTTTTATTTTATAAAAATTAATATAAAATTGAGAGAGAGGAGAAAAATGCAATCAAATACTTGACACATTTTCACGCGAATACCACGATTCGAATATCACTTTTGTATTCGAATATCAATTTTATGTAATTTCGACATGATTTAACTTCTTTTTTTTAAACACGCCATGGTCGAAGAATGCCGTTGTCGCAGCAGAATACGGGAGACTGATTTCACTTTTCCATTGTCATCCGCCAGACGACAAATTGTTCGCAATTGGACAACGTACTTTCACCGAATCGCGTGTGCAGAACGAGCGTCTTAATTGTCACGGATGTGATGCCTCGCATTTGTCCGCGCCGAGGTTCCAGAGGTTCTGCTTTAATCGTGCGCACTTCGCGCATTTTGCACCGAGCCGTTTAATAGGCTTGAGTGCTACGGCGAATACCGGTGTCCGATATTTTACGTTGACGGTACTTTTATCTCCTTCACATCGCATGCACGAAAGAGCTCGCTAATATCAACCTTCGAGATGAAAATTTTAGATTGTTTTTTAAATTTAAACATTGATTTTACATCTCAATATATTATTCTGTCTGAAGATGATAATATTATAAAATATTAATGTTAACATTTCCTCAACTGATAATGTACGAATAATAGATACATAACATTTTAAAGAGATACAAAACATTTAAAAAATGCGATCAATGCGTGATGCAAAGATACAATGGAGATGATTGTCGACTCATTTCTGCTCGGAAGACATCTTAATTAGAAGAAAATTTGATTAACGGGCGGTACCCTACTGGCAAATTCGGTGACTTTCTCTCGTTTAGAAAGCATAGCGATTCTGCGGGTCCACGTGGTGCGCTTTCGACACGGGCCGGTATCAAAAGTAAGATAACAATTTTCACGGGGAGAAACTTCCGAGTCGTAACACGAGCGATGTCTCTTCGCCTGTATGGCAGCGAAAAAGTAGGCCGGGTCAGTCAACGTGGACGACTGGTACCTACATGTCGCATAAGTCTCGATAAGGCTACTAATGCGGAACGCTCGGCGGAATCGCGAAAAATTCGGCGATGTCGACAGACGTTTCCGCAAAATGATATAACCGCGTTTTCAACCATGTAACGATTCGTCGTTTACGCATTTGCAAAACGAGATCTAGTTGCACTCTAAGTAGTTGCAGTAATAAATTAACGAAGTGATAATTCCCGTTAACCGTGATTTAATTACAAATTAACACCAAAAATTAAATCTTAATAAACACATGCGTGTGTGTAGCAGTGATGCGTATAGATAATGTAAAACTGGAGCAACCAGTGCCAGTAACTTAAAAAAGTAGAAGATAGAATATGATATATATATGGAACACTTATCTTTATGGAAGTAAAATGAAAAACATTGATCGCTCTAGTTCAAGGTGCTAATATTATCTGCATTAACAGTTGACGATTTATAAATCTGCAAACTACGAATTATTTTTATAAGTTTTATTTCTCTCGTGTCAAGAATTTACTTTTAACGAAGTGAAATAACATGCCAGAAAAATAGGCAATCGGAATGAAAACAAAATCGTCGTTTCGAGATCGAAAATAATATGACTATGCTTCTTATCTGATTTATTTTTACAATAACGGTACTTTATGGAAACAAAAGATCTGCATAGAGTGAGTTACATTCTAAGTTACGCTTCACGTGGAAATTTAACTTACAGATTACCTGCTTTGGATAATCCCAAAACCTAAATCGTCAATGTTTTTTTTTAGGTATCGCGAGCGCGGGAAGACGATGATGAATCGCGCGATCTAATTAAGAGCAGGCGATTAATGCAGCAATACGTGGCGCACAAAAGCATGTGCGAACCAGGCTGAGAACCGCGACGGGCGTGCACTTTCGCGAGATAAAACTCGTCGGCCGGGATTTTAATTAAAGAGGAATACCGCTGTGTGCGCACTGTAAAACGGCGATACGTCAAGTACACGAAACGTCACGGCCACACGACGAATTCCAGTGACGGTGACGAGCAATCATGCAACTCCTGCGCTAACTTTTCACCAACGGTTAATCCCCGTAACGTTCATTCTCGTGTCGATGACTCTCTTCGCATGATTAAAATTTTATTCCGCAGATGCTGATTAAATTTAATTCCAGCGTTTATTTATTTGTATAATATTTCAGTTTTCACATATGTCGACAATAATAAGTAATAATTCTTTCCGCGCAATGTACGTGTAATTTTATTAAAACGCAAATTTCAAAGTGCAATTTTAGCGAATAATACACGGTACAATGCGAAGTGTTCTCCATTTTCAGCTATTTTCGCTTTTTCAATATAATTCAATTAAAATTGCGCCATTTATTGCAATTCCTTTAGTGCCTTTATCGAAACTTGAAAAATACTTTATAACATTTGTTCAAGTCCTAAATACAAATAACGATAAATTTGAGGTGAAGTGCAGTTTAATTACAAAATTTTGTATTACTCGTTTGTAAAAAAAAGCAATTAAATTACTGCACGAAGGAAGTAGAAGAATTTTTTTTTTTTTCTGGAAAAAGTGCTGTGCAATTGGTGGCGATTATAAAATTGTAAGACAGTAAAAAAAGAAAAATCATAGTATTAATACATGATAATATTAATACAGCAAAATTAATAATTTAAGAAACTCAACAGACATATTACGTCTGTTATTTAGTCATTAGTTGTAACATTATGAAAGAATATTCTATAATTAAGTAGAAATTAAAGAGATACAATATGTGCATTTTTATAACAGTTTGGAGAGATGTAGATTTAAAAATTTAGAGATTTATCATCGATGACAATTCTATAATCGCGATTCTATAGCACTTGCACTGCAACCTGCTAGGTAAATAAAACATTGTCTCATAAATAGAAATTAAAGTTTTTTTCTGTTGTAACGTTGGCAATATTTCTACAAAATGAAAATAGTATGCATTATAGGAAAATAATACATGTAGCCTGCGGAAAGTTTTTCTCCAATATTATCTTTTCAAGCGCGTTTATTTATTCTCAAATGCGTGAAAAATGAATTAAATAATAAATTAATGCAATTAAAATTGTATAATGCAAGCGACATAGAATCGCGATTGTAGAATTGTCGATCGATGATTAAGTCAAACCGACATGGGAAAAACCAACAACGATTTCAAATTACAAATCGCTAGCCTGCCGGAACAAGTGCAATGGGAAGTATCTGTGGTCGTCCACAAGATTGCACGTTGTTAAGAGTCGCAAATACAGGGAACGCTTCATTCCTATTCATTACGGTTTGTCAATGGCGGTCTGACAACGTCGTAAGAAAACTTCAATGCTACATCATGTATATTAGCTTTTTAAAAGACAGAGCGATCACTTCCTCCTATTATTTCTGTTTTTTTATTATTTTTTACCACATATTTTCAAGTTTTATTTTGGTTTCGTTATACTTCTATAAAATTCTCATATTTAAAAGATATAAAACAAATAAATAAGATAAATAAGAATTAATATAGGACTTTTTTCGTCTCTTTTCATCGCTTCTTCGGAAACAACGCGGCTACAATCGTATGTTAATCTCGTATTAGTTTTTACACATCATAATATGATTCAGCACATCTATTTTGAATTTCTTTCTATCTTATATCACATATGTCAGTAAAGAAATAAGAACCGTGAGAAATAAGGATCAAAGATATTACGACTTTTAAAGAGTCACGCGAACTGGTCGAAGAGCATTAGAGATGCATTAATTCCGTTCTACAGATAAGAAGTAGTTCCACGGCCCTACATACATATATACTCGAAGGTCCGTCGTGCGTGAAAGTGACGGTTCCTTTGAATAATATTTAAAATTCCGTTAAAATGAAAACATTTGTTACCTAACTCATAATGATAGAAAAAGTCACTTTCGTTTGGACCTAATGAAATGATCATGCGTCATTAAAAGAATTATTTTTGAGAAAAAAGAGAACATAAATTACATTTAATATTTTATTTCGGTAATATCCTGAAAATTTTTAAATTAGCCTCATATTAAAACTTATATTTTTTAATTTTTAAAAATTGACAAACTAATTAGAAAGAATTGTTAAAAACTGACTAATTAACTAGGAATTATTTCATCACGTTTATGTCTTTCAAATTCACTTTGTATAAATTAATAATGATAATAATGATAGATAGAAAATTTATTTTAGAATTTGAAGCGTTCAAATTATGTGATGTTTACACACAAACGCAAACGGTATAGGTTTGAATAAAAAAAACCACAAGAAACTTTTCAAATAGCCTTACCAAGGAATTCTCAAAGAAACTAGCAACGTTACTGATCATTTGATGTGAATAACATAAAACTTGTACCCACTACACTGCATTATTCGGAATGAAGAAAGGGAGGGAAATAAAATAGAGGCAGAGCGGGAAAGAAAGAGAGACGAGAGAGATGATGGAGGTGAAAGAAAAAGAAGCGTGAGAAGCGGAGAGAGGTGGGAGGACGAAGAAGGTAGCTGATGAACGATGAAGAAAGAAGAAGAAGAAGTGAAGATAGCGGGGAACAGAAGAAGAGAGAGTACCGTCTAGAGAGTATAGTTGAAAGAGGGCATTGCGTCCGGCGCAGTGACCTACTATCTTCGGTTCGACGGCTCGGCTATGTAGTCAGCCGGTTAGAGTGTGTAGTATACACACGGAAGAACACGCACGACAGGGGTATAACAGGTACACAAGGCGTAAATGTGGATGCGCCGGCCACGTATTTCCTCCTACTTTATCTTCCAACACCGGCTGCATTCGGCATTATTATTATATCGACGTTTATTTCGCTGTCACGCTGCTGCGCGAAAAGAAATATGTAAATTATAGCGTACACAACCCTCCTGCAGTGTCTCCCGACGCTCACCGCATCTCTGTTTGCTCGTTTCTTTCGATAAATCTCGAAATATTGAAGCCAATTACAAATTGGACGGCCGTAACGCGCTAGTTTCTCGCGACGCGACTCTTGATTCGATTCTCATCGTGTTTTCTCCCATCAGTTATTATATTAAACGTCGTTACGCTCAACATGTCTCCCCTCCTTACAGTGTCTTGTTGAGGAGAGTGCCTGCATACAATGCGGGTAAATAATACACGTAAACGAAACGGGCACAGAGATTTGATCTCCATGGCTGCGAAATAAAATTAACGCAAAGATTTTTTAACTTTGTTTTAAAAATTATAATATATCGCTTAGCGCGAAATTTGCCAAAGATGTCCTTTGTCTTTATCGGAATTGATGATAACATAAATTGCCATGATCAATTAAGTTATTAAAGCAATGTTAGCACGTAAAATGTTTTTTCTTAAGCTTTTAGAAGCAGCATGTATAAAAAAACTTCCATTAAGAGAGCATCCATAAGAATACCAATAAAACACTTTGAAGAATACATACTAATCTCCACTAATCTCCTTCTCTTTAACAAATACCACGTGAGAATACCTAATTATTACAAATCAAATCGCACGAAGTAATTGCCCTTATCGTTGATAAGGAGATCTCTCAAAAATCATTAATTCACTTCCCACGGCAAGAAGTAAATTCCCACGCGAGCAAAACAATCACCAGACGATGATCAACATTGTTAACGAACGTCCCCCCGAGCGTATCCGTATTTACCGATTATACGACGCGGTCAAGCTGCTTCATTCAGACTTTTGCCTCGGAAGGCATCAGCTCGTCGCGGCTATATATGTGGCACAGGCAGAGCCCCGCGGCTACGGTGATTCCTCTTAAACATTAACTTAACGTCGTGTTGATTCGCGGCCAGCGGCACGTGCACACGTCGCATAGCGGTCCCGGAGATACGCCGAACATCAATGAAGTATCACTTTTTGCCGGGGATGAATTTTTTAACGGTTACGTCAGTTTTTTTAACGGTCGTCGAAGTGTCGGTCGCCTCAAGTATCTCCGGATTTCTCCGAGATCGCCGATCCCTTGCGAATTAGCGAATTTCTGGGATGATGTCCTTTAACAAGAGACGAGATAAGAGAGGGATTTGAGAACGCCTGGTGAAACGGATCTAAGCGAAGTTTTCAATAAAAAGAAGAATGCTCCCCACGAGTTCGATAAATACCGAGAATATTTGCGAATTTTTTTAATTTGAGATATCTCTGAGGAGGGGACTATCCGGAAAATAAACATAGCGTTAAAAAATTAAGAAATTTCTGTAATTGTTATTACCAGCAAAATTTACATTATCGCCGATGTATGTGCTTGACAGATTTAATCAATATTGAGAGCGACATGTTGCTAGGGGACACGCTGGACACCGAGTCGCGCCGGTAATTCTGTTTCTAAATGTATATAATTCACAAAACGTCACAAAACGTAAAGATACAATATACACACTACAGGTGCGTAAATAACTTCACCCATTTTGTGCGGCGCGGCATAACGGTTACCGTATTAACGACCTGTCTGTCACTTTGAAGGAGGGAGAATACGCTCTAACCGCGAGTAGTAATCTTCGTTGTTCAACTGAGAATTATTGCGCAGTGAAATTACAATGTCGATCGTCGTGGCATGCAAATTTACTGTGAGGTATTATGAACGGGCGTATCGTGCGATGCACTTAGACGGGAATGCAGTAATCGGCAGAGTTAGAAAATTGACAATGTGCTCGCAAGATTGATTCGTTTGATTTATTTGCGGAATAAATTTGCAAGGATACGTCAGTATCAGGCACTGTCGTGTCTATATTCATTCATTTAGAAAAAAGAGAGATTAAATGAATAGATTAAAGGTGAGTAAATGATTAATGAACAACTGTTAAAGATTTGAAAGCTCTTTTATTGTTTCTATAAGCTGAAAGGAAGGAAAATAAGCTGAGAGAGTGTCAAAATGCCGAAATTTTTATAAGGTTTACGAAAATATTGCTTCATGCCGAACTTATTAATTATTGTTAATACACAGGCGATTTAATGCTATGATTAATTTTTAAGAAAGTAATTTCTCACTCACGGCCAATAGTAAGGGCAGCGATAAGAGAAAGGCCGTCTTCCGTGTATTCCGCCACGTCCTCTCCATTATGTGCGTGTCCTCTCTGTAATAAAAAGAAAAAAACCCTGAAAAATTGATAGTCACATTATCGTAAGCATTGTGTAATCTATCGATCCAAAGATGAAAATTTTCGAATAATTTTTGTTTACCAGTAACATGAGTTCAGTACAATAAGAAAGTAACGTTATTAAAACGAACTTAATAATAACATAGTATAAAAACATATACAGTATAATTAAATAAAACCTTGACAGTCATCAATTAAGAGTGCAAGAACAACAATGAAATCGGAGCATAATCGTCAATTTTCTCGCCGGTCGGACGCGCGAGTGGCACATATTTTTGTCAACAGTTGCACGAAAAACGTTACGCAATGAACATTTGACCCACATCTCAGAACACAAAACTTACAATCAGAAATGCTCCCAATTTAATCCTAAAACAAATTTACACTCGCGCAACACCCCGTGAAGTCGCCGTGACACATCCTAGACTTTACAATTCCTTAAAGTGCTCAATAATCACAATCTGCAATAACGAAAGGCAACTGATTTTACTTCACGAAAATTTACTTCACGATATTCGCTCATCTGTTTATTGAAATCCAAATTAATATCCCGTAATCTTGACATACGCAGAGAATTTGCGCAAGCGCAACAATACCGGATCAAACTCAGATAATATCTCTCGCGAACATACGAATGCACGCGCGACTACGACAGCTCCCTTGCGGAATGCGGAATGCATTCGGGACCAGTCTTGCGGAAGAAGGACATTAATCGATGCACCTCATTGCCGTGTTCTTCCAGTTCCTGGGCGCCTCGTTCTACCGAAACCCGCGATCACTTGAGCGATCCCCCCGCGAAAATCACCTGCTTTTCCCCCTTAACGAACCCACGAATGCACCGACCGCAACGGGGAAAGCTCCAACCACCTGCGTCAGTTGGTCCTCATCGGACCTCTACGCTTTTTTACTTCTCTCTTAATTTTCTTTTCTTTCTTCCTTTGCTTTTTACCGTCGTGCTCTCGTGTGCGACCGCAAGGATTCGACGGGCCCAGAGGTGATTTTCCTGGCCGACGGGGATCGACTGAAGGTGCGAGCCACACTCGTCTCGGCCACGAGCCACGTCCCAGTGACCTACTGAAGATCTCGATCGTGCTCGTCCGTCGCCCCTCTCACCCTCCCTCCTGAACACGACGTAAGGCCCAAACAGGCCCACCGTCGACGGCATTGCCCCCACCATTGCACTCCGATCGTTCCTACTCTTTTTTTCGCTCTCGCGTTCCTCCCTCTTTCTCTCTCCCAAGAGCGCAGGGACCTCGTGGCACAGGTGAAAGACACGCGGAACGAGATATCCGCGTCACGCGTCTCGACTGACTGTTTTCATTAAATAAAAAAAAAAGATTTTCGATGAAAAGGTTAAAATTAGAAATGCCGTAACGAGAAAGTGACGTAAGTCATGTTCGCTGCAACGTACAACGCTTCCACTTCTTGCAATAACGAGTTCTGCACGCTTCCATATGTAAACTGTAACCGGAACGCGAACAGCCGCGAAGATTACGTATGAAATTTCGGAGGGTTTGTGCCGCGAGGGGACTCCAAAGTTATATGACGCAAACGACCGTACCTTCGACAGTAGGAGATTTCGAAAATGTCTTCATCAATTTTTTTTCTAGACAGCGGAATTTCGGGACGCGAACCGTCCGTCGTCGCAACGAGAAGATGGAGTGAGAAGATGGAGAGAGAAAAACGAAGCATCTGTAATGGGATACTCGGCTCGTGACTCGAATAACACAGTATCGCGAGATCCCGTGATGGAAACCAGAAGCGATGTACTTGCGAACATCTCCCTGCTCGCTCCAATTTCAAAAAATCGCACAGAGAAAATCGCAGAACTTCCCCGTTGAAACCGTTTCGTTTCCCCTCCGTTTGAGAATTGAGTCACAACACACGAACAATTGCTGATCTTTTCTAAGTCCAATTTCGCGAATCGTCCTCCGGACGGCTGTCATACATACCGGTGTCGGGAGTAAAGGACTGCGCAAGCAATGCACAAGATTTCGAAACACTCGCGCAGAATACAGAAGCGACTTGCTTCGAATTTGTTACAATTTCTTCCGAAACGGATTTCCCTTCGTAAACGCTTTCTTCTTCATTTGCGCGATTTGCGGAATACCGCGCAATCTCTAACATCATCTTTAAAAAAATATCGTCGAATAAATGAAACAAGCTTATCGGACAAATGATTGATTATGAATATCCATCGGATGTGTGCTCTCTCGTAGACTCGATTCACTCGAATTGTTTGGCGCTTTCGTTTTCATTTCTCGAAATCTTCGCAGAGAGCAATGCGTTCGCAACGATTTGCATAATACCACGACCGATAAGAACGAAACTCGAAAGCTAATCGACTGCAATGAGTCTGACCTAGATTTCTCACCCGCATGGGTGCTAACTCGTCCATCCGGAAATAGCTTATGGTAGCCGAGGGGATAACGATACGGTAGATAATACGCGAAAGTGCGAGTGAACGCGTTCTCTTTCGCGTACGCTTCTTTTTTTTCTTTTTCTTCAACGTTTGATTTTCTCGAGCGCGAAGATTACGATGCGCTAATATTTCCGGTAGACAGATCTTCCATGCACTTTTATTCAGTATCTTTGATCTCACTCATTATAAAAATGCTTTTATTTTTATATTCTGTAACATCATAATTTGTCGTCTTGTCAAATTAAAAAAATATTTCTAAATGATAACGCGATGTTAGCTTTTTATTTCCGCCAGAGTTTATGAAGTAACGACCCTTATGTGTTGAATTAACGTCATGAATAACAATGTAGAAAGTGTCGACGACCTTTGCCACGAAACGTTCGAGAAAAAAAAAGAGAATCCATAGACGGTTTCCGGGTTACTTTAAAAAGACTTTGCTTCTTCGATCATTCAACTTGTCCATCGTCCGTCGTGTTATCACAAACTCATGCAAGTTTAATCGATGCCTCATTAAATCTTCATCATTTGTTTATGAGTAATAATTACTCCATTCGCTACGTCGCACACGATTCTGGTTAAATTCGAGATCAACCAATTATATTTTTTTTTCTCGACTGACAAATTCAAGCAGGGACACGACATTTCAGAATCAACCAAACTATCCCGGATATTTATGTGATTACAGCGAGATGTACTTTTGCCAACATGATTAATTTAACGATGATTATTTTACATGGAGAGCTTTATTCTAAATTATTACTTTCTTATAATAAGATTAGTTTCAAATGACAGCATAACATTGTCTATATATTATTCATTATTATTATATTTTATTGTTGAAAGCAATTTTAAATCTAAAAATTGTTGAAGAAAGTGTTTTCTTCAATAATCAAGATATTATTTTAAAAGGAAAAGATTTCATTTTTTATGCGTATGATTCTCATTCTTATATATCTAATAATATAAATATTCAGAAGAAAGTCGGGCATG
Organism: Crematogaster levior; assembly: GCA_901521435.1. Taxonomy (NCBI): domain Eukaryota; kingdom Metazoa; phylum Arthropoda; class Insecta; order Hymenoptera; family Formicidae; genus Crematogaster; species Crematogaster levior. Next base: position 412,647 of record CABEGB010001325.1, read on the forward strand.
ATTATCGTGGACATCGAGTACAATGCACGTGAACGCAACGAAACGAAAATTCGAACAGACTCGCTGATGTCCCAAAAAGGTATATCGATAGAAAGGTGGGCTACTAAGAGAAAGCGGCCTCGAAAATTAATCACCGGTATCGTAATGCCCTATCGAAAATCGTGAGTCCAGACGAAAGCGGTCTATTTCAAACAAACCGAACTTCAAGAATCTCGTTCCGGAAACCCAAATCCTCCGACGAGGATCTTCCACAGAGAAAAGGAGAGGACTACCTACTTATGTGCGCTATAAAATCCGGTATTTACGTATACTTCGGCATTTACATATGCATACATAAGCGCGTGACTCGCGAGAAACTGTACAATCTGACAGTCTGAGGAATAGCCAAACGGAGAGTCTAATATTTAAAAGAAAGAGAGAGAAAGAGAGAAAGGACGACATTTGTATGTAGAATCTAAGACGTACACATAGTAAGAGAATCCTGTTTTCAAGTACGCGACATAAAGACGGCGACATGAAATCCAGATATGAACAGGTTCTTAATTTTAGAAAGCAATTCCGCGTGAATTGATAACCTGAGAATTGATAAGTATAAAGTTTATAGCACAATATAATGTCATAGTAACCAGGAATGTTTTTTTCTTATTTTGTTCAATGTCATATCAACTGGTAATATCATATCACGTAGCTAAATATATACACATGCATATACACATATCGTTTATCTGATTATACATAATAAATTTTCATTACGAGTTATGAGGACACGAGGACAGTGACAGAAAAAGCAAAAGATGCAATAGTTATATATCATATAAGTTACATAAATATACGAAGTAAAACACGAAAAGCACGAGAAAGCGATCAGGTGAAGCACGACCTCATTTCTTATCAACGACGCATAATTACTGTTAATTTCTTTTTACTAATCAGAAAACTGATTACATAATCACGCCTAGCTGAGTGAAGAAAAAGACTTCCGCACAAACATCACAGCAATTTACACACTTAACGCAGAATATAAATAAGATCACTTTTGCACACAAAATCATTGTTAATCTGCTTTTGAAAAAATGTTATACGATTCTAATTTGCTTCTCTCGTATCCTCAGATCTCGATTTTTCCAATAATTTCTTCATTAACTTTCTAAATATTCAAATTATTTTTCGATATCATAATCAATGCTAATGTAGAAGTTTCTTGAAATAAAATAAAAGAATAAAATTGATCGATTAATTGTGTTTAAGCAAATCGATGTTTAATTTGCTCACACGTAAAATAAAATGTCCAAAAAGGAAACGCTGTAGATAGATCCCTGCGATGTGGAAAACTTGTCTTACAACACCCAAGTTTGCTCGTTACGGAAATCAGATATCCGGCGATGCGCGAGCATAGTTCCCTCCTTCCGCGTTATTATTTTACTGGGCCATGTGGTGCAACCCTTTGTTCGCCACATGCATGACAGGTGTGTGCTCGTGACGTAACAGCGGTACCGTTATACGCGAGACATACACGCCAGGTGAAACCCTACAAGAATGTGACGCGACATGGAAACACCATGACGCCGTGCGCCAAATTCAGGCGTTCCCGTGAAAGTGACTCGAATGGCAAGGTTCCGCACAATAAACCGCAACCGTGCGACGATCGAGATATTTATAGCGGTACTAGATTTTTTTTTGCATACATCATAACTCGCGAATCGTTCCTTCGAATCTCCGAGGAGAAGCTGGGAAAGCGAAGCGGCGTCTTAATTCTTCATTACTATGATTAGACTCGGATAGCATACTATTGTAACTGCTGCGATGACAATCTCAGTCCAACAAGTAAATTACGTTGAATTACTTGAAAATAACGTCAATTATATATTTCACTTGTCTTTTGAAAATGATAAAAAATATAATTACGCGTGAAAGGAATCATTTTTTGTAATTTACGGGTATCTATATTAGAATTTATTATGTATTCATAATAATTGATAATAATTGGCAAAATTAAATTAATTTATACATAATAACTTTACCGATAGACTTAGCCATATTAATAATTTTAGTATAATTGAAATTGTCGTATTACATCAGTTCTTTCTCTCGTTCGATGTCATTAGATTTAATCGTTATAACAATTTTAGTACAATTGAAATTAACTCTTTCTCTCGTTCGAAATCAGCGATCATATATTCGAACCGTTCGCCAAAATTCACAGAAATATCTCTTACACAGCTGGCACGAGTGATTTCTAGATCCGTTCTGCTGGGCGCATGAAATTGCACTCGGTGGCCTTTCTAAGAGCGTAGGAACTATTACGAATGCGTTGAATTTCAACGGCTAACGAGCCCCGCCGCGATCGCATAACCGTGCCCAGAAAAGCGGAAAATCATGCCGCGACAAAAGGAACTTATGGAAACCTGGTAGAAAGCATAACGGACTGCTGCACGGCTAAGAGGATCAGAGGATAAAGTTCAATTGCCTCGTGTGCCATCTTTCGAAAATTGTCACCCGCCTTCTTCTTCTCCTCTCCCCTTGCCCGCCGGCTAATCAACTTTATTAGTATTAGTAGTCACGAGAGAAACTTCATCGCAATGAAAATTTCTACTTAACTGTTCGACTTCAGTATTCATTGTCGGATTAATCGGAGTGTATATCGATTTCGTTCGAGCGCGATCACGCGGATGTGTTGGAGCATGACGTTTGCTATCAAGGAGTTAGACGCGTGGTCTCATCTTCTCTCGCCTCCTTACGAACCGCCGCGTCGCGTAGCAGATGGTCTCCCTCTACCTACACGCGGCCTTATTCCTGACATAGAGCCGGAGAAGGAAGGACGCGCCTCTGCGCGAGGAGAGATGCCAGAACGCTGACATACTGACTCGCTACCCCACATACCCTTTTGCCTTTTCGACATGTGCTCGCGCGAGTGGGGGAGAAGAGAGAGACAGTCAAAAGAGGAAGCGTATACCGGCGCTCTTCTCTCCAACGATAAAGAGAAGCCGCGGTTTCGCGCATTTATCGAAAAGACAACACCAAAAACGATGAAATAATTAAATGCGAGAACAAATTCCTGAGCCGAGGAGAAATTATAATTTTTGAGGAAATCCAGCAAAGAGCTAATTATCTAATAAACACTATACTTGCTTTAGGGTAATATTGCATTTGTCGTACGATAAATTTTTTGAGCGTATTGATCGGTTACGAAGAAAGAAAATTTCTAGGATTCGAAAACTTTTCTATGCAACCAATCAACGCGGTTATAAAATTTATCACAACAAATATAATATAATATTACATCCTTTTTTCTAAAAATAAAAAAAAATTCCAACATCGAAGAAGAGAGGAAATGTATCGCAGTTAGTTTTTAGTGGACATCTGTTCGATGAGCACTGTCTCATCTGCCATTGTGTGTTACCGGTCTTACTTTCACCGTCAGAAAAGAGCGCAGCAATCGTTGTGTCCAACGAAACGTACGCATATCGCACCACAGACAGTTGTGTCACTGGTCACATATCGATTAACACATATCAATTGGTCACAAACCTCTTTTCCTTTTCGTGGTTTAGCGAGCAGCTCGATATAATCCTATTGGCACACACACTTGGCACTTGTGACTTCTTCCTATCGCGTGTCCTTCCTTATACCGCGTTCCTCTTCTTCGATGGTTCTCCCACCTTGGAGCCGGAAACGCTCGAAACGCTCGAGAGGAAAAGATGGATCTCTTTTCTTTTTCTTTTGCACGACCGGAGCGCCGGAGAAAGGAATATTTTGCTCGGTATTCGATTATCAGATTATTCGTTTCGAAAGACACCGGTGACTTTGGTGAGTGCGTTAGTTGTGAGCACGCTTGAAACGACACGCGGCCTATATACTCTCCCCTCTCGAAGTCATTAGCTTTCACCGAAAACCACCTCGGCCGCTCCGACATGCTCGTCGGCTAGTGGAAAAATCGAAATTCTACATTTCGTCACCTGTCCTGTATTACCGGTTACTTTTACGAAAAAAAAAGAAGAAGAAGAATAGGAGCCCTCCAATCCGCATCGTCCAAACATCGAAGTGAGAAGCCCTTTACGTCCTTGAGTGTGCGTCATTCCGTCGCTTTCTTTTTTGTTAATCACCACCGCGCCGGGTTGTAACGCGGCCGAGGCTGAATCAGCTTCAGTACGACTCATTCTATCTCGGTTACATCGGCGCGATGGCGGAAGTCGAACGCAGGCCGGATGCCAGCGAAAGTCCTCGGTTGCCCACGTTCAGGGCCACGGCCTCAGAAACGTGGCGCTTTTATTGTACTTGCACTTCTCTGAGATTATTGTAATACTTATCGGAATATCGATCGTACAGTTTTTACAGCATCAATTTCGTACATTCTAAGAAGAAAAATAGGCCGCGTGTTGATACACTTTTATTTATAACTTCTTTGTTTTCAAATTAATTTTGATTACTGGATAGATTACTGGATAGATCTAAATTTCAAAAAATTAGTTAATGAAAAAGAATAATAGTTCTCATTTACTGCCTTTCAACCCTGATGACAACCATACGTGGCTCAAATATATATTACATTTTTCCACTCCCCTCTCCCCTTAACAAAAATTTAAAAAATCCAAACTTTACACATTACGTTAAAAAAGTAAATAAGAAGAAAAGGAATCGTAATTATATCTTACGGTAGATTTAAGTGATTCAATAACTTAAAAATTTTTTTATAACATACACCTAATATATGTATAATATTATCAGTGTTTCTCGATCACTAAAATTGAAGGTAGGGTTAAAAAAACTTTAAACGACGATCCACGCTTTAACATTCTAAGCCCTTTAACTAAATCCTTGCTACTTTACTTCAATCGCTGTGGAAATGAAATCAAGATTGAGATATCTTAAGTTAAGTTCAACGAATTCCTCTCTTCTCTCCTTGAGACAACTATGAAGTTTAGAGTAAGAGTTAACTCAAGGTAATATTTCAAATGACTCTTATCCTTCGACGTAGGATTAAAGAACAAAGTTTAGGAGGTTTCATCTCGCGCTTGTAAAGATGGAAAAGAATTCGAGGGCAACGAACCAGGCCGAGAATCCGAGAAATATTTCCAAGAAAGACGGATACCGGAAGGAAAGTAACACTCGCCGGTAACGATCGTCGCAAAGGTCCTCACCTAGGTGAAGGTCAACATGTATTACAGTATTATTAAACGTCTAGTTTCTTCTCTCGATCATCCGCAGATACAAAGCTCTCGTGCGCGAGCAAAGGAAGAATTACGTGTGTAACGGGCTGTTATAATAGCAAGTTAAGCACAACTACACGAATCCTGATTATTCGGGTCAAGGAAACTCTCCAATTTACTCGTCACTGAAAGCGGAGAGGCATCGTCGCAGCAACATACATAAAATAATATCTAAATATTTTATTTAGAATAAAACATTTACCAACACCGATCGATGAGATTAGCATGATCCAATTATGTCTTTACGATAAAACTTAACGTTATCGCCAGTTTGGTACAAGTCAATATATAATTTTCTTGATACGTACGTAGCTTGTTACAGAACTTGTTACCATCTTCTTCGACGAGTCAACATCACTTTAGGCTTTTGAAGATCTTAACAATTATGAATGGAGTATCGTGGGTTTCTTTTCTCACAGCGATAATTGTACTAATTAATGTACGACGTTATTGATGAAACAATGGGCTAATGTATGCTAATTGATGTTAATTGAAAGCCTTATAGGCATCGCCAGAGGCAGGACAATGCACCGCGTGTTTTGCGAAACGAATCATTGACATTCCACCCTCGTTCTCTCTTTTTTTCTCCTTTTCTATCTTTATCTCTCTATGTCTCTCTCGTTCCGTCTCCTCGAGCAGATCCAATTCCGAAAGAAAGCTGCGCGAACAAATTCCGCGTCGGCCGGAATGGTGAAATTGCGCAATTTTTCCTCGTGCTCTGACGTCAGCGACCATTCAAGAGAGCGCCGCGCGGCTTTCACACGGATCTTGCTTTGTTGTCTAGATACCTACATAAGTAGAGACTCATTGCAAGAGCTTGACCAAAGAAAGGAAAGATTATGGTAACAAATAAATTTCATCCCGTCTTGCCTTTTGCATCGGGTGTCCCATCTTCCCAAAGAAACTTGACGTATATTTCACTGTCGAGGCGTTAATTTCAAATTTATCACTGACGATTAAAAAGTATTTTTTAAATTATTTTTTAAAGTATTAAAAGTCAAATAGATAATAGAAAGTAGGCTTTTCGAACTGAATCTTATTAAATTCACGAGAAATATGAGGCCCACTTGCCAACATGTATAATGTAACATGTATAACGTCCTTATTCCAAATTTCGAGAAATGATAAACTCTCTCGTCAAATGACTACAATAAAAACGCATTTTATTAAATTAATTTCTAATTTTTTATTATATATAACTTCTAATATTCTCCTAACAAATATCTCTGGGACGCTCTGTACATTCTTCCACGGTAGCTGAACTAATATCAAGGTAAAATGACACAAGCTCTTTTGTAGGCTGAAAAAAAAATACGACAAAATTGCGGTTGTTAACTGCAGACCTCGGGAGTAGAAACAGGCCAAGCCCAAAAATCAATAATTTGCAGCTAAAAGAACAGCCCGTATGAGAAGTTGAAAGAACATGTGCAGCACCAATATTGGATATACTCAATTAATATTTATCTGAATTCATATTTATAAAAATATCATCATATCTTTACGATATTTTTCAGAATATGCGCCACTTTAACAGCCTACAATAAAATACATAATTAAAAGCCATCATGTTGTAAGCGATGCTACAGTTTTATCGAGAGAAAGCATTAGCTCGATAATTGTATGTATAATTTACTGGAACATTTTGATGGACATAGACGCATCGGATAGATTTATTCCGACATCTCGTAAACTAGAATTAAAACGCACGCCAGAGATATATATCCTGGTTGTCTAGCAATGCCATGCTTTACCAAAGTATTTTACGTTTATTTCGGTCACGGTGCTCTCACCGATCAAGCTTAAGTGGATATGTCAACTTCCAATGCAAATCTAACTTCGCCGCGCGAATGTCATTACCCGTATCGTATCCGACGCGTAACGGCCGCCCATCGCTCAGAACGCCCGGGTGACACGAGTTGGAAAACGGTCTTTTTGCAAAACGGTAACGTTGGATATCGCACGTTCGGAGGACTTTCTCCCGAGCCGCGCGCACGGTGTGTGTGTACGAAGATCCGGTATTCTTGGCATACAACGTACCAGTCTGGAACAGTTACCGTAGCCTCGGGAGAGCAATTAGACTCTTGCGATTAAAGCTCTAATCTCTCGGATATTCCGCGCGGCTGAAACTCGTCTTCGGATTACACTGCGGATACGCAGAGCGGATACGCGGACGCTTACGAGACGCGACCGATGCAACGTTGCGTCTGAATCTCTTCCTCATCTTCATATCCATATGTCCATATCGAGTCAATGCATTACGCATTCACGCAGACGGCAGGAGTGACAAATCCTCAATCTGACGATTTTTGCGCATTGCACTTCTCTTCCTCCTTCGCAATAAAGCTAATGTTTCCCGTTATAGAAACTAAAGCTTATTACAACAAGGTCATTTTGACTTTCATTCAAATGATACACGCTTTGTCTATCATTAACGAATTATCGCTCTTGTAAATTATAAATGGAGAATTACAGAGTTCGAAAAATGTTGTCGCTTTTGGCCTCATCAACGCGGAAATTAAAGAAACCCTCTGAACTGATATATAATGAATAGATTGGCACTTTCCGAGGCGCCACGAGATACGCGAAGGTATGCAGCCGCAGGTCTGACCGATTTCTCATCCAGTAGTTCACCGAAACTAGGAATTCGACGACGTATCGAAAGGGGCAGATCACGTCGATTTCGATCGCGTTGCCACAACGTCCGGCTAAGTCGAACGGAAGATTTAGTCGTGACACACTTTCGGATCACAAGGATTCTTCACGTACCGCGCCCACGAGATTAATATTGTATCGCATTGTATCCACGCAACGCGTCTCGGAATGTAATATCGGATGCGAATGACTCGTGATTCGCGACGGACAAAGAGCAGTTAATCCTCGCACATTCGATATTAAACGGATTAACCCACATATCGATATATGTACAATCACGTGACCCATCTAGAAATCTTGAACCAAAAAAGTGGTACATGGAGTTTCACGATGCGAAGCTCTCAAGGTCGTAACGACAACGAGTAAGAGAAATCAAAACGATGTTAGAATTAAATTAGAAAAATAAATTAGACTTTCCCGCAACTTGTGCCCGAATCTACGAAAATCTCGTCAAGTTCAATGTACATATTTCGAGACGCGGAAGCATCTTGCAAACTGGGAACAAAATGAGTGACAAAAAATGCTGACAAAAAATACACAATGCTGACAAAAAATTAATGATTATTAATTGCAGAAATTGCTTGACGTAAAGGACGCAAAAAATAAGCAACGGTATATCGCGCGATATCACGTGCTAGTAAAATCAATAAATATCTTCTCATGGATGGTGGAAAGACGCGGCTGAACGTTTCGGGTTCTCAGTGTATCGAGACGAGTAGAGAAATTGTTCGAAGCAGATACACACACATCGATCACGACGCATCTGGCCAATTATCCGCGCGTGAGATGAGATCTCTCAACGATCCTCCGACAATCGCTTTGTGGGCGTTTATTACAGGCACCGCGGAGCATGCGATTCGCGGCGTCTACCTATACGCGCCCGTAATTTTGGGTCACTGAATCGCTGACTTTCTTCCGTCGTTTCACCGTCCGGGCACGACGCGAGGGAACAAGAACACGTGGTGTAGAGTGCATTCGCCAAACCTTGACGAAAAGAACCGGCTGGTAATTACGGTGCGGGATAAATCTTCGTTGCGTTTGTCGAGCGACGCTCGCTCAAGACGCGTTACGACGCCGTGCAATTGTCACGACAAGATGCATGAACTTGATTCAATTCACTCATTTAGCACGAAAACGTAAATAAATCGTAGAATAAGAACTTGAAGATATACGGGTAAAATTTAATCGTACGAAATAATAGTGTGCAAACTGTGAGCTATCGAGAAACAAACATTGGATTGGAGGTCATAAAATTTTGAAGAGATTCTGATACCTAAACTTTGTACTTACGGTTAAGGACAAACTTGCTGGTTGTCTCCAATATTATTTCAAACAGAAGAAATTAGTTTCATGGATACATCCATCTTATTCAATCAATAATAAAAAATATATTTGTTTGTAACTTTGTCCTTTTCTTTTTCTCTTAAAATGTATGCAATTTATTTTAATGTGTAAAAACTGTATGTATGAAGATATTAAAAAATTATTAAATTTTGTACATACATATAAATTAAAACGACTAATTTTTAGAATTATAATTATTCTCATATTATGCTCTGTCTGTACGGTAAAAAATGATAAAAAATTAATGAGTCGTATCAAATTTTTAAAGAAGAGAGTCGCAAGCATAAATAATAAATAATAAAAATTTGCATATTATTTGAATAGAATACACCGTAAACTTTTCACAGGAATTACAGAAAGACTTTGAGAGGGACACTTCTGCATTTCGTAGCAATAAACTTCACAAACGACAAAAGAGGCGAGATACACCGAGATTTTTATACAGATTCGGACACAAGCTGCAGGAAAGTTTCTAATTTATTTTTAGAACGTTTATTTGAACTTGTATCATTCTGCTGTTACAGAGAAAAAAAAGGAATTTTCGTTTTTTTTTTACGTTTAATAGAAAGCGTAACTGAATGCTAATAAGACTAATAAAAGACTCTGTCAATTCAGTAATTTATTTTTAATTTCCTCATGGTTCAGGAAGGAGGATCAGGATTTCTAGGGCGATCCGTAGATTCGGAATCTTAGTGTGTCAGTGTGTCTATATGCTAATCGGCGATGAAAAGTTTAACGTTATAATATAGTGTGCACGTGTATACTACCTGCCGTCTAGCTCACGCACGCGTGTGTCACATGTAAATTGTGATACACATCAAATCCCTTGACGTGCGATCATACTCGCGTTAAGCTCCTCTTCGTGCGACGGTAGAAAGTAGTCTCGCATCTCCGATATTCACATCGTTGCACCGCGCTACGTGCGCGGTAACGTGCAATCGCGAAATGATCGCGAAAGTAGAGAAGCCGTTTGCGAGTCCGCAAAATTTGCCTTCCAGCATCGGAGCCGCGCGCGTCGTCGTGTCAGAAAAATTACATCCAATTAGCTACGTCCTAGCAGTTGTCAAAAAAGCGGCTCATAAATATGGACAACATGGTAATCCGAAAGCATTTTATTATGACGTTCCGTCAGTCACTTTAACAACCTGGGATACCATAAAAATTTAATCTTGCCCCAAATCGTATTCGCGATACGTATTACAACCATAACGACACACGTAGACGGCAGTCGTAAAAATAAACCGGCTTTATTGTGTTTACTTGCACGTTTTATTAGCGCAATGGGACGAAAAAATATACATCGACAGAAGTGGACGTCGTCTCGTAAAATAGCAGAAGCACGAGACTCGCGAGAGGCAGCTGCTCTCTTTCGTTTCGGTTTAAACTACTTTTCACTAAAATTAGCCATCCCCGCGAAATGGTACCATTTCACGCAGCATTCACGCGGTAATGTGACCAAGGACCGGATGCGCTGGTATCGCTCTAACGCCGTTTAACTAAATTTTCTCCGTCACTCCGCGACACGGTCTGCATGTAGGTCTGTTGTTTAAAAAGGGATAGCGAGCCCGGGATTAGTGAACCCAGACCGTCGCTCAGTCCACGAATCCACGGCAGAGGATGGTATTTAGCAAAGTAGGTATCTATGCCTGCCTCGCGTATGCATCTCACGGCTCGCCGGTGAAATGTTAGAGGCACTCTTATCGCGCCGTGAATTGTAATTCTCGCAGGTTGCACAATACCGCCGCATTTCGTCGTGTCATCCCGTTAATCCGTATTAATCGAAAACTCTTTCTTCTCGCAATTATCCGCGCAACCTGATTTAAATAACGAAAGAATTGGCACGCGCGACCGATATTTTCGACTGTCATAAACTCTTTTTTTTTTACAATAACTTTTGAATGATTTCAGAACTTAATTAATTTCGCAATAAATTCTTCACCTTATAAGTTTGACATTAAGATCCATTTATCCCAAAAATGTAAATCGAATTTAGATTTCAAAAAATTGATGAATCACTGCGGTGAAAGTCTGACAAACCAAGTCGGCTCGCAGCTCACCAATCATATGCCAGTTTGACGTCAATTAATTCCCTTCATTTAAATTTGTAAAAATACTACTGGCAAAGAGAATGATCGTCGTTATAGTTAATTAATTTCTTTTTATATCGATGGACATATACAAAGACTTTAGTCTACAAAAAAATAGACATGATGATTGAACGGATGTTCAATCAAACTATAACGGTAATTCGATGAAAAATTCCCAAAGAAAATTAATCAGTATCGGTAATTGTGCAATCATCAACTAGTTCTCGCGTACTAAAAACCGCATACTTTCTCTCGAAAGAAGTCGTCGCGTTATTCATCGATGATTAGAAATGGAAAAAAAAACCATTCACTGCCCGATTACCATTCCCGATTACGTTGACGTCACTAAAAAGCGTTCCATTTTCACTTTTCTAATATCGATACGATGACGATGTCGTTAAACCAGTCGACACGCTCACTTTCACCACCCACGCATCAATTTTCTGTACCGGCCGACCGCCTACCGTCACGCATTTGCGTGACAATGATTCACCGTCGGTTCAACCCCGTTTCTACTCGATGAATATCCTTCTCGCATTCTTGTATCACCGTCACTTACCGTTTTGTTATAAAGGTCTGCGGTAAAAACAAGGAGATTTAAATCCGGGTCGCTTCTCATCAGAAATTATCGCGAAACGAAGTTAATCCTTTTACAGACTGTTCCATTCTTTCGGGAGCTTAATTAGCGAAGCACCCTTCATTTCTCGCTCCCTCGTAATTAAAAAAAAAATACTGTAATCCCCTTCGGGTATCACGGAGAAATCGTGTATTGGTTAATAACTCATTTACGAAAGTAACAAAATGGCACATTATAATACTTTCGGTATGTATTTTTAATCCGAGCATGAACGAGTGAAAGGGAGGATAATTCATTGCTATTTTCATACCGTCTTTCGTGTGACAATGTGTGTCTATAAGCAGAGCTACTGCTTGCTTTCACTTTTATCGCTTCGCCTCTTGCACGACACGCGACTGCCGGATGTCCGGATATAGAATGACGTCAATGAAAGTTACGGTTACGAAATTATTTCTCGAAAGTCCCGCGACGCAGGCCTTCGGTAATTGAAATTTATGTCACGCGACTGTGAATCAATATAATCAATGAACTATGCAACGTTTTTGCTCTCAAGACTTGAGTCACTCGGGGTTGATACCCATGACGTGCGGATAATAAATCTGGATTATTAATAAATCTTCTCCGCTCGCAATTTTCGTTACAAAGCCCGTCATGGGCTTTTTAATGAAATCGCTGCCGGCGTCATCTTCAAAATGCTTTCCAGTCGACAATTATGTTACTTTTCTCGTAAGATCGAGAAGTGTCTTTGTCTTTCCTCGAGGTCGAATCTCTCCGGAGACAACGGACTCGAGTACGCCCCTGGACTCACTTTCACCGATTGCATCCTGCGCATCCGGAATGGTCGAGATTCTACAGGTAAATAGGATAACAGACGCGATACGCTTCTTCTTCTTCTTCGACGCCTTTCATTCAAGATCACATTAAGTGGAGCTCGGCTTTCTTTTATAAGAAGAAATACTCGAGAACGAGTGAAGATTGCGTCGGGATTATTAAATTCTTCTGCCTTTCAGTCGCGTTATACTTACCGCGCTTCAGATTACGGTGCAAAGGAATAGTTACCAAGCAGTCATCTTGTGCCGTCATCTTATTACAGAGGAGCGCTCGGCAAAGAAGTAGACTATTAACTATTAATCTCGTCGTTGTCGTTTATGTCACGGAATAATCGATTGCAGTCGCGTTTTACGTACCGTACTGTAACATACGACTTCTTGTCAGGACATTGGATAAGTAACAACAATGAACAACACTAACATTTTACAATTTTATTTCAATGTAACATGTATGAATTAAGTGAAATGACATAATGAAAGGGAATACGTCAAACATAATTACCTATCTCGAAAGACACTTTTGCATCTCACAATCTCGAGCCTAATTTTCTCCCTTTTCCGTAGATTTTAAGAAAGATCCGCACGTCCGCCAGCCTGGTCGAGGATCTCTACTGAGTTTACAACCCAGTGAAACTTACGACGATAATTATATTCTTCCCGTGACGGCGGATAAACTCTTAGCATTACGCCGTTACGACTGCCATTATACTACAATGATTACCAGCATTTTCTCCCGAGCATTATACGGGAACGAGCTTATGAATTGCCAATATGGTGCAAAAATTAAGCGCACTTAAGCATCTTGCATGTCTTTTTCTACGCATCGCTGATACGATCTTCAAGGAAATGTGTCGTTTGAAGCACGAAACTCAGACTTCTTACCCTTGAAAATGTTAACGTTATAGTATAAAAACTTTGATCATCGCGACGAAAGTATCATGAAGAAGTAAATTGTTCAGTAGTTAAATTGCTTATAAATTTTGCAATATGTCAGGATGGGTGGTAAGAAGGTTCCAAATATTACAAAGGATTTAATAAAACGATTTGGAAACGTACATAGGCGCTTGTGACAAACTCAACTTTAAACTGCCTAATTCCATTGCTCGCTAAAAAAAACAAAAAAGTTCTCGAGAATAGAACATTAGTTACGTTTTACTCGTCTTTATAAAGCTACCTATCTCTTTTTTCACTTTCTCTCAGAAATCTTATTTCTCTAATGAAAAATAAACATTTTTCTTACTAAGAATCAAATCGCTCACCTCTAAAGGAATTACACAACATTATCGCTTCTTTCGTCTTATAATCCGCAGTCTTAATTTTTGTGCCATTTTATTTCTCTCGATTGGCCTTCCAACCGCTGTAAAAGTGCCGCAACCTTCTCTTTTTGCACTCTAAGTTTCCGTAATGCGATCGAACCAGTATATTCGCCAACTGCAACGCCAACAATGGCATTGCAGTTGGCTTTTCTCGCAATGGAATTCGAGCCGCATCGATATTGCGGGGAGAATCGCATCTAGAGCACTTCCGCAGCTTTTGCGAAGTGCATCCTGAATCGATTGACGTTCACCCGACGTTCGCAAACAGAATACTCGCTCACGGTAGATTCGTTTCATCCTACGTACATCCATCAATTTCAGCAGTCCATAATCGTTCGCTCACAAATTCCCTGCACATTAACGTGTTTATGCACGCTCGCGATAATTGTTATCTTTCATATTCGCCAATTCGCGCATTGAGATTTATAACAAGAATCAAGTTAGTTTTTAGAAAAAAGAAAGAACTAATAAATTTTTAATTTTAGTAAGTGAATTTCAATTCTAACTTTTCATAATTGATTTTTATTTCTTCATTATATGATTAATCTTTATCAGTTTTATTTTATATTATTATAATTTATGTTATTACATTATATTATCAATTTTTATTTTAAAGACAACTGTATGCAAACAAGATTTTGAAACTACACACAAAATTTTCCGAGGAAACAGAACACAATAATTTTACGATCATTGAACACTAGTTAGGTAGAACGAATCGAAAACTGCCGGAAACATATTAAATCGCGTCATCAAATTTTCCTCAACGAGACAAACAGTAGATAGGTATCTCTACGTGGTGGTAGCTAATTAGCAGCATATTGTTGCCGTTGGTACACCGTCTAGATCATGGTGACTTGCGAAATCTGAATCAGCCTGGCCAGTACGAAGAGGACGCTCTGATTCCTCAAGCAATCAGAACATAGCGATCGGCGGCGTTCTCTGGCCCTGAACGGGTTACAATCGGGAGCCCGAAACCCGTCGGCCGGCAGTCGGCTGTAATTTTCCGAGGTGAACTAACGGACGCATCAAATGATCGGACATCGGGACGATATCGACGTGAATGCGAGGGTTACGCGAGATAATCGGTGAAACTCGACGGCCTCCAGTCCCTCGAGGATTGGCGATAATGCGCCAAGAGAGCTGTGGATACCTTTACGACTTCGAGGTACCAATTCCTTTGCAAGTGTTCGCCAATATACGCGGGGAGATATTTTACTGCCGGTCGCGGCGAGAGCCGGTCGCCCGCGGATTATCGAGCAAGCGAGTGGTGCACGCTTCGTACACATGGTTTATGGATCGTGGCCCATACTCGGATGCACGGCGGATACTCGGCCAATGGAACGCTCCGAATAATACTTTTAGTTGTACGTCGGCTGATTAACAAAAATTAGAACGAGACGAGATCGTTTTTAACGGGGGAGAGGAGGGTATCGGATTCCTCTGGGTGATTACACATCACCATTCGCGTGTCAATCGATTCGATTAAATTAAATTAAGAAATATTTTAAGTACTGAATTTACTGCATCTTAAGTTTAACATATAATCGACGTGTAATTTATTAAGTTGGAGAAGTAAAAGTATAAAAATTCATACAGAAATGTTATTATTAGACTATCTAGTCCAGGCCAAAAACATCTTTCTCTAATTAATAAATTAGAAAGTATTGACTTGATCCATTTTTCAAAACCAAAAGTCGAGAATGATATGATTCAGCATGTCATAAATTAAATTTATTAGCTCTCAAATTTATTTCTAGAACAATTGGAGAATTCAAATTTTAAAAAAAAGTACGGAGATATCGAGAATAAAGAAAGCATCGAATTCAAAAAGCGAAAATACCAAATACAGACATAAAATTATGTTAAAACCTACACGTTAAATATAACGTATAATATATATTAAAATTTATATAATATATATAATATAAATTGTGTATGTATATATCATATAAATTTATTTAACACACACACGCATACAAACACAAAAGATATACACTTTCCTATAGATAAATCTTTCCGAACGATATAGACATAAATTAACTCAAAACATAAAACGTAAATTAATTACATGACTCCGTGAGAGGGTCTACCGCTATTAATGAATCAATTTACTTTTGTATAAAATATTTTTACACAAAGCATCCATCCAGCATTAAACTCAATCATCTGCACTTTATTGCCTCTTATTAAGATATCGTAGATAATTATCTTTAATTAACAAATCGCACGACCACATTCAGCCGCAAATGAATGTAATCACTGGTGCACATCTTTAGGATTTTGTTCACCCTGAAGAGACGAGCGCAAGGAACCATGATCGTACAACGATAGCCGATCGAGAGCCCCGCCGCTCTTGGTTCTCGCGTGAACGCACGAGCGGCACGAGGAGAAAGTTTCTCCAAGCCAGGAAGTGAAGTAGGCCACGACTTTGACCGCTCGCAAGGTCCATACTCCCATGGCACGCCACTTTGCAGTGTCTCGTTCCTTCTCCGGCCTACACACCGAGTGTGTGTGCGTGCGTACGTCGCCGCGATCATCCGGCGGTGTGGTATGCGGATCATCGACAGACTTCCACCGTCTCGATATTCTCTGCAGGGTGGCCCAGAAAAGGTGGAAATCAGTAGCAGGAGCGTCATTCTTTGACGAACGTCCAGCCGACTTTCCCTGGGCGGAAATTTCAACCGAGCCTTGATTACAGAGTGGCTCCTCATTGTAGACTTCACGCCTCTTGCGTGTAAATGAGTGCATAATTTTTTAATTTTATCTCAAAAAATTTCCGCTTAATTTGAATTTTTAAATCTCTAGTCTAACGAATATTTTACACTTCCGGGGCTTAATTAAGCCACTAATAAAATGGCCTAAAATCGAAAATCGTGAGAGCATATTCGTTATTTTTGCACTCGCGTTCGTGTAATCGAAAGAAATATTTTCGAGTATCTCGGATTATACGGGAGAATTTATGCTCGGCGCTGGGGTGATAATGTATTCTATTACGATTTTAATTGAAACAAATTGGAGCTGCGGTCATGAGCCGAGGCAGCGCTCGCGCATTGAATTTGTGTGATAAACGGAGCCCTTTTATCGAAATTATTTATTATAGCACTGCGCCACGGCGATGAGCCGCATAAATAACGCGCCCATGTAATCGGAGGTATTTCGTTGCTTTAATATCCTGCTCAAAACGTACGTAAATTTAGTAATACTTCTCGTGATTCTACAGTGATTTTATTTGCACCATTCAGGCTTTTTGTTTAATTTTTAACTTCTTCTAAAAAATGAAACGAAAATCTAATGAAACGATGATAATATTAAATAAATATAACCGTTTTTAAGAACTTAATTAATAGCCAGATACAGTTAAAAAGATTTTTATTTCTATTCTAATTAAAATTTAAATATTAAATCTATTAAATCCACAAAGTAAATTCTTTCGACATCGGATCGAAACAATAAAATATTATAAATACAAATACTATAAATATTTGATTATTTAAATGCACGTCACCATATAATTATCACTCGTCATTGCTAAAAAATTTAACATAAATTATATTTGAATATAAATTTTAACACTTTATTAAACTTACATTATGATTGTATGATTGTTCAAACTAAAGAAGAACTATAATTCATAATTAAGTACCCATGGACAACAATTGTAAATTATTTCTTATTGTACGCATTTATTTAAAAAACCGGGTTTTTCCATCCATTAGTCATTGTCGCGCAAGATAAAAACGCGACAAGAATCCTTCAGTCAATGAGCTCTGTGACTAAATATCTTACGTCAGCGCGTTGCAACGATGCGTTTCTATTGTACCGATTGCGGTTGAACGTGCAAAAATGAATTGTTCATCCGAGAGTGAGCTGGTCGTAAAATTACTATTTTCAGATACAATCGGACACGTATATTTACCCGACTGGGTCAAGGTTGTTTTTCAATCTGGCAAACATTCGTAGAGAATTTCACGAAGCTCGTGTTACATAGCCATTACATCCGAATTACACACTCGCAACGTTCTCAAACGAATACCGTTTATTTCTACATTTAAAAAAAACGTTTAATTCTTTTTACGAAACGGCTTCGCAAAACTTTTTTTAATTCTAGCAAGCCTGATAATGTTTTACATTCGACACGGGGTTCGAGAGAAATTTTCGGAAAATCGCAATTTATACTAATTTATATCAATTAAAGACATAAAGTTCGCATGTTATTTGAAGAGTAAAGCAAGATCAGTTGAAGCAATAGCCAGAATTTCCACTTGGACAGGAAGGGCAATTTCCCTACAGTCTATTGTGCATGCTTCCCCTGCTTGCCGGGGATAGTTAATTGCAGGTTGCCTTGCCTGCTTTGTTACAAGTTTGTTTGGAGTGATAAATATCATGCTATTTTCTCGCTGTATTTTGCCGCGTGCAAGTAACGTTAAGGAATCATTGTACCGAGTTGTCTCTCCGCTATCTGCGCCTCCGTCGAAATCAATCATGCCGTATGCGCTTGTCTCGGGCGACGTCAAACCTGCACGACGAGCTTTAAACTATGCAAGATAACGTACACCGCAACCTGCAAGGGTGGCGCAAGGGAACAGACAACAAAACACGGTTGGAAGGCTCAATTCCTCACACACCTAGTCGCGATAAATGTATGATGTCACGATAAGAAAGTCACGGTCATGATTGTGCAAACAACTTGAAAATATATGTTAAGTAGGCTCCAAATAATGCCCTCATTTGTCGAATATTCGACAAAAGTATGTCGTATTCATTTAACAATTTTTTTTTGTTTCATCATCATACATTCGGTGAATCACTCGCGTCTAGTTAGCTAATTCACGGGCTTTCAACTCATCAGCTAATATTTTAATATTTTAACGTTTTGACAGCCTTCGAAGCTCGTTAAAAGATGCGTAAATAACGTCGCGCTTAAGAGGGATTTCGCATATACTCTACAGCAGCTGTGTTGAAAAAAGCAAGAAATCAATAGTTACGGTAAATCCGCGAAGAAAAGATAGGATAAATGTGAGACAAGCAGAAAGCATTTCGTGATCAAGCGATATATTCGATTCGCGAATCGGTCATGCTTCGCCGCCCAGATCGATCGCAACATCATTCGATCGGCCATACTTTCTCCGCGGACACTTGCCAGAAATCGGCAAGGTATCTGATTATCGGTCAGCAATCCGGATTCATCATTTAGTAACAAGAAGCACAAGGTATAACGAGATATAATCTTTCTTTCATATCGATTTGACTCAAACAAAATTCACACATGATTCGACAAATTTGTACACATATTTTCTATTCAGAAGCTAAAAAATGCGCAACTGTACAAAATTACAACAAAACTGTATATTTAATTATTCAAAAAAATTGTTATGTTTCCATATAATAATGTAAATTATAATAATGCGATTTAAAATTTCTTAGATAAATTAGAGAAGCGATTCTTTTTTTCAAAATTCAAGACAATTTAATTTGTTGCATATGGAACTCGAAAGTAATAATATCCGAAGAAAACTCTTACACTTTTACGATAGTCAAACTAGATTGTCACTTTCGAAAGATCGTATTAAACAATACAAAATTAATCTTATTGCAGGACTCCATATTATTTATTTCATTTTGGCATACAGTTGTCGCGACAACACGTGTATTATGTATGTCACGTGTTAGCGCTAAGAAATTAATTACAGCTCGTGACATGGAGTCTTACTAAGGTCATAGAAGCAAATCGCGATCCGGACATAAACGTCGGTTCAATGCACCTGCGCTGGGAAAGGGCCCGAAACGGCTCGTGACGACATTTATGCGATTACGTCCCCGTGTGGCGTCCTCCTTTTCTCGTGGCGCAGTGTAGCTGGCAACACTAGTTAACGTTCACGCACTTGCATCGACGATCAGCCACAGTGAGTGATAATCGCGGAGTAGGTCACCGGAACAGTGCCTTTAGCGATCTGCGTTCTTCGCCACCTTTGCCGTTTGCGCGCACACGCTCGCACACGCTCGCGCGCGTCTCCCTCAGTAACGCGCGCGTTTACGTTAGAGAAGAGATGTTAATTGCAGGTGAATCTAAGTAAACCCTAAAGCAATTTCCGTCTCCCCCGCTCTCCGAAGACGAACTTGGAACGATCGCGAGATCCTTGATGAATAGACATCGCGAAATTGATTCTGTCGATGATATATTGCAACTCGGAGCAGTGTGTTAAAAAATTGCGGAATACGCGAGATATTATGATCATTAAAAATTTCATGTAAAAAGTTATTCACAGGATCAGCTCGATGTTGCAAATCATTCGCAGCTTTGAAAATCGAAAAAAAAAACGTAAAATTTTATTTTTGAAATATTCGTCATACGAACGCACGGGAAAGTGAGCGCGGCTTTGCACTTTATCACATGCAACGCGATTTTATTTTGTGCTTTAAAGCGTGCATTTTTTATACTTTTTATCTTTTATTTTTTTTCCATTTCTTCTTTTATTTTGTTTTAATTCAAATCCCTCCTTCTCGACGAGAATTATGCATCACACGTTAAAGCGTTCTGTTAATCAAATCAAAGCATCGTTAATCAAATCAAAAAGTTGTTTACCTTAAATGCGCTTTGCGCCATTAGGCCAACATTTCATTGTCGCAAATGGAGAAACTCGCTTCTCGCGAAGTCCCCAGACATCGTTAACGCGATCCCTCTGATTGCAATTAACCTTTGTCTACGGGAAGACAAATACGAGCGATTGTTAGAAAACTATAAGGAGTTGAGAGGCGGGCGCGATAAAAAAACAGAGTCAGGAAGTCATCCGTGTGATGGGAAACGCGGCTTCGTTTACGCAGGAAGTGCACACACGATTCGTGCATTCATGGGAAAATCTCAAAAACGTCGTTTTCCGGCTGAACGTTCCAATTACATTATGCGCGTAAATGAAACGGTTGCTTTTCTTCATCGGTTTTCACGCGAAATTACAGATTCGAGATTCAAAGTAACAGATGCAAGACTATCGAATTCTAGCGGCGCATTGTATCTCCAGTCTCAACTTGAAAAGAACATTTTACTCGCGAGCTTAATCAATAAAAATTTACAATTGTGAAAAGTATCGCCGTAAATAAACTAGGATTGCCGTAATTCGTTTTTGCAAAAGAGAAAAAGGCAGGCGAACTATCTTAAACCAGTTGGCTGAATCTTATCCACCTGACTCTCACTCGTTTATTTCCCGTTTAATTAATGGATGCGTTGTGCCGAGTACTGCTGCAAATTCGACGATCCGCGAAGAAAAGTATTGGCTTAATGGCCGCAAGCTAAAATTAGTGTGAATCATTAAGTAACAGATTAATGCGGGTTGAAAATTGCGGCCGTAATTATCAGCTAATTAGCATATCCCGCTCGCATAACTCATTACGTCTACGACAGTAGTATTATCGTGATATAACAAGCATCGCATGCAAGCAATTCAATAAAAAGAGATTTATCCGTAACGGCATTTATAAGTCGCTCGAGATATCGAGCTCTCGACCCTCTCGAGTGACGGGCGTCTTTTCCGTCTCGAGATACAATATAATTTTTCTCAAGAAGTCTCCGATAAATTAATCGTCTTTAGCGTCATTTTCGAATTATCCGGCGGAATAACTGAGCCGGAAGCGACTGACGTTAATCGGAAATAATGACGATACGGCGGAAGGGTGGAGTCGCCGAATTACGTAGAAAGTCGCGAGCGTAAAGCTTGCCCTCCGTAAAGGAGTGGAAAGTCAAACTGTTATTTTTAACATGACACAATATTTGCGAATATGAAATCGGCGATCGTCCGTACGGACGGGCTTTCAGCAGCAGCAACAACGCGCGCGCGTTGATTCTGTTGAAACTGTCAATATACAGGATGTGTATTCAACGCCTCGGGGAGATATCCCGGGATACGTGTGGGAAATTTTACAGAGAATACCGTGACGGTGCATGTGTACTTTGTTACAATGTAAAATTCGATTGTCCTGTGAAATTGTATATTTGAAGTACAAATTCGACGAGCAATAGTTCGAAAAGCCGCTCGTGAAAAATGCGTAATTTTATCTGCGTCATTTTGACCGAGGACGCAGATAAAGTTACTCCGTCAAAAAGAGAGTAATATTCACAGCAAAATTTGCGCGCTTATAATAACGTGAAATTATTTATTCAAACGTCAATTTTTTCCCAAATCCTAAGGGAGAAAGTGCACGGAATGTTATGTATCGCTGTCCATATATTTCCGCGTTGCTTGTTTATCACACCGGGCACCATCAGCGCACGCAAGTCGAGATTGATGCGGGAAAAATGTTATGTAACAACGCGACATAATAGACACATCGTATCCTGCAAGCCCGATTCTGTAACACTTGACGACAGCGTCGTAATCGTTATATCGTCGTTGTGCGCAGGTACGTGTATAAATGATAAAAAAATTGCTGCGCAACGGCAATATAACGATGACACTGTCGTTAAGAGTCACAGAATAAGTCTACTGCTCCGGAAAGATAATCGATCGCTCGAGATAACACTCGGGAAAGGCGCGATCGTATCAGTACGTTATCAGAAGAGTACGACGAGAATCGAAGACCACGTTTAGAAGATTAAGGCAACGAGGTCGCATGCCACCGATGGCAGAATGGTTATACACGGAGATGTTGGAAAATTGTAGCTCTCGACATCCATCAATCAAGGAGCAGTGAATAATCATTTTTGGATATCACAAGACGCTGTTATTCGACGAGATTATTAGCTTCATGACGCGGTACTTTCTTCCTTTAATCGCATCACAGCGCGAACCGCGTAAGACGCTGACGTTGCACCGATATTAGTACAAACGAAAAAAAAATAAAAATAAATAAATAAAAATAAAAAGAAGAAATTTTACGTCACGAAGTATCAGGTTGCTGCATGGGATTTTCGTATTTGTCAAATGGAGAAAATAAAATTTCAATAGAACCAGGGCGAGATTGGCCACTGTGCATTTTGTGTACTTTTTCTCATCTGAAATTTTCCTTTCGTTTTTCTTTTCACAAAACTTTTCTACTTTAATACGAAACTTTAACGACAAACTTTTTGACAATCTTATCTTTTCGATTTACCAATATCCATATTTTCGCCACGTAAAACCATCCGATTATGAATTGTTCCTTTTTAATTACTTTGTAAGTGTCGTATTGGTAACAATCTTATCTGCCTTCTTCTCAGATCTTCTTTATCCCAAGTAAAACCATAATGGTGATAGCAGGGATGCAGCATGCGGATGCAGAAAGCGGACGGATCGTTAATCATATCCATCGACAGGTTCGTCGTGGCCGTTTATTAGATACGATGGCTCCCGGTTAGAAGCGGTGTAAATCGTGAATTTCTTGCGATTAGAATCGGGTGCCAAGTGTGCTAAGCATTCTGGAATGTCCCTACGTCGGGATCTTAGAAACGCTTACTGTAACGAGCCGCGGTTATTTACCTCTTATGCAGAGAAACTCATGGGATCAACACGACGGCCGCATTCAAATCACGCAGCCGAGGTAGAGGGCTCATGTGCAGCAATTAACCCATTTATCAGGCCTAAACACGAGGTAAATATTAAGCAACCGGGTAACAATCAGAATATAGATTCCGTGGACGGATACATCGATTTTCTAAAGACGGACCGGGCGTTTCGGACGTTCTAATTAGAATCATTTAATCGTCATGTGTTGGATCGCAGGTGTATTTTAACAGCTTGAAATCGACTTGGCCATATGATTCGAAGATAAAGCGAAGGAGCGTGTATTTAAACAAGTATTTAAGTCGGCCAACCCAGAGAGATACGCGTAACGAGTTTAGAAAGACGAATAGAGACAAAGATTGTCACGTTATTATTGTGATAATTAGTGAGGTAGCTTATCGCAGTAAAAATGTGCGTGATGCAAATTACGATCCACTTAAAAATACATTACTCAAATCCGCTAGACATACAACTAGCGTCGAAATTCGAAATGGAATTCCATTTGTATGTAATGTGTCGTGTAATAAGAAAAATAATCTAAAAGTCAGAACACACACAACCACTGATAAATAACGATTAATATAATAATTAGTATAATAGATTACATATCACATTAATATAATAGATAAATGTATTAGTACCTTGAATAAGTTCTCGCTGTTTTTTCGTGAAAATTAATGCTTTATTTAAAAAAAAAAACAGGAAAAAACACTCCTAATGATTCTGCAAGTTTAGTTAGCGTCTGACATGAGTCTTCATGAAGTAATGCTTCCAATTCTTCGTCTTCAAACTTTTTCGGTACTCCAGAGCGTTCTTTATCTTCAACATCAAAATCATTATTTTTGAAGCGTCTAAACCAATCTCTGCATGTTGTTTCCGACAGAGTATGGTCGCCGTAAGTCTCAACAAGAATTCTGTGTGCTTCAGCTGCAGATTTTTTTTGAATAAAGTAGTGCAGTAAAATTCCCCGCAAATACTCTTTTTTTGGCACGAAACTCGACATGTTTAACACTATGAAAAAAAAAATTGTTACACTTCGGCGCAATGACATACTGAATTTCAAGCTTGCTTATAGTACTTCCCTATAGATGCGTTACCATCTTAAACTACACGCACGCAGTTCTGGTAATATCATCTATTGGAAAACAGCGAGAACTTATTCAAGATCCTAATATACATAAATTATATACCTATGGCGTATACAATTCCATTAATTAGATTATATCTTGAAACTCGGCGCGTGACGAATTGCAGAACAGCTGTGAAAGGAGTCTCTTATTAGAATTCTTTACAAGAAAACTTTGAAAAATGAAATTAACAATAATCAACAGTATCACATGCAAGACGAGAGAGTTCAGCACAAATTTCTTGCGTAATAATAATCTCTACGTTTTTTCAAATTCGGTGGTCGAATATCTAATAATACAGAAAATTGCCTAAGAGATTTTAGGACTTTCTTTCCTACGCATAGAATTACCTTCGTAATAGCCATCTTCGTATCCGCGCAAGAGACGCTACGATTTCGAAACAACATCGTCATCGCGAGCAGTCTCGTTAAAATTCATTGAGTATAAATAGCAGTTAACATGCTCAAATAACCCTTCTATTACATAAATCTCTTGATCTATACATCACGCATCACGACATCGCGACAAATTACGCGTTGCAATAACGGCACGAACGTAACAAACAATCGAACGGAATGTCACACGGGTGAAACGACGAAGAGCACAATCGTCCAATAGCGTACCGGATACAAGAGCAACGACCAATCGCGTTGCGTACATCCAAACGAGTAACCATACAGGACGACCAATCAAGCGGCTTCGCCCGCGTCTCGCCGTAAACTTCAACCCGCGTCGCATCTAGCAAATCGTCACGTTCGTGGAATTGGCAGGCCAGTGGCGGCGGCCCGATTCAAATGGGCCGCCCGCGCGACGCGGCCAATCGTCGTGCGGCGCCGCGGTGGCTCGCGTCGCGCGCCCGCCAATCGTCCGTGATGTTCGCCGCAAGGATCGCCGTGACATCGTGCCGCGTCGTCGAGACTCGGCCGTTCGCGCGGCTCCCTGGAGCTGTGGCGTCGCATGGAGTGTCCAGGCGCACGGTGGGCGATCGCGCCCTCAACCGCGGTCAGGTGTCGCGCGAGGATATGCGCGAGAATTACCTGAGGGTGCTGGAGAAGTGCAAGTGTGAGTGAACCAACGGCTGCGGCCATGTCGATGCGAGCATCAATCGTGACGTCGTGTCCTCTCGCGCGTGTATTTTGTGTCCGTATTTGTTTATCCATATGCTGTCGCGCTCGCGCGCGAGCGCGACAGTGCCGCGCATGCGCTCGGCGCGTTCGATATATCGATAAGGCACGCGCTCGCACGCGACCTTGACGCGGCGCGCATGCCGAGCGAGTTATTGGCACGCGGATCGATCACCCTCCCCGCGAAAGTGGAGGTGGTACCGTTACGGTCCTCTTCGGCGGAAATGCGGGCGGGATCCGATTGAGAGAGACTCTCGAGCGCAGATTATTTACGCAAGCGAGAGGGACGATTATTTACGCGGCGACGATGAGGAACATTCGCCCTCTGGCCGGTCGCCAGGGACACACGTGTACGATTAGCTCTTTCCTGTCGTTCGCGGCACGTTGAGGAATGTCGAACTGAATAGACTGCGCCATCGCAATTGTCCTTTTTTTTTTAGCAAGGAATTGACACGAAGTAAAAACATGGTACTGCGCGCCATCTAGGAACAGATTTTCAAAAAGAAAGAAAAAAGTATTCTAAGGGCAATAAATGGCCGGATGATGAGTGCCAATAATATATAATTATATATAATATATATAATTATATAATTAACACTTGGCATGCGGGTATAATTCGCCGTCGAATCTACTAAATACGTATTTTTACGTATTTACCCGCGCTCCAGTGACAGACTGCAAAAAACGTAAAAATACGTTGCCCGCATGCCAAGTGTTAATATAATATCAATATATAATTATATATAATTTATATAATATATAATTCTAAAAAATTATACAATAACAAACGTCTCGACTTGAAATAAAGTCAAAGAAGAAAAGACTGTTCTTTTCTTAATACGAAATACAAATCTTTCCAAAATGTATGGCACCTTTAAATATAGGATTGTAGGTGATAGATATAGGCGTATATCTTGTCGCCTGAAGTTGTAGGAATTAACGAGCATTTAGTGTCATTCATAAATTCGTTTCAATAAATTTAAAGGAACAGGAGGCACCGCCAAGAGGAAAAAATGATGTTCGCGTTCACATAAATTTTTTGTGGGCGCGAAAAACATGATAAAAGAACGTGGCTCCTCGAAATTTCACATTAAATGTCCGTGTTTCTCCGGCCGCGTTGACAAACTTACGAGCTGTAACTGTATTTATCAAGCGCACGCGAGAGAGAGAGAGAGAAACTACGTGTCGAAGCCGCAAGTTATTTGAGCGAGCGAACGAAACAGGAAAAGTACATAAATTATTGATGAGGATTCACGTCTCCCAGCTCACCCGACATTCCCGCGTGTTCGTCTTAATTAATTAATCCGCCGGCGAAAAGCGGCGTAAGGAGGGCGACCGAAAATTAGATTTTAGATCGCGGAGATCGGTCTCTCACGGCACGACGAGAGGAGGCGACGAATGTGCCGGGCAGAAAAATCTAGGACAGTGAAAATCGGTCTGTATACATCGCGCGCGTCTATAGAACGAAACGGGAGCACCGACGCACAAATTGATCACCAGTTAGGTCTGGAGGAGTAATAACTGTAGTTCATTCCAATTGAGGACTCTCGAGCTCGCGCGAAATTAAGATCGGACGCGAGCGATACCGATCCGCTTCAATTTCTCGAAAAGCGCGCTCTTTATATCACGTCCTAACTGTAGGAGACTCGTATCTTATGTTAGATCAGGTGCTCCGCACCTTTTTTTTCCTTCCCCGGATTAATTACCACTTTAATTTTGTAGCGAAAAAACTGCCGCAGGACGTGAATCCCAAGGGCGTGTTCGCCTGCAACGAGCTCGACTTAAAAGAGGTCCAGGTTTATGGATTCGATTATGATTACACGCTGGCGTGTTACAAGCCGTCTATAGATTACCTGCTTTACAACCTGGGACGCGACATGCTCATTAAAAAATATAAGGTCTCTACCTTGTGATAAATTCGCTTACTAATCAAATCGATACGATACGTAGTGCGTAAAAGAACGCGTGGTTTGCTTGAAGCTGTAAACTCAACATATAGAATACTTTGCATTTTCAAACATTGACACGATACCTCTTATAGAAATGTAAATAAAGAAAATGTTATTACTAGAATTTTTTTAATCAAATGTATTTAAAAATTAATAGAAGAAACGCATGTTGTCGCAAGCGTTTTCAAGAAAATCATTTACATCGAAAATTGTTTCTGTTTTTCTCTAAAGAAATAATGAAGGGTAAAAAAATAAAATCTAAGAGTAGACAAAGCTTGTCCCTTTATCTCAAAGGTCTTTATCTCAGTTATTCAGAATTTCTCCCGAAATCAAAGGACAATTACAGCCGATTAGAATTTCATCTTCAAGTTCGCTTAAACTCGCTTAATTATTCCAGTATCCAGAGGGAATTGCCAATCTAAAGTACAGAGAAAATTTCGCCGTCCGCGGCCTCCATTACGACATCGAGAAGGGTGTCCTGCTGAAGCTCGACAGCTTCTTGCAAATTCAATTGGGCGCCGTTTATCGTGGCTTGCATCCCGTACCCGACGAGGAGGTCCTCCGCATCTACAAGAACAGGATAATACCAATAGCTTACGTCGAGGCACCCTATAAACACTCTCATGTAAGTTCGGTATCGAGGAACCCCGATAAGATGGGAAAATCAGCGAATAATATGTAGTACTAAAAGCACATATTTCTTCTTTTTAATAAAAGAACGCATGATTTGCTTGAAGCTGTAAACTCAACATATAGAATACTTTACATTTTCAAACATTGACACAATACAATTTATTATGTAATTAAATAACTATGCTAATTGCTTTTAATTATTTTTCTAAATTTTAAAGAGATTTTTTTCTCTTGGACCTTCTATCTTGTGCCGCGGCAAAAAAACGACATTTCTCATATATCACGATTTATACATTAAACTTATTTTTACGTTTTATTTATAAAGAAAAACTAATATATTAAATGTCCCTTCTCTGTTTTTGTATGTATCAATATGGATTTTTGATAATGAATCACTTCGATCACGATATGCAGAAGGCAAGTACATTTATATTTGCACGATCTATATAAAATTTTTTAGAATATTCAAGAGTTTGACATTTATTTTTTTTTTTTAGGATGCCTTACATCGCTCGAAAATGATTCAATTAGCCGATTTGTTCTCGGTACCGGAAATGAGTTTATTGTGTAACGTTACGGAGTATTTCCTACAGAATCACATCGATTATCATCCTGAGATACTGTTTAGGGATGTTAAGGTAAGCGATCAAAGTTATAATCTTGCTAATTGCTTTTGTAATGAATTTTATACATGTTTGTAGAATTCTGTGCAAAGTTGCCATCCTATAATGCATCAATTAGTAGTAGAAAATGTGTCTGAGTACTTGGAACAGAATAAAGATTTGGAGAGATTTTTCAATCGACTTCGAAATGCCGGCAAGAAGACGTTCCTGGTCACAAACAGTCCTTTTCATTTCGTGTATGTTTCTCAAGTATTGGCAATCTAAATCATAAATTTAAATGAAAATTTAATTTCTATGTTTATGTGTATAATTATTATAATCACTATATAATTGTGACGTGATTCTTGCAGTAACAAAGGTATGCAGTTTCTGGTTGGCGAAAATTGGAAGAACTATTTCGACGTAGTGATCGTTCAAGCAAGAAAACCAAAATTTTTCATTGAGGAAACGCGCCCCTTGAGAATTTACGATGAAGTTAAACAGACGCAATTATGGGATCGAGTCACTAAACTCGACAAGGGCGTTGTATATCTTGAGGTGATCATCTATTTTGATACTCTAGAAAATTATATATTTGTGCCAATATATTTATTAATCGTGGAACATTTTAGGGAACAGTCAAACAATTACAAGACATGACTGGATGGCGAGGACATCAAGTATTATACTTTGGTGATCATCCATATAGCGACCTGGCGGACGTGACTTTAGAGCATGGTTGGCGAACGGGGGCGATAATAAAAGAATTGACAGTAAGCACAAAATTCCTATTAATCCTTTTTGTACGAGGCTAATTTACTTTTGAGGAAGAACACTGATGAATATAAATACAATGTGTACGATATATAAAGGATTATAAATTACATTACAGCACGAAATCGAAACCTTGAATGATCCAAAGTTCAAAGAAAATGCGAACTGGCTTCAGATGTTAACTGGTCTAATTGAGGAACATCAGGATTATGAAGGACCCGAAGTGCAAAATGAGCTGGACGAGTGGATGAGGGAACGGGATCAATTGAGAAACGAGATTAAATCTGTCTTCAATAAACAATTCGGCTCGGTGTTCAGAACATATCATAATCCGACTTATTTCTCCAGAAGACTGTTTAGATTCGCTGATATCTATATGAGCTCGATCACGAACTTGTTAGAATACTCTACAAGTCATACATTTTATCCTAGAAGAGGTGTAATGCCCCACGAGTATACTAGTTACTTCGTATAAAATGTCTATGTTTTTAGAAATTCGTTGTTCTTATATAAGCTCTTTCAGAGCAACGATCAAAATATTTCGCGTTGCAGAATAATATTTTCGATCATGAGAAAAGTTGATATATTTCGACATCACAATGTAAAGCCTTCATACAGAAAATTACAAATTATTAATTCTGCGCAAAATACTTCCACCTTATTATTAGATATGCATGCATAATTCACGTGTACATAATGTAAATCTATATCGATCAACTTTAATGCGCTTTTACAGCCATGTAGTTACAAGTAATCTGCATTGAAATGTAATGTATGTAAACGCGATAAAATGAGCGTATAGATCACGAAGGCTCTCTTATGTTATTATTATCATGACAATAGCCATATTATGTAAAATAAAGTGTCATCATGTAAGAGTAAAATGTATAGGATAGAAACGGCGTAAAAGTCGATAAGCTATACATAAAGTATTATTGAGGTACAAAACTCGTTAGATATATTTTGAAATTTATTAATTTATTTTTCGTAAGAGAGATAATGCGCAATTAGAATGAAAATCAATTTTTTGAAGATGATGCCAATGTGAATTGTGTCGATACTCAATTATTTTTGCAATGAGATTGATATTTATTGTTATTGCATAATAAATTTAAAATTTAACTTGTAATATATTTATGAATATGTCATATATCTACGTGAACAAGTACAAGCGTATTGCACGCATGCTATTCAATTCTTATCCGGAATTTATAAATTGAATTAAAAATTCTAATTGATATTATTAGCTTTCCATTTAAGTTATTTGTAATCAATTTAATTCTACTCCTAAACTAATTCTGCATGAAAATATGTATTAAAAGTAAACGTTCGTTTAAAATTTAAATTTAGTAAAAAAATAATTATTTATCATATTATAGGATGACTTGATATTCGAAAATGTAATCGTTAAGATAACCGTGTGTTCAAAATATTTAAAAAATATTAAAAATATTAACGTAAATATAACTGTTATTAAACGGAAATATTTATTTAGTGTCTTTGTAGGCCAAATGTATTATTGTTGCTAAATATACCTTTATTTTCAATACAACTGATTAAGAGTCTATATCTATGTATATATAACCAAGAACAAAAAACATCCTTCAATCTCTGTCTGTCGCGTTCACGTTTATGATTTTTCTTTGTTTCTCCAGTTTGCTTTTCAAATTTTTACAAACTTGACGCAGCGAAAATTTAGCGATATGACTTGGGAAGAGATTAAACCAAAAATCTCATTGCCAATATTTTTGACATTCACACTCTGTGTATTCCTAGCAGACATTTTAATGAAGGAAGAATAAGGAACAGAGAAAGTAACAATAATAAGGTTTGTACAAATTAAATTTCTGACAGCAATTATTTTCAATCCTAGAACCTGTATCTTGATCCACACCATAACTGATTGAATAATTTTTATAACACTAAATAAATGTCGAAACACCATCGTATGTAAATATTTAAATATTTAATTAAAATATAATAATTAAATATTATTATCTGTAAGATAATTTGGTTGTATTAGCTGATTCCTTATTTTTATTTAGCTTCTATTTTATATAAAATGGTATAATACCATGTGTAATTGTTATTTTAGCACATTCCGATATGATGGCTAATGAACTGGAAATAATCCGAGACGACCAAGCATTTCAAAAAGAAATCGCGCTGAATAGATTATCATCAATAACTTTTCAACAAGCTCATAGAAATATAATTCATGTCGATGACGTTTCAACGAATACAATCGAGAAAACATTGAAAGAATCTACAGACATGTTTATCCAAAATTTAGACAAGCTCTCGAAGAAGGATATTAAGGATGAAAAAGTAAAATAACATTACTGTAATATATCCGCAATATGTTAAAATTTATTGAATTATATAAATAAAATAAGCTTATTTTATACATATTACAAATAAAAGCTTATTTTATATATATAAATACCCACATATGTAAAATTATTAATAGAATTCTATCCAGAAATCTGACGAGAAGAATTGTAATTGTCATCTAAATCCGAACTTATTTACTTATTATCCAGTCATTACATCTCACTGAGCCTGAGGCACCTCTGGAACCTCCGGAATCGCCTGTTGACACATTGT
Organism: Crematogaster levior; assembly: GCA_901521435.1. Taxonomy (NCBI): domain Eukaryota; kingdom Metazoa; phylum Arthropoda; class Insecta; order Hymenoptera; family Formicidae; genus Crematogaster; species Crematogaster levior. The sequence goes on from CABEGB010001325.1 coordinate 444,949, forward strand.
CGTCGAAAACATCAGAAAATATCAGGATGCAGAGTACAGAGATGGAAATTTCACCGGTCGACCCTTTCACGCCGCTAGAAGCAGTCGCTATATCTTGCATCCTCGAAGAGTGTTTGGATCAGCTCGCCATAATCGGATTCATGATACCAGCCAAAGTCGATCCCCGCTGGGACGACACGTTTAAAACAATCGACGAAACATATGGGCCTGATGAACCTAGAATGATTTTCAGAGAAGACATGGGCCTGTTACCAGTCGTACCTACAGTTGCTGAAAAAATGCAGAGAGACAGGTGCGCAGAAACACACCTTCATTACATACTTTGTTATGCGAAAATGTATTTTACATTCTGTTGCTTAGATATAACTATCAGGTATGTAAAATTCCTTAAAAAAATATCACATTATCTCGAAAAGAGATGTTAATATTTCAAGATACTTTTGCGGAGTATGTAAAATATTTCGCAAAAATATCTTGCCCTCCCATTATCCTGCAATAGAAGTAAGAATCTTTTTGAAGAGCAGGATGTGGTTCAGGGACAATCTCTAATTTGTGTTCACTCCTTCAATGAATCTACATTTAGGAACTATGTGTGTGAGGTTCTCAAAAAAGTGCTTCACGAAATAAAGACCTGCGGAAGGTTCAACAGTCTGCAAAAGGAGATTAATAATATCGTGAGGAAAGAAGAAGGTGAACATAATCTCGAAAAGAACGCTCAAATGTGGCTCAGCCGAGCTGAACAACTTCGAGAGCTGCTAGAATCTGACAAAAAAGCAAACGAGGAAGATAGGAAAAGGACGATAAAACTCGCGCAGGAAAGCGATGCGCAAGTCGACCACGCGATATTATTAAACAGCGGAAAATTGGGTAACGCATAATTCATATAGAAGCGCTTTTTAATGTTCTGATCGAGTATATTACACTCAGGCTACGCGGAAAGATGGGCGAAAGCTAGATTGGAACAGCAGGAACTCAAACTGCAACTACAAAAGAATGATATGCTGAATAAACTGAGTGAATATTCAAAAGAATACAATGCGGAGCAAATCATCTCTGCTGAATTAAGTACTTACTTAGAAGCAGACATCAAAGAGAAAGAAGAGCAGATAGATATGTGGACGAAGAAGTATAATGAGGAGATTGTGGAACGGCAGCAAGAAATCGATGAGTTACAGGTATAATTAACAGAGAAAATTAAAAAATATAGAGAATAGAATAAATAAAATAATCCACATATATTTTTTTTACTGAAGTAAATATATATGTATTTTTTATTGAAAATAAACATATATAACAAATTTAAAAATACAAAAAATAAAGGTAAAACAAAAAAGGAACGAACGAAAATAAATTGCTTAGTATGATGTGATAGCGTGAGCTTTTAAATGATTCATGACTGTCTGTGATCTGCTGATAGAAACTAATAGACGAACAAAAATTAGAAATTGAGGAAATGCACACTTTAATGGACGAACGACAGAAATTTATCGATGAACGTATTATCGAGGAGGAAATGTTAAAAGAGGAAGAAAAGCTAAATAAAGCCGCAACTCTTATCCAATCGATGTGGAGAGGTCACATGGTGAGGCAAGAATTAGGAGAGTACAAAGATCTGCGAAAACGAATGAAAAAACGGAAAAGATTAAGCAAAAAAAGAGGTAAAAAAGTCGATAAAAAAACAAAGAGTACCCTGAAGAAAAAAAAAGAGAACCTCGGTGCCTGAACAAACGACAGAGTTTAATATTTTATTAAATAAAAAGAGTTACCGCTTTCTTTAAACACTAATAATGCCTTCGAAGTATCTGTATAAATTATTCAAATATATTTTTAAACAAATATCAGAAATACAGTATTTACATGAAGGTCTGACTCACGCACATGCAAACATGACAAGCGCACAGCATTGCTCTACACATCACTCGAACATTACCGAGTATTCCGTACGCGAAAGTAGTAATGATATAAATATACCGACTCAGTATATCGTACTCGATAAAGGCATAACGTTTCTCGAACTGACTCGATCTTGTTGCACATTCTCAAGCTAAAATGAACAGCCGCTGAAGTAATCAGTGGCAGTGTGACAATCACTGTACATCCCCTCCGTATTGCAACACGTGGGAAATAATCACGATTTTATCGATAGTTTACAGATGCGATGATAAAATTACATGCGACAAATGTCTATGTATGAACCGAAATAGATATATTCATCGCTCAGTCTGCGTGTACTAGACAGTACTGTATTATAAGTTTTTTGCGATAGACGAACTAGTGCAGGCGATAAATCTACCTTCGCGTCTTATTAAATATGTACCGAGATAATTGCCTGGTATCGCGAGATGGCCACTGATCTGTTTACCGACACGTTGACACAATCCATAGAATCTCCAGAGTCCGTCTAACAATCAGGTTAAACACGTGATCTCCACCGAGACGAGGTAGCGAAATAAAATTCGGGCTAGGGCGACAAAATAACGATACCGTCGCGGACGAAGCGACGGACGCACGCGTTAGAATTTGAGAATGGTAATTTCTCTATCACGACGAGATTTGCGGCGTGTTTAATTGAAGTGGAACTTAAACTGGAAGGGGGACCCATGGAAATGATGGAACTCCTGGAAAGGATTAAAGCCCTGCTGGTGTCGGCCCGATTCCGGATCCAGGGGATCTTCGCCCTGATCGAATTTCGCCCTCTTCTCGTCGTCCGTGAGGACCTCTTTGGCGGCAGCGATGTCGATGAACTTCTTCTGTGCGCGTTTCTTCTCGTCACCCTCCTGGAAATTATCAGGATGCCATTTCTGCGCCGCTTTCCGATAAGCCTTGATGATATCCCGCTTATTCGCCGTTCTTGGGACGCCCAAAATCTTGTAGTAATCTCGCGATTCCGACATCTTTTGCCGTTGTTGCGCTTTTTGCAACCCCTGTTTGGCTCTTTGGAAGTTTGAATCAATCTCCAATGCGTCCTTGAAATCTCTGATCGCTATTGGAGAGAAAAAAATATTTGTTCATTTAGACAATCCTAAGGAGAGCTCCATACGTACTTCGGCTATAAAATATGTAAGACTAAATTACCGTCGTCGAACATTTCCGCGGCGAGATACGCCTCTGCACTATCACACAATACACCCGGTTCTCTCCTGATATTTAACGCTTTTTGGCAATTATTGATCGCTTGAGTCGTGTCAGAATCCGTATAACATCGGCAGAGATAATGATAAGCCGTAAACTGCACTTTCGATTCATTCGGCTCTTGCGTCAGTACACGACGAGCCGAATCAATGCACGTGTCATAATCCTTATCATCCAGCGCTGTCTCCGCGTCTTGCAGCAACTTCTTTATCTTTCTAATCTTCTTGTAAAAAGGGAAACATTGCTTATGGTCTGGATCGAGCTTTAAACATTCTCGAATCTCCCTAAATATTTATACAAAATTAGTACTGTGCCTTAACAAGAATCATCAACCATTATTCTGATGCTCACTTTAATGCTTCGTCAACGTCCCCGAGACGGTAGAGCCACGTCGAGAGCTTGAAGAAACCCTCTGTATTATCGGATAACAATTTCGTGGTCGAACGTATGTCGGATATGGCGCTCATAAAGTCTCCAAGGGCAACATGGCTTTCCGCCCTACGTTCTCTTAAATAAGAGGACCATGGACATATCTCGATGAGTCGAGTAATCTGCTGCACAGCTGCTACGTGGTCGCCATTATACACAAGTATATCGATTAATTTCATATCCTCTCTCGCTGGGTATAACCTATCTAAGGCATTCAAGGCATCCCTATTATTTGGTTCTAACGTTAACTGAAATAAGAAGAGGAGCGTGAGACATTCACGTGCGAATAAACTGTACACATATAAAAACACAACGTAAACACCAAGGATAACGTACCACGTCGAGAAAGTCATTTTCAGCCTCGTTAAAATGGGCCTGCTTAAGTAAAATGTTACCACGCTGCAGCTTCGCCAGCGTGAAATCCGCCTTCAGCTCTAGAACCTTGTCGAGATCGAGAAGGGCAAACTTGGCTTTACCCAGCGCTAAATAAACCGTGCCTCTCTTGTAGTATGTCAGATAATTGCTCGGGTCCCCCTCTGAAAAGAAATTGGCTCTTAAGCACTGGGACCAGTCTCCTCTCCGGAACAAGGTCAACTGTCAGCAAGGGACTTTAAGAAAACCGGGCGCGAATTCAACCTACCAACGGCTGCATGGTAGTGTGACAGCGCATCCTGCAGCTGGCCTTTCGCCAGGAACTCCCTGCCGTACTCCAGATGTTTAGCGATCTCCGCCTGTGAGACACTTCCGACCACTAGAAGAGAAAACTCAGTCTTATCAGTCGCACCCGTCGAACAGACGGGCTCCCTTTATTCGAGGGTAGAAAAGGTTAGGGGTGCACGTACCATCGAGGGTTACATCCAGCAGTGCTACTATCAGGAGACCGTACATGACTGGGGGAAGAAAAAATCAATTCCACCGTATGCGACGTGCTGTGCTGTAAACAAGGAGACTAACGCGCTCGGCACCGCCAGATCGACACCTAACCATCCGATAACACAAAACCGTCCAGCCACGCCGCCATTGCGATCGTGGTCTTATCCGATTGGTGAACCGCGAATCGTGTCCTCCCACCAATCGAAGCACGATACATAATCCTTTGCTAATCACCTTGCTGCGCGGGAAAAACGAATGGCAGATACGGGAATAGAATTAGGTACATTTCGAACATCGGTTAGATTTACGATTTTTTTCATTGATCCGCTTAGGACTGATTACGAAGAATTTGTATATTTATATACTTTGCTATTATTTATCTTGTAAATTTATTTAGCCTGAAAGTGGGGTTGAATTCTTAACTGAGGAATTTTAAAATGACAACCTTGATTAACCCTTCCTGATCACACCCTCAAAATGACAGAGCGTTTTCTAAATCATCTAAAGAATATCTAATTAAAATTTTAACTTAAAATATTAAAATTTAAAAAATTTACAATTTTTTTAGTAAAAATTTATTTTTCTAAAGTTCCTAAGCTCGAGAATTTTTTTGTAATGTTAAAATTAAATTTTGCACTACCAAGTTATTTTATTATAAAGTTAAAAGTTTAAAATATATCCTGTAATTTTTTTAAGTCGATTAAATCAATAGCGTTCATTTAGCAGCTGTACAAAAATTGTTCGAGTCATTATGACCAGTGTGTGATTTTTTCGAAGTATGACTAGGAAGGGTTATACTCGAAACTAAATTAATCGGTAAAATCATTCAATATCCATTTCCACTAATATAAATTAACTTTAATCTCAGTTTAACTTACACTTTTTTTAATTTTTAGAACTAGAAGATAAAATAAAGAGTGAGATTAAAGTTAAGCTACATCGATAGGAATGGACAAGAGCAAAATTGCCAACAATATGTATAATTCATTAATCTGATTTAAAAAGTTTTTTAATTTTTAATTGCTGATTAATTCAACAATTCGTAGAATTGCTTGAAACAAAATTTCCATATAATTTGTAGCTCACATGATCTAATTTTTTTACTTGTTGAAAAATAATGATTAACAATACTATCCACATTAATAAAATTGCATCACTTAAGCTAATTACTGTTTAAGTTAATCAGGACTTACAATTAACCGAATCACTTTAGAATAGAACGTCTATCTCGCGGCGTGTCTCATCTTAAAAGGATGTACATTAATGCTTATACTTACAAAGGTTGCCCAAGCAAACCACCAGTGTACATTTCCAATATTTTGAAGATTAATTAGGGATAAATAAAAATACTAATGCAAGGTTAAAAATCAATTAAAAATTCTAGGCAACATTTTTCAAATTCTTGATAAGATGTACTCAAACTCTTAGATTCATAATTACAAATCGTATGTTTTCAGCATCCAGTACGACGAATGGCTACATAAAATAATCGTGAAGAACTTGATTACTATCCTCGATACGCAAAATTATCGGATACGCAGATGAAAGTGACGAAAGAGAACCACACGCCTTGATCCTTTTGTAATCTTTATTATATTCATTTTTGTAGAAGTCTCCTGTCACTCTCTCTCTTCCTCCTCTTCGCATAATACTATAAATAAAAACGGAAAATTCACCGAATGAAAGAACATGTCAAATTAATATGTGATCGTCCCGTATGAGGTATTTTTGTAACAATATATTGACACTCTACATCAATTCTTCACGAGCATACGTTATACGTTCTACATACGCAAGAAGTATGGAAGAGCGTCCAGAAAACGCTGAGAAAGTGAGGAAGAGAGGAATCGACGAAATGGAGGAAGAAAAAGAAAAGAGAAACGCGCACAAGGAGATTTATTGCTAATGAAGAATAAATATACGATGCATGCTGATGAACCCCTTTTTTCTTCCTCTTTTGATCAACTTCTCTTCTCCTCTTCCCGTTTTAAAGACACTCTCTTTCTTTTATCAATTTATCCAATGTACACATATATATGTATACATATACATGTGTCTATATACATACACACACACATATATACATATACATATACCATACAACGGTTCATCGGAACATTCGGTTTCTCCATCTTTGTCCACATATTCAGTTTTGCCTCTACATTAGCGCGTGTAAATGTGCAAATTATTAAATAAGAGACCGACAGAATGGTACATTCACCGTTCCGTTTCAAAGACACCCCTCCCGCAAGGACATGCGAGTGGAGTGAATAGCACTATCATTAAATAACGCGCGAGGAGTGTCGCACATCGAGTTGCTCGTGCGACACATCGTACGCATGTCGCCCACCCCTCCGCCGGGGTTGCAATCCCCCTTTTCGCCACACGCAGCGAATTGAAATTCCTCTTTCTTTTGCCTCCCTCTCCCTCTCTCGTGCATCCCCAATCCACGTTACATGCGCACGATATACGTCCTCGTACCAAATCGAAAAACGCTCGGAACAAGTTAGAAGACGTTTCTTTTGCCATCCCACCTCGCTGGCGCTCCTCCGGAGGAAGAACGGGCGCGCTTCTTTTTCTTCTTCTCACCCCCCAAGGGGAGAGAGAAAAGAAAGTGGAGAACGGGATGCGCGCCCGTTCCTCCTCTCGATAAGCGTCGTCGGGAATCGCCCGATCGACGCTCGCGCACGCTTAATGTAAAAATAATAAAAAATACAAGACTACTCGCACGTGAACAATTTTCGCCGCGATTCGCCGGCGAACCACCCCCTCTCGCCTGGCGTCAATGTATCGCGCGCGTTTTACATTTCATACGATGTGCAATGTGTTCCTTTGAGGAAATCTCCTTCGATAATGATTGCAGTCACAGTCAACGCCGCTTTTCTCTTTCTCTCTCTCTCAGCTTCTTTGCTTATTTTCCCTCCCCTTTTCCTTTTAATGCCTGTTCGATGCCCGTTAGCCCCTCTCATTCCTGTTTCCCTCCACTCTTCTTTTTTTTCCCCTTTACTTTCCCTCGCACTATACTCTTTTAAATTAATCTTTCGTCTGATCATTTATTCCGTTCTTTATATCTGTATCCGTAAAATTCTCCCCCCCCCCAACCCTTCCCCTAAGGCTGCTCGTCCGATATACTTCAGAGGACCAAACATTGAGACGAAAAGAACGTGTACAGTACAGAAGATTACACATTTACCTTCCGAAAATAAATACTAAATCGATCAATAAATAATAATCAGTTATATCATTCTCTATTTCTCCTAAGTATGCTAATACACTATTAAAAAAAAAAAAAAAAGTCATAGTACCGTACATTTAATTTATACATTTATGTCGGTTTTACTAACACGGTGGACATTTGACTATCTTGCAGGAACGCTCGACGATAATCAGGTTCGACATTACATGTCACGAGAAATACAAAGCGAAAGTTTTTCTCTGCCAATCGGTGATCGATACCGATCGTGGACGCTATCACGTTGAAGGGAAAATAAAGCTAGGAGTCGACAACACGTTACATGTGGAAGCGGTGCTCGTTATAATCACCGCCGCTTGAAATATTGCTCTCTCTCTCTCTCTCTCTTTCTCTCTACCCACCAAATGTAAATTAAAAACAAAGTGTTTCGTTTCGAAATGCTGATTAAAACGCGCAACACGCAACCGACGCGTCGCGATGCCTAACGCATCGCAATATAGCTCAGTGAACTTTCAACCCTTGGATGCGTGGCCTCTCTCTCTTAATGTGGGATTTATATATTATAATAAATTTTAAAAAATCGAACACCCCCGACGAAAAGATAGCACGGGACTCTCGGAAATCACCTGAGAAGAAACAAACAAAAAAAAAGGTTCGCGAAGGTTTTCATGCATCCAAGAGTCAACGATAAAATCGTCATCGTGTATACGTTAGATTTGATCTGATTACGCAAACTGCTTTTTGTTCGTAAATAAATTCTCCCGTGGAATCGGGACTCCACTGATACCTTTCTCTTCGTCACATTTTATAAAATAATACAAAATAAAAATAGGAAAGAAGAGACGCGAGAAGCCCGTTAACATCAGCCTCGGAACCGATGCGAGTCCTCCTTACACGAAAATGATACACGTTGCCGCACACGCGAAATCGGCACGGCAAGATCCACGTTTTTCAGTGGTAGAATTAAATGTAACTGTCGCCGTAGCGAATATCTGTAAGTAAACGTTCTTGGCGGGGCCTCCGAGAGCTGATGTAGCCTCGATGACGAAATCGTATTAAAAAATTTGAACGGTCGGAACGGTCTCGAACCCAACGGTCGGAAGCCAACGATATTTTTTTTTTACCTCGTTAAACGCTACCCCACCCCTTGAATGCTTCTAGATGAAATAATTATCGATCCCTCTTGTAAAAGAGGCATTCACACCTTGGTCCACGGTCACACGGCATACGAATTCACGCACGCGAATTGCACTATTAAATCTAGTAATATAACAGGTATAAGTGTGACATGTCTAAAAATCCTGTCGGTTTGTGACGCAAATCGAATTTGTACTTTTTCCCTCACGTAGTAGATTAGATTAGACAAGAACCCGACGTTTAGCACAAAACGATATCGACATCCTACAAAGCCCTAATCCAACACACCATTCATCATTCAACCGGTAAATGACTCGCGAGCTCGCGTCATCTATATCGTTAATGCGCGTTACTTTAAGCAGAAACAATGCCCTAGAAAGGTCCCCCGGGACCGCAAGAGCCTAGCGTTCAGCCCTCCCCGATCGGACAACAGCCAACGTTGTCTTGTATGTGTTAACGACTGTTAACGACTTAATATTCTTGTTCTCTCAGCTCAAATAAACTGAGCTAGTTACCTTCCCGACATTCAATACCGATTAATTAATACACATTTATTGTATTTGTTATTCCGTTAATTGTTCGTTTATCAATTCGCGTGGAAATTGAATGTCACAAGATCGTTCGATATCACAGTCGTTTTTCAATTATTTTAGTGTTATGTATTTATATATATAACGCACGTATCATACTGATAAATACAGCTAGAAAATAACATGAGTGCACCCCGTGTGTCTCCCTCAAGAGGCTTATGCTGCTTTCTATCTTTTCCCTCCTCCCTCCCCCTTTTTTTTCTTAATGAAGATAGAGCCTGCTACATCAATGCAAGAGCATGCTCCTCTCTCTGCTCTTTGTTTTAATACCCCCTCTGTAACTGCAACCGTATTTTTAACTCGTCTCAGTATAATTTATGTTCCATATGAGCACTCACACATTCGCATTCGGTTACTGCAGACTAAGATTTTTATAAAGCGCCATACCAATTTCGCAAGGCAACGTCTCCGTTACGTTTAGAAATGCTATTCGAGAGGCATGTCTCGTGGGATCAATGCAGTTCTGTCTGTAGAACTACTTGAGCTCAGGTACATAGAACATTCATATATACCTGCTCTTTCCACTAAAGCATATCGAGTTTATACAGTGAAACCTCCATATTCATTATAGGCATCTCTAAAAAATTTTTCGTCCTCTTCGTCATCTCTTATTGCAAACATCTACAACTTAGAAGAGAGACAGTGCAAAGACGGTAAATAATTTCGTTAACAAAACAAAAGGAGTTATTTCTCTAAACGAAAATCTTATAAAACTTTTCTCTTCGACATTATATCGTCGTATATATCGAGGTCTCACTGTAATGACCAGTTATGAGAATAACTCATGAAAGTAACTGCCAACTGTAAATCGCATGAGCGCCGTCTTTAAATTTTCTAAATTATCGATGCGTATATCAGGCTATGATGAAAATGTGAGATTTCTAAAGGTAGCCTAAGACGTAGCCTGTGTTGCCATTTTTTTTCCGAATATCGATCCCCGAAAAATTCACGTGGCTTATTCAAGTAAACCATATAATATTGCCGGCGCAATATCGTCTCTCTTTGGGGACGGCAAAACAACAAAGTACCATTCGTCGCTGAACTACAGCAAATTAAGGAAAAAAATAATAAGGAATCATCATGTAATCTATGGCGACGGTAATTTGGCGTATCCTAGGCGTATCGATAAACGTGCACGTATAAATAAACAATTATGCCGCATTGAAGCGAAACTGACTTTTACTGGCATTATGGTAGCAAAGACAATAAAACACTTGTGCATTAAAATGTTTTTGACAACAGTCAAACGCTTATACTGCGCTATAATTACCGAAGATACGCCCACCGTACTTCTCTATAAAACAAAAAAAAAAAGAAAATGTAAATAATAAAGTTACGATGCCCCCATAATCTCGACAGGAGTTCTAAAAAATTTTCCTAAGTTTCTTCAACTACTATGTGTTACGTCGTTATTCCCTCATTTCTTCCGAAAAGGGATTAACGATTTACCGATTTGATTCGTTAGTGGTTATACTACTTGTGTTTCTCAGCACGCACGGCAACGAAATGTTGGATGGATCTCTAACTAATAAGTGTCACGAACAAATCCTATTTACGATATTCGCACTTTTTATGGTGAGATCATTGAAATATTATCCGGCGATCCACCGGCGCGAATACTAAATTGCACGCAGGATTTGTCATTGTTGTCGCTCACGAACAAACGTAATATAGTGGAATTTAAACGTAAGTATTCTTTTTCTGCTTCTCATCCAAAAACTCGGAGTGCACAGGCAGTTGAGCGAAAACGTGAATACGTATTATACGTGAAACTGTCTGTACTCTGCGCATGTGTACGTGTATACGCGCGCAAAACACGTGCGTGTAGTGTCAGACATAATAATGTCGTGTCTTCCTTACATATAATTTAATTTGCGTGTAGAGTAATAATAATGATAATAATAATAATAATGATGATAGAAGTAGAAATAGAGATGGAAATAATCCTCTACTTGTCCCATGCTCCCCACCAGTCAGGGCCGCTGTTGCCATTATTAGTGGAATTATTGTACGATGAATTATTATAGTTACCTCCGTAACTTGAATAACCGCCTGTAATAAAACGATAAACAAAATATTGTAAATGTGAAAAAAACAATAATTATTTACACCATTAGTTTTTTTAAATTAATATTCTATTAATATTAATGCCAATCATTTCATTTACCTCCGTAACCACCAGGTCTCGATGGTCCATTACTACGACCAGACCCAGAACTGGGCTGTTGACGATAATCTCTTGCACCAAAGCCGCCACCACTGAAGCGTCCTTTGGTGCCACCACCGCCACCCCGCCGCCGCCACCGCCGCCGCCGCCGCCACCACCACCGCCTGGTCGACGAGATCCACCCCCAGAATATCTCGCTTCAGTATACATGTCATCCAACCAAGGTGGAAGTTCTTGATTGGCTTCGATAAGCAGAGATACCAAGTCGCGTACCAGATTATGATTCTTATGATTGAAAAATGATGTGGCCAGACCTGAAGAAAACAAGACGTAGTGTAACATGTCTAATTTCTTTTCAAATAATTGCAATATAATTTAAAAAAAAAATGAAACAAACCTAAATTGCCCATACGACCGGTACGACCGATACGATGAACATATTCCTCAACGTCACCGGGCAAGTCAAAATTAATGACATGTTTTACATGTGGTATGTCGAGACCACGCGCCGCCACTGCAGTAGCGACCAGGATCGGCGCTTTACCCGCACGGAAACGACGTAATGCTTCTTCTCGTTCGCGTTGAGTTCTATCACCGTGAATACTAGTAACCGGGTATCCCATTGAGGCCAAGTATTCTTCAAGCATATCGGCACCTTTTTTAGTCTCCACGAACACTAGGGTGAGTGACTCAGCAGCTGCGTAACACAAACGTAAAGAATTAACCTTTATATTATATTATCAATTGTAAATAAATTTTTACAATTGAAAATTCGATATTAATTCGAACCTAAATTCAACACTACAACTTACTAGGATCTGAAAAGTTGCTAGCTTGCAGCAAATCAAGTAAATATGAACGTTTGTCATGTTCCTCCACCCATACAATCTTCTGGGTAATATTCTCGGAAGTTGAGCCGACACGACCAACTGCCAAGAAGATGTAGTTGCTAAGGAAATCTCTGGCTAGCATTTGAATCTCTTTCGGGAAAGTAGCAGAGAACATGAGAGTCTGTCTCTCTCCAGTCGGCGGCATGTTATCCTCCTGGACAATGCGTCTTATCTGCGGCTCAAAACCCATATCTAACATGCGATCTGCTTCATCCAATACCAAAAATCTAAAACGCAAATATAAATAATGAATAGTAAAGTAGAATAATAAATAAATATATAATCGTGTTATTCTTAAGTTAATTATTGTTGATGTAAACGTACCGGCAATTATGTAAGCCAATTTTACCGCGGCCCAACATGTCCACCAGACGTCCAGGCGTTGCCACAAGTAGATGACAACCGCGATCCAACTCGCGCATTTGATCGACTATGTTGGAACCACCATATACGACCGCAGGACGCATACGCGATCGGTATGCGAATTTCCGCGCTTCGTCGTATATCTGCGTAGCAAGTTCTCTTGTGGGAGCCAACACTAGACCCAACGGATACTGTTTACGCCTGCCAGAAGAGTTTGCTTGTGGTGGTGGCGGTCGCGGCCCGCTCTCATAAATCTGATTTAGTATTGGCACTAGGAAGGCCGCTGTTTTACCGGACCCGGTTTGAGCGCAGGCCATCACATCACGGCGTTCGATGATAATCGGTATCGCATATTTCTGTACCGGTGTAGGCTTGTCGTATCCTGCCAAGGCGATACTATTCTTTATTATCTCTGTCAGCTTAACCTCGTCGAACTGAAAAATTAAGAAACGAGGGGATTAGAGAATGTAAGGGAAAGAGACATATTAACTAAAGTCCTGTGTCTGTACTCACAGATGTGATGTGTGGTGGTATGCTCTCTCCGGTAGCCTCAACTGGGATATCCTCATATTTGCTAAAATTAATCCCAGTATTACCAGAGCCAAACAACTCCAGCTCCAATCGTTCATCCTTGGCAGTGGGGATTGTCCAGTCAACCTCGCCTCTGCCGCTTCTGCCGCCTCTGTCATCGCCCCATCTTCCTCCGCCGCTACCCATTCTGTCATTTCTATTCTCTTGCCAACGATCATTTCTAATAGGCTCCTGCCAGCGATCGTTGCCGCTAATTGGTCGATCGCGCTCGGAGTTGGCGTATCTATAATCTCTTCCATTCTCCTGACTGCGCCTATTGCGCCCACCGAAGCTCCCGAAGTTCGCGAAATCGACGTCGCGAGGACTCCGCGAGTCTCGATAACCGCCGCCTCTGCCCCGATCACGATCCCTTTCTCGATCGCGATCTCCCCCTCTGTCTCTGTCACTAAACGGTCTTGAGTTGAAAGAGTAATTTAAATCCGAGGGTGGGTTACCTATTGAAAAACAAATTCAACACTTAAATATCCGTTATATTCCTTCCGCTTTGCCAGACTAATTTAATAAGTTAAAATCGAGAGAGACAGTCAGCTGACCAGTGTATGCTTATCAGCTCTGACATGTCGATTTATCATATTGCAATCTACTCGATGCCACAAATGCTTCGAAGCATTCCTTTTTTTCTCCTTTTCAACAAAGAAAAAATAAAAATGCACAAAAAATGCTTCCAAGCATTTGTAGTCGAGAAGACCACAGGTGTAATGTGCCATTCGATATCCTGCCACAGCATATTACAGGCAATAATTTTCGAGGTTTAATTCCTCCACAATTCAGCTTTACAAATTATTAATTTCACAAAGCAATTTCCTATACTCACTCGCAGCTTTATGACGAAGATGCGGTGGAACGTAGCGGCCCCCACTTGGTTGGCGGACCTGCAAGTCCAGACCAGCTATCTGGAGGAACAGAAAAGGGCTCGAGTTAGACAGCCTCGCAACCGCGTGGCATTCGCAGAATTAAATCATTATCATCCGACAAGTGAGTCATCTCGCTCAAATTCTACGAAAATCCGACTTGTGCACGAATCCTCGACCTCCCCTCTCTCTCTGCCGCGTGCAATCCTATCTCGGGAGTAAGCGCGAGTCGAAGAAAGCGAGAGAGGGAAAGAGAGAGCGCGATGCGACACGAGGCATGCCGTTCCCGGAATCGCTTGCCGCCATTATACGTAGCGTACGTCACGAGCTGGGCCGACGAGTGACGACGGCCCATGATGCTCTCTCTCACTCTATCTCCATTTCTCTCTTCGATCGGATAAAGGAAATTCCCCTCTGCGTTCTCGAGAAACGGCCGTCCACATTTTTTGGAGATTCCTCGTTGTGGAAAAACCCACGCGATCGGGATCGCGTCCGAAAGCGCGGAGGAGAGGGAGAGGATTCGCGGGAGGGCACGCTTCCCTGAGAAGAACAATGCCTCCTCCGGGTGCCTGTCCTTTTCTCAACCGTTTTTTTTTTCCTACCTGCTGCTCTAGACCTGATCCATTCTGGTTGGCTGCATTACTCATATTACTCCGCCTCGGTGCGTAGATTTCGCAGCTCTGTCGCTTGAAGCCCTTTTAGCTCTTCTTCTTTCTTCTCTCTCTCTCTTGCACACACACTCGAGCCGAAAAAATTCCCAACGCGTCCCAACGCGCTATCTGTCTGTCTCTCTTTGTCTCCTTTTCTCTTTCGTTTTCCCTGTCGTCTCGCGAAACGCCTTAGCAGGCGATAAGCCTCGCTAAATTTCCGCGACTCGGCCCGATCCTTTATCAGTTTGTCGAAAAACGGCGCGTGCCGATCGAGTCTCTTGCTGAACACGATACGAAGGGATCCCGGAGGCGACTGGCGGAACGGAACTGCTAGGCGAGCGCGAGGCCGAACTCGACGTTGACGCAACAAAAATGGTGGCGAGAGCTCGAGCTGCCAAAATGGTGGCGGCCCGACTTCCGCCGGATGTCAGGGGCGACAGAACGCGGAGTCACCCGGGAAGGGAGAATCCCCCACCCCCCTCCACTACCGACAACGACGAAAGAAAAGAACGCCGGGCGCAAGAAATTTATGTTAGGAATATTTTGTATATTAATTATCGAGATGCGTGTGATGTAATCGATCGAAGACGCGGTTGGTAACGATTCGAGTTATCGATCCGCTCTCGATCCGCTCGCACAATTTAAAATTCGCAAGCTTTTTTTTTTCATGTTGAGATTTTTTTTCAGTATATAAAATGTTATTAAATATTACAGAGAACAAGAAATTTCTAGTTGAATGTATGTATTTGATTTCTAAGATTCCAACTGACTTTTTTTTCCATCATTATGAATGTCAATAATACGGCACAGACCTCCAAGAGGACTCTTACAGAATGTCTAGAGTCTCATGTCCTAAGGATGTCCTCAAAACATCCCTTGGAGATTTGTGTTGTGTGGGAATGTATTAGATTACAATTATAAAAAAATAATGTTGTAATGGAAAATTTTCGCTGCACTGTCCAATTTGTAGAATTTGTTCAACAGCGAATAGTTTTTGTAAATGTTTTCCTTTATTGTACAACATGTCACCGAACATCAACGTTTAATCTAGTCATCCTTTTTCGTGTCGGTCTTGCCTCCTCTAATTCTTCCGGTACGACGAGCAGCAATAAGACCGATCTTACGACCAGCGCTGGTGCCACGCTTGACGGTGGACGCCTTACCGATGTGTTGATGGTTACCACCACCGTGAGGATGCTCCACGGGATTCATAGCAACACCACGAACCTGGAAAAGTCATAAGTGTTTCAAACGCAGGAAAGCACCACAAGCTCAGTGCGAAAGAGCTTTAGCACTCAGTTAAAAAAAATTTCGACATGAATAAGTTCAGGTTTCAAATGTCTCGATTACCATCATTGAGAAAATTTAATCCTATCTATTGCATCACAGCAACGATGTGAAAATCAGAAGGCATACCTTAGGCCAGCAATTCCTCTTCGCCTTGTACTTATGGTAAGCCCTACCGGCTTTAAGTATAGGCTTATCTATACGTCCGCCACCAGCAACGATTCCGACCATCGCTCTGTTGTTAGAAGGAATGACCTTCTTGGCACCAGAAGGTAACTTGACTCTAGTTTTCTTGGTATCGGGATTGTGTGTTATTACTGTGGCGTAATTGCCAGAAGCTCTGGCCAATCGACCTCTGTCGCCGGTCTTTTCTTCCAAATTGCAGACGATTGTACCTTCCGGCATCATACCGACTGGCATCACATTTCCAATCTGGAGATTGGCTAAGAAAAAATTAAAAACATTACATTTTGTTAGTAATAAAAATTAATATGTCATAAATTCTCATAAATAAGAATGGTTATTTTAGATACAGCATTAATTTCACATTTTCTTCAAGGTTATTCATCTAGATATTATTGCTGGACCCACCTTTCTTTCCACAATACAGAAATTGGCCGGTATACATTCCCTCTGGCGCGATAAATAATTCTTTACGCGTTTTGAACTTGTAAGGGTCACGGAAATGCACCACCGCTAACGGCGCTCCACGACCAGGATCGTGGATGATGTCCTAAATAAGAAAAGAAACAAACCTCAAATATATCTTATGTTAAATTAATTAAAAATATTCTTGTAATGTGGAAAATATATCCTCAGAAAGAGCCTCTAATTTAACATCATCCGATCAATCAGACAGGTAAGTTTGATATATCATCATGAATACAAGATTCAAATATTTATAGGTGTTTGCAATTAAGATAGATCCGCGATAAAGCGCGAATAGAGCGAGAAGGGATTAGTTTGGCGAGGAACCGTCACAAATAGAAAAGGCTTAAATTCAACAAGAACTGATAACAATTTAATTTAAACAAAAAAAAACAGTAACAGAAATAGTCTAATTTACACGGCTAAGTTCACAGAGCGATTGATTACTCACGAGCAACAAGATTTTACAGACCGTCGAATTTTCCGAAGATACGTTGAAAAGCCTCGACGTTTCGCGGTAGTCTGAGCCCGCGACGTGGCGCGCGGGGCTTTTGTAAGAGCGCCTCTTCTAGAAGGATCCAGATCGCTAGAACATTTCGAACGGCAGAAGGTTCCGTTACGTCGCATAATTAGACGGTTTATTATTGCCAATTTCCTTCTAGAAGGACGCTCGTTACAAGATTCGGCTATTTGTTTATTCGACCGGAATGCCTTTCTCACAAGAGGGGCGCGAGGCTTCGATGATCTCGCGACCGACGATAAGCGAAAATAACTTCGACGTTTCGTCGCTTGATCTTGAACAATAGGAATAAATCCAACGAAAGAAATATTCCTCCAAATAGTGCTGAATCTCACAGTTGTGCTAATTAGAACATTATGCCAAGTAGAATAGAAAATTGCTGCGAACCTTCACGACACCCTTGATAAATCCATGCCTTTCGGAGAAGTCCAGAGACCGCAGCTTCGGTGCTCCCTTTCTCCTTTTGGTATGGGATCGGAAGACGGATCCCGCACCTTTACGCTGCGCACGAATTACTCGACCCATGGCTCAAAAACCTAAAAAGAAATCAGTATCATGATATCGTGACACACTCGAAACACACCACCACGCTCGTCACACGTCGTTTCAGCTGGCGCATCTTAACCTCATGATGCCGCTCGAGATGCGAATTATTATTTCCCGATTTACGAAAATATCGATTGTATCTTACGCAGAGAAATGAAAAAAATGTAATTGTGAATTTCCTTCGACGGATTCGTCTCGAATGCGGTAGATCAACAAAGATAATCCGCGCCAGCGAAATCCTGCACAAGTACCAGAGTCGACATTAAAAAGAGGAGAGAGAAACCGGAAGTCAACCCTGATTGGGAGATCACCACGGTACCTCGCTTGATCGCGTAGTCAGCCCGCTAAAACGGCGCTCGATTCAAATTTACTTTCTGTGTACGTCTTATCCGATTAATTTACTTCGCACACATTTTTGCATTTTGATATGCTTTTACAAATTAGATGAACGAATAAATAATAGATAAATTGATAGATAAATAATTTTTTACATCTAGAAAGTAATTTTCTTAGCAAAAATTCGATGCTAAATTTCTTATATTATATTTAATTACATAAATTAATACTAATTATATAATTATGCAATATAATATAATTATAAATATAATTATAATATAATTATAATATAATTATAAATTTTATGCTAATAATTATTATATAGTTTTACTGTAAAATCTCATTGCAGTTGCTTTCCTTCCAAAAAAAATTCTACTAGAAAGATTTAAAATTTTATATGTCTAATCGTGCTGAAACGCTCTCTTTCTCTCTAATAAAAATTCAATTTTAGATATGTAAAAATTGCAAAGTAATTTATAAATTAATTTTTACAACGATTCCATAATAAAGATCGATGCTTCCGTAATAAAGATATGCATCCCCTCCAGCTCATTCCAGACCGCCAGTGATAATTCTTTTATTTCAACCGACGCATTCGAAATGGAAGGACGCACCATCTCGCTCATTATCCTTTTACTTTGCTCGTTGATAAATGCTAGAGATGTGATTAGACGGAAGAGAATCGTTGGTGGCATCCCGGCCGTGCAGCCTCCTGAGGATGATCCGGTAGTTTTTGTGAATAAAAATGATCGTGACGCGCGTATTATCGGCATCCGCGATCCTAACAAGGGATTTTATGTTTTTCGTGGAATCAGATTTGGGCAGCCACCAACCGGTCGAGCTAGATTCCAGGTAAAGCATAGATCTATAAATATAAAAATAAGAGTGATCAATATATTATAAATATTACTACGATATACTTATAATATAAACTTAATACATTTAACGTGATTAAAAATCTTTGTACATTTAGCAAAGATTGGAATTCTTCACAGTCCTTATCTAAATTTATATGGGATAAAATATATTAATGATACAGTTAATTTAAATTTTAAAAGATTCCATCAATTTTATATTTCATATTTTATTGCATAAGAATTTGAATTGAGGACTCAATGATGTAAATTTGAATATTGAAATTTGAGAAGATACCAATTATGATTAGCTGTACAATTTATAGATTGATATTTTTTGTCTGATGCTTTTGAATCGTAATGCATCGACTACATTAACAATTCAACCGTTATGTGAACTGTGATAGAAAAGCATCACAATGTATGCGTTAATCAAATTCAATGACCTATGGAGTAAACATGTGCGTCACTTTAACGAGCAATTGCGAGTAATAATAGCTATTTTCCATGTAGAAACAAAAAGCTTCTTTTGTTGTATTTCTTTTTTACATTATTATTAATCGATAACGCGCACGATCAGGCTGAACGGGATATTATTTTATCTCTCAGTGTATCCTGTCACCATGAATTTAATGAACTTGATACTTGTTATCAGTCCTGTCCAGAAAAATAAGAAAGCCTCGAAACAAAATTAGAAAGTTATTACAGAAGCTTGAAACTTATTACAGAAAATAATAATATTATTTAGCAAATATTAATTAATTATATAATTTGGTATGTCGATCAAAGATAGATAATTAATCACTCATTATAATAATAACTAATATTATAATAAATTATAAATAATAATATTACTGAACATATACTTTTTAAATACTTACTATATATTTTTCTTCTACATACTACCATGCTAAAATACAAACTAATGTTAAATAACTTTAAAAATCACTACCAAGCAGCCATCAATTTGATTTTTTTCTTATGTTTTCCGTGAGAAAATAATGACGCTATCATTGTCACTTAACATTAACATCTTCATTTAATAAAAAAATAAATTTAAATTTCATTTTCAGCGAGCTTCGCCCGTATATCTCGAAGGAGATTATAACGCCACTACATGGGGACCTCCCTGTTCTCAGCCCAGTCACAATGAAACTGATAAAATTATCGGAAGCGAAGACTGTCTCTTTCTGAACGTCTTCACCCCATCGCTTCCGGATTCCAGCGGCGGTTATCCCGTGTTGATATGGATCCATGGGGGTGGTTTTAGAAGAGGCGCGGCGTGTCAATACGAAATGAGACATCTGATTAAGAAGAAGCTGATCGTCGTGTCTATCCAGTACAGATTAGGAACATTAGGTAATTGAGAGGTAGTAGTTACATAGGAAGGAAGGAAAATTATCTCACCGAATCTCTGCGTTTCAGGATTTCTGAGCACAGGTACACAGGAAATGCCGGGAAACAATGGTATGTTCGACATGGTGCTGGCTGTCGACTGGGTGAGGGATTACATACATTTCTTCGGCGGTGACCCAAACAAAATAATAGCCTTCGGTCACGGCACCGGCGCCAGTTCCGCTATGATGCTGTCGTTATCAAAATTCTGCGAAAGTAGGTTCACGACGACACGGTCTATCGCGCTGCGAATAAACGAGCCCTTCATCGTTGATGGATTTATTCTGTTTCGGTAGATAGCTTCCGTGGTTTGATCGCAATGTCCGGTTCCATTCTATCTCACTTCGCTGTCGACAAGGACCCCTCCAAGACCGTCAAACACGTAGCACGTAAAAACGGCTGTCCCACAGATGATACTCGGAGAATGGTGGACTGTTTGCGAGAGTTGCCGGTTGAAAAATTGATCAGTGTCGATTCCGAGTTAAAGAATATCCGTGCGAATGTCCGGGGTTTCGTCTCCGGCTTAGCTGATCTGCTCGGACCTGGCCCTGTTATAGAAGGTCCCAATGACGGGAGGTAAGATGCAAATGTATCGAGATTAAAATTACCAAGTTGAATTCTTTTCAAATCAAATTTACTATCGATCGTGTTTCAGGTCGCTTCCGAATTTCATGACCGCATCACCGGAGGATTCCTTGAGGCTCGGCAATTTTCCGTCTATACCACTATTAACGGGAGTTATGAAGGATGAAGCGGGAGGTGCCGTTCTCGGTCAATACAGAGACGAAGTGCAAAATAAATTGAGCACGGTCCCGGATTATTTGACCAGTGATTTCATACCGTATTTGCAAGGAACTATTCCAAATATGCAGAATGTATCGCAGTTTGTTCCGCAAGCTTTCCGAGGCTATCTCGATATGTTCCAAGGTGATGGCACACCGAATACTATTGGGAAAGTTGCGGAAGCTTTGGGCGACTCGCTCTATAACGCTCCCGCATTTCTGACCGTCGACCACTGGTCTAAAAAGGCGAATACGTTTTTGTACTCTTTCGACCATAAGGGAAAAAGAAGCTATGGTAAAGACTTCCTCACCGGATTGCCAATCGTCGACGGACGATCCTCGGATGGTATGATTTATAAAAATACATTCTTCTTACATATAATAATGATCTAATTAACAATCTCATTTGTAGGTAATTTGAATCATGGTGACGATCTAGGATTCATTTTTGGTCGAAACACAATTACAGGCGAAAAAATGGGTGACGGTGGCGAGCTGAATGAAGCGGATATGCGCGTAACTGACATCTTTACAGATATGATAGCAAATTTTGCGAGAAACGGCACGCTTAACATACCAACAAATGTACAATCTAATGACAGTACTTGGATGTCAAATATAGTTCCAAAATTCTCAGATAAGAATTCCTTTATCAGTATCACAACAGCTCCGAAAAGCATGAATAATTTTAGGTAAGAAAACTTTATGTAAAATATTAGTCGGTACATCTATATATTAAACTATTCATCATATACTTCAGATTCTGTGAAATGGGATTGTGGACAGTTGTACCAGAACGATTACAATCACCAGCATGCAGTTTATACAAAGTACCTCTTCAGTTGATAGAACAAGGCACCAAAGAAACGATATCTGTAATTCAGAAACCTGTCGACACACTCAACGAATTTGTTCCCAAATCTGGCCTCAATATCGCAGGCAAATCGACAGATCAAAATATCGAAAAATCGGAGAAAAACGATACAACGCAACAGAAAATAAATAACGAAATATTACCGAAGGTACCGAAGATACTATTCCTCGGTTAAGTTATGACAACATGTTTCACATGTTTACTTTATACGTACGTTTTTTTATTATAAAGATATACGCAATAAGAACATCTAATCATTTAATTTTACTTCATCGTGAAACAAATGTAGAGAATCTATTACATCATCGTCCAACGCTTCCCATACATTCGAATCATTTTGCGATTTTTGTACTTCTTCATTGATTTTAGAACTTTTTTCTACTCTTTCGTCTTTTTCATCTGTACAAGACGTGAAAGCTTCAGGTTCCTCATGTTGTTTTTGTTTTTCTGTATTAATATTAAGTGACGCAGCTAATTCACATTCCATTTTACTTTCAGTAGTAACATTTGAAATCATATCGATATCCAATTGACTTTGCTCCTTGTTTTGTATTTTGTCTTGTGTATTTTGTAATGTACTTTCAGTCTCTTTTTCTTCAATCTCCTTAGATGACTCGTCATCTGCGTGAGATTTATTTATATCCATGTTTTTATCCTCTTCTGTCAATTCTACATCGGTTCCATTCCGTACTATTTCACAGACTTGCATTGCAATGATTTTTGGCCGTTTATGTGACGTTGCATTAGCATCTTCAAAAAGTTCTTCAGCCATACTTCTTTTGTCTGATCCAGCAGTAGCAATTTCTTCTTGATTTTCAAGAACAAGTTCATTATCAGATTCCCTAGAAATTAATATATATGTCTGTAATCTAATATGCGAATAAAGCTGCTAATAATATTACATATCTATGTAAATTCTTATAAATATAAAATATAAACTTAAACAAGGTTAAAATACTTACTGCTGGTGCGGTAATTGTAACGTAGGCGCAGCAGGATGTATAATTTTTTCTAATTCGGCTGATGCAAGTTTTGCTTCTTGAATAATATTTAAATCGATATCATGAGCCGCCATGTGTGATATTTCTAGACAATATTGTATAGGAAATGTCAATTTAATATGTGGATTCATTTGTAAAGCTTTTAATACTCTAAATAATTCCAAGCGGCATACGTTGTGATCTTTATAAAAATTCTGTTCAGCAGAGCCCAGATAAAGATTATATAATAAAGGTATAACGGTATTCTGCACATTCTAAAAGAAATATTCAAGAAAATATCACAGAAATGCACATGTTGTTATAACAAAATAAATCTAGACAAACTTACCTTATAAAATGTCTGTTTCAGTAAGATACTACCACTAAAAAGTATATTCTGCAAAGCGACAAGGGCCTCTTTGCACAAATCTACATTTTGACATATATTTTTAGAACTTTCTTTATTATTTAAAATTGTACTATTTTCATACTGACGATGTTTGAGCCGGTTTTTCGCCCGTTTAGACAAACGCTGCGTTTGTTGCTGCACCTAAAAAGATACAAAACGATAATTCTTTATCAGATAATGTCTAATTAAATAGATGACAACTTATTTTAAGTTTATACAGCAAAAAATTTACAATCTTTTTATAAAAATTGTAATTGGAATAGTAATGAAACCTAAATGTTTGGAATGTATAATATGAAAATCATTTAATTGATAATTGACCAAAACTTACGGATAATAATATGCAATCTCGTTCTGGTGTTATGTCCTTCAATATATACGTCACACATTCATTTGCAATTGTCTCTATTCCTGACAATGAACTCGTATTAATTAACCACGAACAGAGACATTTGTAAGTACTTATCTTGACACTTGTAAAAGGTTTGTTATCACTAAATGTGAGTTTATGTTCGGAGATAGTACTTGTCCACTGCAATGTTTGTTGGAACAACTTTAATATGGTTGCCCCATATGGTACTAGTTCCTGAGCAAATCTGGAACATACATTTATATCACAAATCATGCTTATTCATGATAATTTAATTATATATCTTATCAAAATGTATATACATATATACCCATTTATAAACGTATCCAAAACTGTAAGCAAGCTAACATGAAATTTTGACAAGATGACATATAGTATCTGTTCTTTAAAGGAATTATTTTTTAGATTTAATGGCGTTACTGCTAATCCTCGACACAAAACTCCTAGAATATCGTGAGGTAGAACAGAATTCCTCACTTCGTATCCACTGCAATTTTAAATTAAATGTATTTCAAGATTTTTAACAATGAAATCATTAAATCATTAATGATATCATTAAATAAATAAAATAAGATTAATAGACCTAAGATCAATACCGTAACATTGAGGAAAGATAAATGCACAAATTCGTGAATCTCTGTTTCTGTCCCTTGTAATATTGTATCGTATCTCTATTAGAAATAGGTGGTAATTCTAATTGATCCCAGATGTCTACGCTCTCTAGCTCTATTAATCCAGAGAACAATTCATCCATTATAGCATGTAAGTTATTACAAAGCAACGCTTCGTTGTACGTTGTTGCAGTGTACATGGATTTAGATGGTGGTGGTTTAAATGAGCGTTCTGTTGCTTTAGACAGAAGAACATAGCATCTTGCACTAGCATTAACCAAATTCTCTTGCTTGGAGTCAATTTGCAATAATATCATTTTCCTTATGAGTTCCTGAAAATATTAAAAAACAATTATACACATATAACGACATTAAAACAAAAATTACAGAAAGATATTTTAAAAAAATTTCTTCTTACTCACACCTCTTACTGAGTAAGATTAAATGTGCAACGTAAAACGTTTAGCTAATTAGAACAAATGTTTATCGAATCTATTACCTGAAACCTTTCGCAAACTTCAGAATAATGATAAAGTAGAACAGCCAACAAGTAATAGACTGCTTCACAGTTTGCATCTGGCTGCAATGCGCTAAGAATATTTATAAGCTGTTTCACATGTTGCATGGAGATCTGTTTGTGCAGCTCCGGGATCTCCTTGCAGTGCTCAACTAAAACTCCCAACACTTTACACGCCTGTATCAGATCTCTCATACTACTGTGCACATTTTCCAGTACTTTCGTAGCATTGATTATCCAGAATAAACCGTACTTGGAAAACGTGTCTTTGGAACATGCAGGCAAAATTCTCTCCAAGATAGGTAAAAAGTCGCTTCCCGATTGATTTATACGAGAATTAACACTTTTTACAAAAATATCTTGTATAGTATCAACCTAAAACATAAATGCGAGCGACGCATTAATCAAAGTATCTACAAAAATTTTTGAAAGAATGTAAGAAGATATTTGCTTCGCACCTCGTGGCTGTCGAATGGCACGTCGTTGCTATCGACCATCAAATCGTCCACCAACGATTCGAATTCTTTCGAAGTCACGTCGAAGGAATTCACTAATTCGATTAACGATGCCATTATTATTT
Source organism: Crematogaster levior (assembly GCA_901521435.1). NCBI lineage: Eukaryota > Metazoa > Arthropoda > Insecta > Hymenoptera > Formicidae > Crematogaster > Crematogaster levior. The sequence goes on from CABEGB010001325.1 coordinate 470,524, forward strand.
ATTTACTTCTATTTTACTTATAAAAATCATGTACTTTTCTCTTCTTATGTATCTTCTGGGGTCAATTAAGGTTAAGTCGGAATGCCAAAAATTCCGGTACTTGTAGCAACACTGAATAGAGGTTAAAATAGATATTTTCAACAACTCGTGCGAGGGAATGCCGATAGATGCCGACACATCAACCTAATTGTATTTTAAAATATATATAGGGATAAGAACATAAAACAGATGATTTCTGATTCTTTATCACGATATCGATTAGCGCAGAAAATTAATTGCATTCATATTTCTAATTACATTTGTAAAATTTATGAAAGATGCAATATATGCGAACAATACTACGATCGCACGAAGTTCACTTGACGAAACTGTCGTACGATTACGTTTTGCAATGTAATAAAGTAAGTGGCGGATTATTTTATTGAATGCGATTATAGAGTCTAAAAAGGGGAAGATTGCATAATACTTTGGTCGTCTTTATCCCGCTAAGAATATCCTTTGTAATGTCGTTTTTGTTCGACTCTATTCCAAGTAAGAACTAATCTCGACTAAAAGAACCGGATCCTCAAATTAATTAATTAAGCAGTAGTTTTCTCCAGTTAGATTTGTTTACTTAAATTTTTTATTCTACTACAATGAGCAAGTTTGTTTTATTCTTTCAACGTTATGTGCGTGTGTTGTACTTTATTTTGTATTAAAAATAAAAAAACACATGGTTGTCTTTGAAAAAGTATATAAGATTGCACATTGCGAATTGTAAATTTTTCTTTAATTACAACGTATTCAAGATCAAGTACGATATGGCAGCTAGTGTCGTTCGGCAGTTCGTTCCGTCGTTCCTTCGTCCAGACATGACAATTGAGACGAATTTTTGAAAGTTTCTGCTGCACAATGGTCCTCGATCGGGATATTCGAAAAAGAATCGAGACGGATGCTTCATTCACCGCGTTTTTCATTAGGGGACATGTATCTGTTCCCTCATTTTATGATCGCGCGATGCATTCATGCGAAACATTTAAAATCGTCCGCTGGCGACATGGCGTTTCGCTAAAATTCGATTGGCACATAATAAATGCAGCAACGCGTATTTCAATTATTTACATTATTTTGCGAGTTAAATTGTCAGAATTCTCATAACAGATTTCGATTGTATTCTCCTCATTATCCCCTTTCTAATTAACAAAATTGCGATGTTAAGGCAAATATGAGCAATATTTGCGAGTCGAGAAAATCAGGAACTATGAAAAGTAATTTTAGTGTATCCGTGCATGTTAATTTTCATCGTTACTTTATCAACATCTTCTTCGAATTATAACTATGTTTAATTACTTTAAATAATTATAAAGTTATAACTATGATTATAAAGTTGTTAGTTCTAAGGAACAATATTACTATGTAAATTATTTTATATAATTATAAAGTTTTAATTAATTCTAAATAACATAGGAAAAATCTAAAGATTAAATTATATTGAGATTTGTTCAAACAAACTTATGCGTTTGCATTTGAATAAGAGAACCGAGAAATCGTTCATTAATACATAGAAATCGACATTAATATAGAAAATATCGGTCGAACGTGCTTTCCTTTCTCACGCCTTTCTTACACCTCTCTGTCGAGTGACTTTCGAATTTTACGTTTCCAATTCATTGTTAATTTCTTTTACAAATTTTCCACGAAAAAAACAACTCAAAATCGTCTAAACCTTAGTATTTTGCTTGCATTTTGAGCATCAATCGTTGATACTTTTTTAAAAATTGTACCAGGAATTCCGTAGAACGTGAAGCACTCGAAAATTCAGACGTTACGTAAGCATGCAAAAAAAAGAAAACGTGAATCGCGCTCGAAAACAAAAGGCGAACACAATCGCTGTTACATGCTGACACCGCTATTAACGTCCCTCCTACCCAGCCGTTTCTCGGAACCTCTTAATTGCGTCTTGCTGTTCCTAGCTCCATGTTCGCGCCACGAACGAAAAGGATCACGCATTGTAAACATAAATGAGGGGATTACGCCGCGCGCAAGTACTTAGCCCAGATGCACGGGAAAGCTTCAGCCAATCTTAGACGGCTGGTTAACCCAAAACAGATGCAGCGTTATTTTCACTCTCTTACAACGTGTTTATCTTCGTCGATCGTACTCCATCGTGCATTTTCTTCTCAAATAAACTCCGTCTGCAGATTCGTTGGTAGCGATTATACGTCTCCCCCTCTTTCAAGCCAAGTTTCGTTTGCAGATGCAGCAGTACGAATGAAAATGAAGAATTGCCCTTCAAGAGAAGATCAGGCTTTAATTATTTAATTTTAGAAGGTCATCATTACATATCTGTAAAATTGCATCATAACCGGAGAGGGAATAAGGGTCCTTTCTGAAGTTTTACCATTTTAAACTAAGGTCAACTGAAGAAAATTGAAGACTAATGTCAATCCATTGATTTCCGAAATAATCATTTGAAAAGAAGAATTAAACTTTTAATGCTTTTCAAAAAGGTCTCGAAGTCAAAAGGAAACTTGTCGTCATGGTCCTTAAAATATCTTTCATTGTCATCGCACATCGCACATAATAGAAAAGGAAACAGTAGGTTTTTTTATGTTATCCCGAAACAATTCGATTTGTCTTGGGTCACTCAATGGACACTCTTCAAGAACCTCCCCCCTTCCCCTCGGTACGTTTAAGCCCGGTACCCACCGATCGCGTACCCGTTCACGCCGAGCGGGCCCCTCACGGGATCCGTATATCCCTTTACCCTTCCGTCCCACGCCCTACCCCCTCCCGCGAGATCACTCCCCCTTCCGTACCCCGTTCCTCGTCGGTCGGTTCAGTTCCCCCACCAGCCGGTGTCCAGTTATGTTGTGGCGAGCGTCGCTGGCTCGAGTGATCGGTTCGTTTTGTCTTTCGCGTTGTTTTGCGAGTCGCATTTTCGAATTTCCATTCGCGACCCGGTCGCGTGCATTTTGCGACAGTTAGTGCGCGTTTGGATCGCGTTAGTTGAATGCACCAGCTTGTCCTAAGCAAGCGGGGCGAAACGACAATCATCGGCGGCACGCGGACAGGCGGGTCGCGAAGCGGAGTGAAGGTGACGGCGGAACCGAGGAACGGGGAACGAGGAGCGTGGCATCGGCTTGAATTCAGCTGTGGATTTCGCGGGCGGCGCGTTCGTGCGGCAATCGTGGGGCGTCCTGCGAGATTCCGATCGTTTTCATCCACCGCGAGGGAGCCACGGCGAGAATGCGGCGCGACCGGCTGACGGACGATGGACGTTAGAACGGTGAGTACATTTGTATTCGAGCGTATACGCCGCGCGCGGCTGTATTTTGTTTGTGTGTACGTGTGCGCGCGCGCGCGACCGCGCGCCACTGCCATATTGAGACAACGAGAATTCTCGAGGCTTGGCCGACTGGCGAGATCGCCGCCCGTCGGATTTCGGGGACATCCCCCTTACTCCCCTTCGTTCCTGTGGAGGTTTACCCACGGGAGTACGTGATGCCACCCAGTGTTCCGATTAGGGATTCCCTCTAGGCGCATGCGCGACAATACGGCGTCAGTAAAGCGTCTGATATCAGTAAAAAAAGGCGCTGTTACCCGGCTATATAAAAAGCACAAAAAAGTTGATAAAAATATATGTATAAGACACGTTATTTATATATATATATATATATATATATATAAAATTATATGTATATAAAATTATTTTTATTTTATATATCTTTTATATATATTTATATATATATTATTATATGTATATTTTATATATATATATATATATACAATTATTTTATACACATTATTATAAAGGATAAAAGGAAAGCGAAAAAGGTTATATATATTCTATAAATAAAACACTGTTTACAAAATAAAACAACAAAATAAAATATTTTATTTGGCAGAGATCTCAAAGAATACCAACATTTGTTGCAAGGGTAAGGAAAACTGCCAAAAACCTTACCAGTATTCGTACAATAAAGAAAAACATTATTTCTTAATTAACATATTAACATATTAACATATTAATTAATATATTTAAAGTAATAAGTATAAAATTAAAATTTGAAATTAATAAAAATTAAAAATTTTACAAGATACTGCATTAGATACTGCAACAGGTACAATCAAAGTTAAAATAAACATTTATCACATTTTTCTTTTCTAATAATTCTAAAAAGTAAAATAAAATTTACAATAATAATATAAATATAAAATAAAAATCTAAAATTAACAAAAATTAAAAATTGCACACGTTCTCAGGTACTGCAACAGTTAAAATCACAGTTAAAATAAACATCACATTTTTAATTCTAAAAATAAAAAACAAAATAAAATTTAAAAACATAACAGCATTAATGTTATAATTATTACAGCATGCAAAGAGAGTCATTTTGGTTAGATGTATAAAATTAATTATATAAAATAAAAACAATATAAAAATAAAGATATATTAAAAACCATCACATGAATTATCTGGTTTTGAGTACAAATTTTGCGGATTATGTAATTTTAAATGCTCGGAATCTACTTCAAAATTAGTGCAATTAATGCCTTCAGCCTGAAAACTTGATTTTATTATACATATCGCGGAGACCACCTCGTTTGATAATTGATTTCTTTTTTTATTTTTAACATCATTAACTATAGAAAAAATTCTTTCAGCCTCTGCATTTGAATGTGGAAAAGAAAGGACTGCTTCGACTAATGACTTTAAATTTGGAAACATTTTTTCATCGTTATAATTTTTAAATTCTAATATTTTTTTCCACATAATATCTACTTCAAAAGATGCTAATTCTTTTTTTTCTTCATTGTTAAAAACTGATGGTAAAATTCTCCACTCATAAGCTAATTTTGTCACATCAATATGTCCTATACGCGTTGCTATAAAAGTTAAATCTTTAAATTGAACTCTACTTTCATTATAAAGAGCAATTTTCGGCTGTAAAAACATTAATTGTTGAAAGATAGTATCTTTGTACGGTAAACGTTTTAACATTTCGCGAACGGCAGTTATGTAAAACTGTAAACAATTTAATTTAATTTCTTGCGCGCATTCTGGAGGTAGTGTTTGTAAGAAACTTTCACATTCCGGTCCAACATAAATATCATTTATATTTTGAAAATTACTCTCATCTTCTATATTAAAATCAATAATATTTTCTAAAGCTTTTGGGATTACAAAATTTTGTGCTATTTCGCGAATTAATCGTTGGCTGTTTTCAAACAAAGTATGAATTAAAACTTTACGAGATTGGAAAAGAGCGTTAAAGTTATTTAAAAAATTTAACGAATATTTCAAAAATAACATATATGCTTTAATAAAATTATCATTTAATTGATCCAAAATCACTTCTGCAGATTTTAACTTATCTTCTGCTACAGCCAAAACAAAATAATTTTTTAAAACATTCCAATTATCTAATAATCTGTTTACACATTTATGCAATATTAACCACCGAGTATTCGACAATTTTAAAATCTTATTTCTTTCCACGTTGAAAAAATCCTGAAATTCGCTTAAAATTGCACATCTCTTTGCACTACCTGAGATATAACTATATACTCCTCGAAGCAAATTTTCACAAGATGCAGGAAGTTGTTCACAAGCTCTTGCTACAAGCGCGGATGAATGGCAAATACAATTTAATACAACAAGACCCGGAATCTCTAATTTTAAACGCGACATAAAAGAATTATTGCATCCAATCATTACAGATGCATTATCACTTGCCATTCCAACAATGTTCTGTAAAGGAATTTCCTTTTTTTCAAACATAATTTTAAAAGTTTCAAAAATTTTATTCGCGGAACAATCTGTTGCGTCTATAGCTAATAAAACTAATAATTGAGTTGTTACTTTTTTTGTTAAAGGTGACACATATTGTACAAGAATACACATAACTTTAGTGTCGGAAATATCAGTGCTTTCATCTATTAAAATTGAAAATTTACAATTTTGAATATTTTTAATAAGTTTTTGAACTTCGCGTTTTGCAATTACTTTTGAAACAACCTTTGTACATTTATCTCGAGCTAGTGTAAGATCTGATACAACTTCAGGCTCTACACAGATATCTTTCAACAATGGAATTAAGTGATCCGCGGAATAAAAAGAAATATTATGTTCGGCAAAAAATGCTGCTAATTTTATCTCGACGCGTTTTACTTTTTCTACGTGTGAAAGAGTGACTCTATTATTATTATTATCCGAAACATTTAAATTTTCTTTATTTTTATTTAATTGTTCCAAATGTTGGACCGAATGTGAATGACGAGTTAAATTTGCTTACATGTGATGGTTTTATTGCATGCAAGACATAAAGCTTTATCTTTCGTAGGATGACGAGCCAACCATCCTTTAAACATATTATCATCTAACCATGATGATTGAAAAAGTCTGACTCTCGATCTTTTTGCGGCTCCTTTTCGTATAAAACCGTCCATTATATAATTTATAATTAACACTTATCTTATATTGATCCTCCTATTGATCCTTAATCTTCTCCTGTTATCATTCCGCCAAAACCACGCACTATACACGTTTGCACGTTACTGTGATCTCACGGTTGCGCATGCGCAGAGCCATACATGCGCGCGCACGGAATCCCTAATCGGAACACTGATGCCACCTTCTGACAGGTGGAATGCGGCAGGTAGGGGCCATCGGCTTTGCGCCGACGATCGCAGCGACGCAAGCGACTCGCTCGTGTGACGCGTGAGTGTATCGTGCCGGGCTTCACACCGTGAAGCTCAAATCTAAAGGAGCTAAGTCGATTTATTATAAAATCAACGCAATATTCGATTCTATACGAAATATCGTCCTTAAATATTAAATTTCTTTCTTCCCCCTTTCTATTTAATTTTTTTTTTAATTCAAATTAACAGCGATTGAAGATGAAAAATTTCTCATTTAACTAAATTAAATTAAACTAATTAAGATAGTTTGATTACTAATTAGTTAATTAATTAACTAATTTAACTAGATTAAGTTTAGTGAGCAAATGGATAAGAAAACTACATCTTATACGCATTATAACTTGAAATTTGAAATCAAAATGAGCAAAATTTGTTTGATTAAATTAGTAGAGAAGTTCTAATATTCAGTAGAAATCTTTTGATAGAACAATTTATAAATATTATCTGATATTTGTTTATGAAAAATATTATGATTTACAATACTTACGTGATTTTAAGTGATGTAAATAATCTAATCACGCGATAAAAATAATAATGATTGCATGCGGTTTTTTAAATAAATTAATTAGCGAATAATTTAGAAAAAAACAAGTTTTTATCGCTACCATTTATCTTTCATGTTTATAAGATTTATCATCATCATTATTATTTTAATATAAAATATTTTTTGCCACATTTTTTTCATTAATCACCGATATGAGAAATTTACATAATTATTCCATAACACTCAGACAGTAGAGATAAATGTCGAATGAAATGTAAAATTACAGTATGAATTAGTAAGATTTTTCAGTGATTTTATTTTTTGATTTTTTTAATAATGCTTGTTTCGAGTGAAATCGTTATAAAAAAAAGGATGATCATAACAATCCTTTCACTTTTAGATAAGCGTAAGGTGTCGATTCGTGGAAAGGAAACCCGTGTCAATTACTTACAAGACTTACATTAACTTCTTCATCCTGCCGATTAACGACACTTACTGTATGTGAAGTTCCGAGAGACGCGGAATTTGGCTTTCACTTTGGCTGCACTGCTTTCACCTGTCTTAGCCTGTGCTTAAGCCAGAAACATTTCGAAACGAAAGTTTGGTTCGTGACACTCGCACGTTTTTTTTCCTTCGTGTAGGCACGCGTCGTTGTCGCGCAATAAAGCAATTACGGAAGATACATGCAACAAGTGCGAAACTTGGAAGCGCACTTTTGTTGTCATATCTCTCTCTCTTTCGGTTTACTCGCATGTTTCTTCCGGCATGTTCAAATTCGATCGATCCGATGGACCCGCGTTTAATCTTTCTTATCACCAGGCTGCATCAAACGTCTCGGTAGGCTGAGCCTAGAGCCAGAGGGCCCTGACGATAATGCCTTGTGGCTCCTTAGCAGAAGACGTTTCGCCGTACATGCACGTCCCTTCTTTCTCTCCCTCCCATCTCCCCTTACCCAGCTCTCTTTATCGCGCACAATAATCTATTTCCATATCCAATCCGCGGTACGTAACGGCAACAAGTGCCATAAATCGTGGATGCTACACGTCTCGCAAGGTCCGACTCGCTTTGCTTGCAATAATAATCGCGATATCTTGCGTCTCGCGCGTACGTATTTCAAAGATTTGCGCAACGTGTGCGAATCTGTTGTAATTGAATTTTCCTACGAATGATTCACGATATTCGGAGAGAGAGAAATTGACGACCGAGAAGTTCCTATATTTCCAATTCCGATTGGATATGAGATAATTTCCATTAATAACATTGCTGAATTATTAGTAATCTCCGTGATAATTTTTCTCAAAAACTAAGCGTCTCTTAGTTTCAACGTGGATAGGATTTCTGAGTAGAAAAAATGCGTAAGGACGATCGCTCGAATGCTGATCGTGCGTCACAGAACGAGTTGAGGATGTTATCTCGCGAGTTGCCCTGATATATTACTTATGCCGTGCCTGATGAATCTTTCATCATAACTACTATCCTTCCTGATCGTTAGGAGTTAAATCCAGCCGTCGAAGGAGCGGCGTCGCCGAGTAATCAGTCACCGGCGGCTGATTTGAAATTGAGATTTGTTCGAAGGAAAATATGAGTTTATATCTCCGCGGGATTATATCGGCACCGATGTATACCTTGGTCGTGGGCAATCACGCGGCTATTACGCTGGATCGCACTTTTCCATGCGAGACAGAAATTGCGCGAGTGCATGATCTTCGGAACCCTTTTTCTAATCCTGCAGGAATGGCTCATTTGCACAGCTCATTTGAACTTGGCGAGTTCACGAGCACAATCTGTAGATACATTTACACAAATGGCGAGAGTTGCTTCGACATTTTACATTTTTCTACGATTTCTCCGAATGAGATTTATTATTATGAGATTTATTAAAACTGAAACAAAGCACTGAAAAATCTCAGTAATTTATACTACACTATTATATTTTATTCAAGTCGAAAATGTTGTTTACTATTTGAAAATAATTATGAAAAATGTAAATTTTATATCGGTGAGTAATAAAAATATGTATTTCTAAATATAAATGAATTTTTCTGGATTTGTGTTGAAAAAAAGTTGACTTTAAATTCATACATAATAAAACAATATTCACTTATTATTCTTCGATATATGTGCATATTAAATATTTGCATAAAATCTGCTAGTTTTTAACAAATATATAATTATAATAAAAGTCAAGCTTAATAAAAAATTACTGGAGTCAAAGATGATCGATTATTTACGTAATTACATATACTTACATAATTAGATCACTCATATACTTACATATTCTTGAGATTCTTGAATAAGACAAGTATTTGAAGAAAATTGGAACAAAATGCAATTTAATTTAAAAACAATAAGAAATAATAGAGTAAAAAATAAGAATAAGAATACACAAAACTTGTATATGTGTGAAATAACATAACAAAGTTGAAACTCATTTTTTATTTATATTTTTTAATTTAAAAAATTATTTTTTCTTATGTGCGCAATTTAAAACTGACGCTTTAAAATAATCTGCAACAAACCTTATTTAAAATAAAGACAGTTCTTATCGCGATCAAAACCCCGGCAATTTACGCTCTCAATCGCACAGCTGAAGCAGTGACACACTAAGCCATGTGAGGGAAAGTCATGCGAAAATCTTCTAGAAAATAAGCAGGATTATATTACAGTTATAGTTTTGAAGCTGTCATTAATCAAAATTGCTTTTTGCATTATTACAAAGCATTATTTTGCATATGTCTATGCGAAGACATATTACAACGTCAATGTTTAAATAATATATATTATTGCAAATCACGCAATTAATATAAATCTAGATCTCATTGTGTTGAGACACGAAGTCGCAAATCACCTGCCGTGGCAAAAGTCCATTATATTACAATCACGCGATCATGTTTCACAGCGTACTTAAATGCAGATAATTGATCAATCGCTTAATTTACGATTTGCGTTAGTTTAATCTCTGATTTGTTTGTCTCACGATTCCCGATAATAGATTTAACGAATTATCATGTTATTTATCGTTTAAGAGTTATGATCATTATCACTCGATAGAAATAATCTTTGCTCGACTTCAGTTTCATTTATAACAGCAATCGTACAAGTGCATGTAAATAAATCCATTCGCTCGTATTACTAATTTATTTTCAGAACATACGCGATTCAGAATTCAGCGCTATTCTTATTAATTTTTCATTTTTTTTTTTTAATTCTTAAACTCGTATATGTGAATTCAGCAATTTTTATTACGCCAAGTTGTTTTATCATTATCTCGTTAGTAATACAACGAACGATTAATAAAATGTAAGATAATATTCAGAGTTTACGTTTAAGATAAATCTGATTTCTTTTCTCCAAATGAGCTTAAACTATTAGCTTATTTGTGAGCAAGAAATTGATTTGATAATAAATGTGCCGATGCCCGATTACTCGGATTGTGAGAGATTCGTAAAAGAAATTGTTACATCTGCTTTGATTTTTACCCAACCTGTATGAAATATTTCTCGATACAGCCTGATACATAATTCAACCGCCATTTACGTCATACGTGAATAAATCGAGCTTATCTAAATCACTAAACATATTTGGCATTCAGCAAGGCATCGCTATCCGGATATTCTTGCTATGTAAGGCATGTTTTATCGCGTTACGTAATTACTTCGTGAGAGAACGATTAAGATGAAGAAAAAGAGAGTCAGATAGAGAAATAGGTGAAAAAAATGAAACAGAAATGATAACAGCAACAGTAATAATAAAATTATTGAAGTCTTCGTCTTCCAAGACCAAATAATAATAAAACGATTATAAATCATTACACTTACAGATAAAAGATTGAAGACCATAATTAACGATAAGTTTGAGCTAAATATAAGTGTAGATTAGATATTGATTTTGTTTGGCGTATAGCAGACGGTAAACATAACAAAATAGATAAGTAATAAGTCGAGAAGGAAAAGGTGCTAATATTGTAATCTTTATCCAAGTTATCGTTTACGAGTCATCGATTATCTCATTCATCCAAGTACGGAAATACATACGTCATAGTTAAAATTAAACGTTTCCCATTTTCTGTGTTTAGAATTAAATTCGCCGCGAATCATCGATCCTCCTGGATAATCGATTGAGATAAGTGTCTGGTTTTGAAAGTTGTATTTTTCGTTTGCCTTTCAGCTCAAGTTAAAAGAGCGATTTTTCGTTTGCCTTTCCGCTCAAATTAAAACGATTCTTCACACCGAGATTAGATTATTACAAGGTAACAACAATACTACGTTGATTATTTTTTCACGTTGTGGAAAAGCGCAAATAACGATGACTACTATTTATCTACATTTTCTGTTATTGTTATTTGTATTATTATTTGCAGAAGGCGCTATTGTTGAATTGAGTTATGTCGATTATGTTGCAATAAAAAAACGTATCTATGTCAAACCAAAGCGTTATCATGGTTATAGACTGATAACAATATTCTACAGTTGATACGGTTATATATAAATTTATTATACGCAAGATAGAAGAAATATGCTTAAACAATGAATTGAAGTATTGAATAACTTTTTATATGGTAACAATAAGATAATTTATAATTTAAAGATGTACAAAAATAGATTGCATGTATCACGATCTCTTATAATCGGATTTGCATTTATTATATTTATGTTACAAAAAGAACATCAAGTATCTTCATTAAATTAAAATGTCTTATATATGCATATGACTATTAACTTCAAAATAAAAGCAGCAAGAATATTCTTCAGCAATTCTTGTTATTTTCGAAATATCTGCTTGCATTATAAACTACAAAAGGTCTCGCTCTGACGTCCACGCAACCTCTCCAATTCGTTTAATTGTCGACTAGGGTCAACTCGATTAAAAAAGGTTACTCGCCCGACTGCAAATAATCTCTATTATACAGTTGTCTTTCTTCATCGTCAACTCCATACGTCAACATTCGTGACATATGACTCTTTCACTCTCAATCTACAATTACTACATTTTCCATTAATTATTAACCACTATACATATATGATATATTTTTGCTTTATACAATTTTGTAGAAAATGTCACAAAGCCATAAAAATGTGGAAGTGTACATATCTTGTAACGATGAAGTATAAGTAGATTTAAACCAACTTTTGATTTAGCTGTGCGATATCTGGCAGAAACAAACAGTCGAACGTGATTAAAGTTATGTAAAAGATATCTCGTCAATTCTATTCCAGCACTTAAAATAACATCGACTGGCTGTTTGCATTGCGTTAAGAAGTCTGTGCATACATGCGCGCTAAAAGTCGTTTGAAGTGTATACTTTGAAGATGCATCGTTCGCATCGCATGTGAGAATACTGGCGATTGTTCTGTGTTTGCGCAATGATAAAAATCAGATAGCCAGCGTTAATTATACGCATCTAGAAGCATCCTAATGCATTCCTAACACTACCGGAAGCAATTGTAACAAGCATCATTTACAGACAGGAAAATTTTTGCTTTTAAAGATATTTAACACGAATTACATTAATTGCGCCAAAAATACAAGATTTTCATTATTATTGGATAAAAAACAATTGTAGAAAAATCTCGTTTGAAAAATAGTTTGATGGTTTGATCATTCAGTGGACATTCAATAAAATAAGTAAATAACTTCATTCTTTCTGTAACGGATATGAAAATATGTAGTATTTGCATTTGATTTACGATCGAAGCTAAAGTATTTAAATAATAAATCTAACCTTTTTTTGCATTGCTAACGATATTTTGCTTCGATATTCGTGAGGATATACTTTTCCTAATCATAGCTCGCCTTTACAATTATTGATTATCGTTTGCTAAGAAAAGAGAGAATCTCAGTTTTTTAAAAGTATTATTTATTTTCCATTAAGCGCATATTTTGAGCTGTAAGTGGTCAATGACTTTCTCCTGTAATAAAAAAAACATGCGATTTTGTAAACGGAGGGAAACTCGTCGTTTCTAACTTAACATTCAGCCTACTATTCATCCTCGCGTGATATTCCGCACGCGGATCCGTGTATTTCGCGATACTGCGATTTTGCAACACACCCGCATTGACGCATACACTTGCGAATGCATCCTGCGTGTTCACGAAGCATTAACGCCGATCATTATATCCGTCACGTAAAAAGAATGGCACTGCTTGCAATATACTTTGATACTATCAAATACGTAGATACACGATAAAGAATAAGATAGTATTTAAAACAGATATTATATGAAATAAGGAATTTATACAAATAATTATAAAATCGAGAAAGATTGATAAATTTATATATATAAAACACTTCTTTTGTAATTATTTAATTAAAACAAACAAAACAAATACGAAATTCGACAGTTGTCTCACTCATCGTACGATATATTCAACAGTGTATCTTGATTAATTCGAGCCAGAAATGAAAATGTCAAAAAATTTGCATCACTTTTTTATAAGTGCAATATTTTTTAATAAGTTATAAGCAATCGCACAATTTGATTTTTCGTATAAGATTTGTGTGCCTAAGACCCGTAACTGCATTTATACATAATCGTTATTTTGTTATGTTTTTCGTAACTCATAAAGTGCTTCGTAACTCATAAGTTTCCACTGCTCAATTTTTAAGCAATAATAAATGATTTTATTTTTTGGTTTCTTATGTATAAATGCTACATACTGATTAACCCGCGTGTGTGTGTGTGTGTGTATAACATAACACAATATAGCGATTTAATTTAAAATATTAGGAGTAGAATATATTCCTCATTTATTATGTGATACATCAAATATTTCGTGCTGGCAAAAAATATATATGTGTGTGTATGTGTATATGTATGCTCGATGATCAACGTTTATTTATTTTCCATTGTGGCGCGCGGCACTCAGCACGCTGTTATTGTAGGCAAGGTCGCCGTGTATAATCATTCGCACAGAGACGCTCGAACAGGCAAGTGTGTTCTCGCATTACTTATCAAATCGCGATCGCGAGCAGACAAAAAAGGCATACGTGAATTCTCACGAGCAATTGGCGATCGAGTCATTTCTACATTAACGATTCGGAGGTATACTGCGGCATCCTGTTCGAGGCGGACATCTCGCGCGAGAATTGTAGATTATCATGACGGTAATTACTTGCCTAACTAAATTTTGTTTCGTATCGCGCTCTAACTTCTCGTCGACATAGATGAAGAAACTTCGTGTTTTATTATTTCATTATGAAGTTGTTAGCGCGCAATAAAACGAGTCGAGTCGCCTGAGTAAAGAAAAGTCGCGATCGACCTTCTGTTAAATGATTAACTTAAAATTCAAGAAAATAAATTCGTTTCCGGCGTAAATTCGTTTCACAGTGCGTGAATACTTGACGAATTGATAAACGGTATTCTTTCTTTTTTTTATCATGTACAGTTTTACCTTATCCCAAACAAAGCAGTCGCTTTGTTTTTATTTGCACGAGCGAGCTGTTGCGCGTGTCTCGCGTTATTATCTCTCGAAACACGATTATTTGATGCGAACAATTGACTGTTATCAGTCCGCGCGTTTAACAAACTCTTAATAGTCATGATAAGTGCGTCGAAACGATTTATCGGAACGGATATCTAACGAGAGTTTAGTCACTCACGGGAAATTTGAACGATAGAAATAATAAATTATTTTTTTCGGTTAAGATAATAATGAGTAATCTGTTTGCAAAGTACAGTGACAAACAAATCGAAATAATCCAAATAATGGAAGATCGTACACGATATATTGATCGTTTAGTTTTGATGTTTCATGTATTACGCGAAATAGCGCGTCGCCGTGCAATTGATGTCGGAAGTGTTGTGAAAAGTGTCACGCGATCGTAATTAACCGCTTTTTCGTGAGTGTTGTATTAAATGAGTTTAACGAAAGAAGCTGAGAGGAGGAGGAGGTCTGGGAGGCATCAGGCAACGGCGGAGCAACCGCAGGGTAAGTAATTTAATCTCTATTAATTATTAATTACTAATTATTAATCTCTATTCTATAAAGGAGTTAATTATCTGTTTCCATTTATTGAATAATTAAGTAAGAAATAGAGAGATAAGAAAAAGACTTGTTTATGAAATTTTTTATAAAAATTTATATTTTCTTGACTTTTACTAACAGAAAGAGTTTATAATAGAATAAAATTTTACGCACCACAAAATAAATATGGATAATATACAATATTATACCTCTGTAGTATTTTAAATGGATCTAAATAGATACATTATATCGTACATTAAATTAAATTTATTATTAGTACCATAATTATTTTATACTAAATAACTAGTTGAAATAAATAATTCGATGTGCGTGATAATTATTTTTTACAAAGTTAATTATTTTTGACGACGTTTTAATATGGAAACATTTATTTGAATGTTGCAGATCAACGTTGTCATAACTCCGCTGTTGCGCATCGTACCGGTGAGTGACAAATTCTATTTTAATTTAAGGTAATGGATTTATCTATATCAGAGTGTATCGTACTTAGAATTAGATTTATTAAGATATATGTCGAATTAATAAAAGTGATACACACACACAGATGCAATATTAATAAATTCATTGTCTTAACATGGATGGGTTAGAACAGATTAGTTTTAATATTTAATCCTGAATCCGTATGCAATTTATATTGCTCTATGTACAGAAAAACTTTCAAGAAATTGAGAATGTCATGAAGATATGTTATATATATATATATATATATATTATATATATATATATATATATATACACATATATATATATATATATATATATATATATATATATATAGTAGTATTATTTTGTCAATTACAATAATTGGTTTAATCTGAGTTTTCATTGCTACACAATAAATGATGCAGTATAAATAAACAGAAAGAAGGGCGCAATAATATTTTATTTAAAATATAGATATTCTTAGAATTTAAAACATGTATTTAAATTTCTTCATGATATGAAAAAATCTTCTCTTTGCCAGTGAGTGACAATCCAAAAAGAAGGGTAATATTTGACAGCAAACTAGCTATATGTCTTTGTTTAGATCCACAACGTTTTGGTTCTTGCCCTTTTCAAATGTAACAATATATTTTTAAACACAGTCCCATTTTTGCTGTCACAAACATCTGTGCTTCATCTGCTTGTGCAGATTTAATTCTTTTTATATAAGGACTTTGACACACAGTTTTTTTAACGTTGTTTATAAATATATTGTTACTTGAAAAGGACCAGAACCAATGGTCGAAACGTTATGGATCTAAATAAAAACATTATATAGTCAGTTTGCTGTCAAATATTACCTTTCTGTTTGTTTCTTCATGATTTTTTATCGTTCATGAAAGGTTCGAAAAACCTTTCATGAACGACAAAAAATGGGTAAGGTTTACGTGTATGAAATAAAATTGTATGAAATAAAAAGAAATTAATATTTTTATGAAACATAATAAAATGTTAATATTTAGTTGTATTTATTTTTTCCCCCTTCCCAGACATTTTTGAAATAAAATTTAAGGTTTGTGTGTTTGTCTTCTACATCCAATTTTCAGGATTAAATATTATTAAATATTATTAATATTTAAATTGGCGCATAAAAAGTAACACAGAGATTCATCGAATATTTTCAACGTATATTGCAAGAATAAATAAACAGGAAATATTCTATCATAGTATATTTTAATAAATAAATTAATAAATTAATAATTAATAATTATTATGTTTATTTTTATAATACGCCAATTTTATACTAATTTTTTATAACCTGTTCATTTATATTGATTATCTTTGTGATTAAATTGATTTTTTATTGGTTTTAATGATTGATATTGAATTTCTCGAATATTTCTGCGTTAGTTTTCTATGATTAGTTTTCTTTGTTAACTTCTTGGTGATAAATTTATTATTGGATCAACTGATTCATACGAAATAGTATGAAATAATGCACATCAAGAAACCAAAAGAAAATCAGCTGAGCTGAAATAAACATCAATATAAACTGAATTAACTGAATTAACTGAAAATTTATAACAAGAGATAAATTATACGTGTAAATATAATTACGAGAAATCGTGCACACTTCACATGATATCGTTAGCCAACTTTGATTATTAAAAAATTATTGCAATTTCGACATTTTTGTATCAAGATCTCCGATTTTAATCTCCAGAATTCTATTACGCATTTTATAATGCTTGTAAAATGACTTTAAATGGCTTTATATAATAACAAAACAAAACATTTGAAACGATTTACGAATATTATGTAGGAGAGAATATTATATATAATTAACAAAGGCAGGATTTTCTTTTTCCTGCTTTTGTAAAAAAAAAAAAAGTCCGGTTTTCCGGTAATTTTCGCTAGCAACAGGACGTATTGGCGATACGGATCATTACAGCAAAGTAAACTTAAATGTGATGATGCGGGCGGGTAAACGTACTGTACTTTCACCAATTACGAATGGCGACGAAAGTTATTTTTCGTGCTTCGAATTTACACATAAAATTCTATCAGAGTATTACTCATCGACCACTTTCTTTCAGAGAGTTGTTAACGCTGAATGCTAAATCATTTACTACAGCGTTAGGAGAAATTGCACTTCCGTTGGCGCAAGAGCAATATTGCCTTCGTAAAATCGAACAATTTTACACATTACGATGAAATATGTATATATGTTCCGTAACGTGGAATATATTTATGAATACAGCTAACAGTACATTCTTCGATAGATAATATATAATATGTATATAAGATAATATTTCTCTTATTCAATACGATAAGAGCTTATATATATATATATATATATATATATACGTTTTTTGTAATTAAGAAAATACAGAAACTCCACAGCTTAATTAAGCATGAGATATCATATGTATCGTATTTAATATCGATATTACGCTCTCTTCAAGAAATAACAAACAACGTCAATGTGTGTTAGACCACGTTTCATTTCGTTGCGCGATGAGCGAACAATAGCTTAAAGGAAAATAAGGATATTTTAAGGCACAAAGGACACACTCGCGTGTAAAAGGCCGCGCGATTACATCTCGTTCATTCACTTGGAGACGTCGCAGGTACATACACTTCCGCAGCCGTTTCGTATCGGCGCGTAGGCACGTATGTATTATCTCCTGCGTGCGTGCAAATTGCGTAGGTGTACGGTGTGTTGCGTTAATGACACCGTTGCAAATAAACTGCCGCCCCTTCCGGTACTTTGTGGCGCCGTGCTCATTCCATGTAGTCTTAATTACTCGCGGCGGCACATTTTGTTCGCCAAGTCAGAAACATACGATATTAATACATGAATGCATTTATCAGCTACTTATCACACATTTCACTTTTCGTATCTCGATCCGATTAGAGATGTGATAAACCTCAAACATTCGGTTATTTTCGCAACTGTTTTGTATCTGTCACTATATAAAGAAAAAAAATGATTTATATTGTGTTGGTGTAATGGATCCAAGGAGAACTTAAAATTTATTCTAAAAATTTCACGGTTTATCAAGGCGTAAATTTTCAGATTAGCTGAATTTTAATAAACATCTTTTTAGTACTTAATCATATGTGTTTTTTGTTTTAATGATGTCGGACGCTCTTATCAAAGCTTTTTTAAAACAAAATTTTAATTCAAGGTTTAGTCACTGAGATATTTACAGCCGTATCTCAAAAGAATATGATAAGAGGCGATAAGTTTAATTAAACCTTGAATCAAATCTCTTAATGTAAAGCCTATTCGAATTGAAGTAATCATATTTCACAGTTCATTCATTATTATAATTATACACCTAATAATTAACGAATAATAACAAATAATTTATTAATTTTGTATTATATTAGTAATACATAAATTGTATATTATAATACACATATTTCATATATATTAATAATATTTAAAATTAATAATCTATATTAATTATCATTATTATCCATTATTATCGAGTTTCGTAAAGCGACTCCTAACATCATCTTAATCCGGGACCTGATAATGATTTATGACCATTAGCCCGGCCCTGAATAATTGCGCCTACCTTAATTGCGAATGCATCTGCACAGGTGCACACCATTAACGCGCGCCATTGTACACGCACACGCTTACATACATATCTACCTGCGTGTACATACCTACCTACCTACGAATGCCGAACTGTTGACCAACCGCTCACCGAGCGACTAGACGCCATCTATAGTCCGACATCGTCGAACCCGGCGAGCAATCGCGTCAGTTGGTGTTCAGCTGCCGTGGTGCGTGTCGTGTGTAGGCGTCTCTCGCGGGATCGATATCGCTTACGAGAAAAGGAGCCGATTCCCGGCTCGCGACGTGTCCCTTTAACGTCAAAACCATACGGAAGCTCCAATCGCACTGCAATTCTCAGGTCTGCGAGGACAAAATATCCTCCAATCATCATAGCGTTCAATCATCCTGACATTCCCGACAAATAAAAACAGGTGGGTGTATGCAAATAGAATCAAGAACCACCGTTGACGAGAAGCGATTGCATCTTTCGTGTATAAATTTTAATGCTTTACCTGAAATTGCCTCGAGTTAAACGAATTCCTGTGTGCGAATCTGTTTATTAATTTTTATTTTGGTTTCTCCAAGAACCGCATTAGACGTATTCTTGTTAACCTTGTTAGAGAACCTGTTGAGACGCGCGAGTTAGGTGTTCTTTCTCCAAACTGGAAAAATGGTAATTTATCAATAGAATTGAGAAAAAGGATTTTTATTATTTTCAAATCATTGTTAAGAGCACTCGTGTTTTGCGCTGTGATTTTTTTAAATATTACACTTTGTGTTGTAATAGTATTTCGTGATTTCAGAACGAAGGAGGTTCGCTCGTTCTATCGATTTTTAGATAAGATCTTGAGCGTATCGATCCGTGTCTCGACAGGCAAACTTATGTACCGTGTGCACCAAGATTTGTAGTTGCACCGCACGAACAATTTAAATTACCTAACTTTGATTAGGCCGACTCTGCACGCGGTGCGGTATAAGGCGACAAAGGATCGAAAAATGAATCGGAGCTTATTGCAGGGAGCTCGAGATGCTCGAAACGATTTTCTCGATTCCTCAGTACTGAAAATATTTATATCACTGTGGATGACAGCGACAGTGATAAGTGATTAAGTAATTAAGAGAGACGGAAGTGTCGGATGATTATAAGGATGTCTCAGATCGCGACAATGATTTACGAGATTTAATTCAACATTCGTTACCGTGAAGCTCGTTAGATAGTTAAAGAATAATTAAAGCGAATACGTTAAATTACTACGTAATTAAAATTAAGTGGATTGGACCGCGCGATATTTCGTTTCCCACGCAGAAATTTAATCCGTTCGCACAAAAGAATCGAAACATTTATAGAAACGTCGTGATGTTCGAAAAAACTTGGCCGATTCGATTTGCTCGAAGCAAAATGTTTTGCTTGAGGAATTCACGAATAAAAGTCGGTGGAGGTCAAGATCTATATATAAATCAGCATTAAAATCGTGGCCATGGCTTTTATCTGCTGGCACAAGAAGACCTTGCTGTGTTTTAGAATTTACAATTTCCAAAGAAGCAAATATTCTTTTTTTTTTTTATGTACAAATTGGTGCTGTGTACGAAGAAAAAAATTCTGGATTTTGTCTATTTACTATATACGTGCAAAACAAATAAGTCGAAAAAGAGAGAGATTCGTTGAAAAATTAACTACAAAAATGTGCCAGCAGTTTTAATTAAACGTTTCTAGGCTACGGGTTAATAGCGCCTGTCCCCATCCATGACGAATGCGTTAATTTCACATCTTGTTAATTAAATTAAAAATTCTGCTAAAAATGCAGCTCACTTGAAATTCAGTAGAAATTTAATGAGATGTAATATTTCTAAATTTTCTTATTATATCGCTCACGATTCGATTATTGCTCCTCAATGTTTAAACAAATGGCGTTTTTTTTTTCAATATGGTTTTTGATATTTATGTATAATATCGAGACACCCAGTGTAGATTAAAAATAAGGTCGGACGCTCTTCCAATTTGCCAAGCAATTGCTCGGTTTGCTCGCGCTTGATATCGGCCCTGAAATTATCAATTCTATCTCGCAGCCTCGTACCTTCTTCATATTATGCAATTGTCGTTATATCCAATCTAACATCTTTACAAGGTAACTCGTAATAAGGATGCCATCAATCGATATTCGCGTTCTATGGTACGGCGATGGTTATACTCATGATAATTGATACGACGTCATGACACAAATATCGTTCGAGAGGTTGTTACATAAGCCCATTAAAATCCACGTGTATTGCAGGGTTGATGATTAATCATAATGTTGCAATGTTTTATTGTCCCTTTCCTGTGTTGAAGATAATGTTTAGACGAACTTCGCGAGAGCGTAATTTTAATTCTCTGCAGACATCTCCTTGACGTTAGGTTACAGATTACTCTTTTCTTCGAAGTGAAATAAAACAATTATAGATACCTAAAGTAAATAAATTTATTTTAATTCATCACATTCGTAAAATTACACATTGCAAAGAGTAACAGAATCCGATAAACTTCTAACTGAATGATGTAACGAAATGAAATGGAAATAATTAAATATTTTTCCCGTTTATATTTCTGTGGTAAAGATAATTTAGTTATAATAATACGTTATTTATAACAATTATAACATTATGTTTATACATTACACAAACACATTATATAAACATAACAATTATATTTATATAACATTACATTAAGATATATTTAGTTAAATTTACTTTTAAAGTTATAAAATGTATGTCTTGCTTTATTTTTTATTAAATTACGAAAAATGAATGTATTAAAAGGGAGGGTCATATTTAAAACGGTAATCCGTTATAGTCCTCCTTTTTTCTTCCTACTTTGATGAAATATCATTAATTACTGAAAATTACCAAGTCTTTAGACACATTAGCAGAAAAGGATTAAAAACCGGTTTTTTTTGCTTAAGTATCGTAACCTTGTCATCTAATTTCATTTGCCTCCAGCGATATTATCAGAGAGAGCACGAGAGATACGCATTTCGTCTCTTTGACTTTGCACAGTTGTGCCTGTAGTGCTTGCGTTCTTGCACAAATCTTAAATAAACAGTCGCCTAGTTCTCTTACGGAAAAATTTCAATACAATTGTAAATAAATGATTGCAACAACAGGTATTATCTGTACAGTGATTAAGTGACCGTAGAATTTCTGTTGTATATATTAGAGATGTCGATTGGTAATTAGTTTATCTATTCGAAAACGTGTCGCACGTCGTAAAATTGTTTAATTAGCACTTCTTCGTAGCATCGTTAATGCTCTTCTCAGATCTCTATCATGCACGTGGCTATAATATGTTTGTCATATGTTTGCAATTTTAAAATATAGTCATCTTAAATGTCGCTGATAACTTTAATGACTACGAGCAATCATTCTCGATGTACTACACTGCGTAAATTCAGAAGCCTTTCGTCATAGCGGTGCAACAATGCGCGTAACAAAAAAAGTCATAATCCTCACATCTACGACTTTTTCTTCGCGTGGGAGTTGCGAACTTCGCAGTATCCTAAATTCCTCTATGCGAAGAAAATAATAATGAGCTCCAGCGCAATATACGAGTTAACGAGAAAATTAGGGACTGCGAGAGAGACGCGCGATTAACAACTGCCACTTTGGACAAGTCGCGCGAGTCGGATACACTTTGAAATTACCAACGGGAGAGATAATCGGCAAAACCACAAGGAAGTGCGCCGAGTTTCTACTGGCGAATCGGTGGCAGCTTAATAACGCGCGGTACGTGGTCTCGATCACTGTAATGCTACGGACACGTACGAACGGTTATGTGAATTTATCTAATTAAATACCAATTGCCGTCGTAGTCAATTCTCATTGTCAGTCTGTCGATTAGTCGTAGGATCGAATCGAGGTGCCGTTATGGCCCGTGGACATAAGCGACACCCGACTTTTTATATCTACGGCTACTTGTAGCAGTAAAATAAGCAAGGTAATCTAAAGTTGAATGTCAAGGTGGCTTTACATAGACCAACTTCCTTTGTGATTTTACATTCTTTATCACAAGCCTGTAGATAAGCTTAGTTTCTATTTACGCACCGCAAAATCAATAACTATGAATTTTAAAGATAACTTCTCAGATAAAATCAATTTCTTGCGCTTAGGAAAAAAGTTTTTATTACTCCATGCTAAATATACCTCGAATTTAAATCTTGCCATTTGATTACGCTATTAGCATTAATCTGAGGTTTTTCGTAAATCATCAGTAATTTCACAACTGTGAATAGCAAAATAATAGCAAAGTAAACTGGCAATAAGTCATTCAAGAGAAATTTTCGAGAAGTTATTCAAGAGAAAAAGTGATATATTCAGAAATACAGGGATTTCAACACAGAGATTTCAAAATTTCTTGGAGAGCGATAATTATTATGTCCTTTTGCGCAATCGCGCGCCTAAAGTTTTCTCATAAATAGAACTTCTCGATTAAGTTCGGCGAATCGTGGATGAACGGCTCGCAACGCTCCGTTACGCGGAACGCATACGGAAGTACGCTCGCGGAAAAACCTGCCGCATTCCGGAAGTTCCATCCAGATGATTCGTGGATTACGTCAGAGTTGCGCGCGAACCCAGTAATTAATCGCGAAAGCGAACAATCGGCGCGTGGCGTTATGTGGACGGCGCTGCGCGAAATTTGCATGGAATTCGTTGCGTCTCGGAAAAAGGAGAGAAAGAAGAGAGAATCGCGGTGCGTTTCCCTCAGTTGCGCGTTTCCGCAAGAACGGAGGGTGAAACCGCGCGAGCGAGATACTCGCGGAATTTCAGGATATACCGTGCATGTTTTGTGCACTTCCGCATACGGACGCGAGATGCGCGTATGTCGTGAAATTCCAAAGCGAGAAACACAGACGTGCGATTGAACTTTCGAAATTCAGGAATGAGAAATTATAGAGATGCATTTTATCAAAATAACTTCCAGGATGACACTAAGATATGTTCCTTCAAGATAAAACATGCATTACATTAGTAAAAAGTAAAAACACGGAGAAAAATAATTTCGGTTCTGCTGTTACTAATACCATTACTAGTAGTAATGCTGAAGTAATACTGAAGTATTACTAGTAATAGTAATACTGTTCAGTAGTAACAGTTTCAATATAACAACGACAAAATTTCGCTATTAACTAATTTTTCAAATTATTCAACATTAGCAAAACGTATTTGGCAAAAACAAAGATCATTTTGTGTTCTAAATAACCAATTTAGCAAAATTATTTTTCAACTTCAATAAAATTAAGTATTCTTGACAAACGCACTGCTGTCCAAATATTAACTGATGAAATGCCAAACATAAAATATGTGTTGTGCCAGCAGATTATTTTTTTCTCCGTGAAGGAAAATATGTGCACTCATAATACATTTTCAACTTGACGAAAATTAACATCGAAAGTTTTTGTTTGAAAACCCAGGTTAGGTTTATTTAATTAAACTCAGGTTTAATTAAATTCATTAAATTCTTAATCAATGTCTAGGTATAATGATCGTAACAACCTAAACATCAAGCAAAATGTAGCAATATTTCTCTTCATTAGCTATCTACTGATGCATTTATTTTACGTTTTTCTTCATTCGAATCAACGATTTTTCATTCTAAGAGACAAACAGCCCTTTCCGACGTGTTTCGCAGACTTTTTAATCCTGTCAGCGGCGGCTGCGAGCGGTATCGCGCAACGACGGACCGTTACGCCGGCGAGACGAAACAAAATGCAGAGGTAACCGCGAAAAAGCAAGCGGCGTGCAAACCAGCTCTCCTCATCTCTCGCGAGTACCAAGCGTGTTGCGCCGCGCCGCTCGTAAAGTCAAGTTTACGGTAGACCGACACCGTCGTTGCGCGACTTTGTGCAACGGCACACGCTCGTGCTCGATCGCACACGTGTTCCCGCTACTTCGCTTCGATGTGTAATCCGAGAGATGCAAAAATTCCGAAGTTATTGAAGGAAAAGGTCATAAGACTCTCGGCCCCCGCCGGAATATTGACGTGAAAGTCTTAGACTGCCGTGTCAACTCGTAACAGTTCCCGCCGTCAGCCGCACCCGTTTAACACGGTCGAAATGCGGCTTTACCGTTGGCTCTTATGCAGCGTGTGTGTATTCTTTCATTATGACGTGTAAATTTTAATTTGCTCGTTCAGTTCATTACCGAGAAGCCTGATTCACCGAATGTCATGTCATGACGAAACATGTATACAGATACTATATTTTTTGATATGTGAATTTATTGAACAATCGGGATACTAATTTTAATTGATCTTAGACTGTAAATATTTATAGCGAATTTAACTTTATAAATGCGTAAGAAAATAACAAAAATCTTCATATATTCGCAAATTTATTTTTAAAAAATATAGCTTTTTTGTGTTGCATATATCCTGTATTAAATTATCATTAAAAAATTGTTACGTAAACATATAATAATTACGTAAACATATAATAATAATTTAATAAACATATAATAATAAATTTTTTATACCTTTTTAAATTTATATTAAAAAATTTTAGTTTTTATGTTGTTATGCAAATAGACAAATGTTAAAATGGACAAAAAATCATCAAAAAAATAGTTGGCGGATTATTATTTGCAGTATTTAGCGACAAAAGAAATCATCGAGTCATTAATGCATCACCATCTCTTAACTTACCTTGGATCTTCCCGGAATAAGTCGATATTTGGGATCGTAAAAGCTTGAATAAGCTCATTATCGATTAATTATACCCCTTTTGTCGTAATCAACTCCGATAATCGGTGAATTTACTGACGACGAAAGGCGCATGTAATTCAATTCCTTGTTAACTCTTTGAAAACAGTGTGAAGTACATTGACATTCGCATGACAGTAGGAAGACGGCGCGACACCGGGTCAAAAAGAACAGGCAGGCAATGTATATGTTTATCACGTCAGAGTTAAGTGAGTTCAGTGAGAGATAGGAATATTTCAGTACAGCGTGGAAAATGCCCCATTCGAAGACGAAACTCAGGTAAATGGAAATCGCATGCAAGGAAGTACGTAATCCGAGCGGCGCAACGGAACGTCGAATTATGGATTTTTCCGATCGCGCGATGTGCGGAGCGGCTTGCATGACGTTGTGCCCTTCAGTTTATTCCGACCTGTGTGCCAATGTTAAGCATAACGAGTTCCCTGCCCGCGCGTGCTTATTTTATGGAATCTATGATTACCCAGTTATAGACTATTATTTCGAAACGATCCGTAGAGTAGAGACCTCGCGTCTTCGCGGATTCGTTCTTAGAGGCGAAATATTTCCCTTCGAAGAAGACGAATACCGCGGCTCTCGTGTTGGATACTATATTTTCTATGTTGCACAATATACAGGATAGGCCAAAAGTTACTGCCCATTTCAATGTTCATATTGCAATTGTAAGGTAATTTTTTTTTTACCGTCTCGTAGATAGTTACATTTTTATAAGTAATTATTAATATCAATAAAATATTAGTTCAATGAGTGGTAACTTTTGGCCCTGTATTTCACGTTTCTTAGATTCGATTGCTTTAGATTCTCGCGGTCGCAGATTTTTGGATTTTACGACAGTTCGCTTATTTAAGAGCGTGATGGGATTTTTAGTGAGATAGCTGGATGCTAATAGGTTTCTGTCGCCTTCCTGTCAGGTGTGAAAACGAAGTACGTAAGGAAATGCGAATAGGCCTTCCTGCAGGTGCAAGTGACGACCGGAAAAGTATTAAGCGAGTTTAGTCACGAGTTTAGCACCTACGAGTCCCTTTTAATGCTCGTCGTGCTTTGTCCGTTATTCTTTTTGTGCGATTGCACTTCCGTTTAATATTTTCGCGGACTTGTTTTACCACGTCGGTCATTTGAAACGAATAGACACGATCTAATTGCCTTCCTGTTCTCCCCAACGCTTTTATCGTTTCCAACTCTTGTGGAATTCGAACGATCGATTTCTTGCAACATTTTTTTTTCGACGGTCGTGGCGTCAAATGTAAATTTCACATTTTACATACTTGTTTGATGCGCATATTGGTTTTTTATCTTATCCCCCGATTATCTCATAACATACGTAGCTCGGTCACTCTTACGTTAATTAATTAATTACGTGTAAAATGATTTTCACAATTCAAGTGGCTATAAGCGGCTATAACTTTGAAACTTACTCGAACGTAATATTCCCCGCGTTCTCCAAGTCTATTCTTAGGATAATATTCCTGTATGATTACATTCCCTGACCTTCCTCTACAAGATCATCGTGGAAGAAACAACTCGCTCGATCACCATTGCGGTCAGTATGCAAGTTTGACCGATCTGTCGCTTAACGATCCTCGCGAGTGACGCGAGCAACCAGTAGCCTTCCTTTGAGTAGACGACATATTAGCGCCAATAAAACGCGTCGCATGCGTTGCACGCAACGACGGGCGTCGCGACGGGTTTGCAGCAGACAGTAACTCGGCAGCAGTAGTCCCTGTACACATAATCGCTTCCGAAGCCTCCACTCGCGCTCACATAGTTGGATTGGCACACAATCGCGCGCCGCAATAAACCGCATCGCAAACGCAAGCAAACGTTTCACTCGCGTGACACACTTGACATTCGCCGTCTCTCTTTCCATTCCGTCGTGGCCGCTCGCCGGCCACACCCGGTTTCTCTCTTTCTCCCGGCATGCGTGTGCGTGTGCGTACGTACGTATACGTATACCTGCTTTATCTTTCCACGGAGGTTCAAGGATAGGAAGCTGTGCCGGAGCGAAGGTACCGCGCGAGCCGGCGGCGGGGTTTCGTGACGAGGAGACGCCTGCGTTTTTCGCGCAATCTCCGACTGCGTTTATCCAGCCAGCTATACGAACGCTTATAATCATCGTGAACGGATCGCCGTGGTCGTCATCGTTGTATACGTGAGCGTGTAATTTCGCGCGGAATGTCAAAGTGTGGAAAAATAGGCCTCCGATCGGAAAGGTCTTTAATGAGCTTCGAAATTATGCTGTTTCTTCATAGACTTCAACGGCGGCGATCGGAGATATTCGAATCTAAGAAGCAGCTTTGGCTTTTTAACATCCCCATTCGCTCGAGTCTTTACGATCGGCGGGATCAACTATTGAGGGAATATTTTGTACGACCGACGATGACGACAATGTTGTTTAATGCTTCTTGAACGAGCCCCTCCGCGAGCTCCCTTACGATCGTTTCGATCTCTGACTCGTGGTTAGCGGGATGTTGATCGCTCGGTACGAGCCTTGTGGCAAACACGAAATGCACCGCGATTGTAACCGGGACGTCGTAGAAAGTGGTTTTGATTTTTTTTGCGGTCTCTGCAGCGATACGGTTCTTCGCGTCAGTATTGATCGTGTGATTCGTTGTGAATCCAGGCCGTTGAAAGCGATAACGTTATAGACATGTCTTCGTAGATCCTTGAGTCAGCAAGTCGTTTTTACATTGTTACTGCCAATTAACGGAATTGTTATATCTCTGAGTTTCTTGTAACGTCTGTAGATTTTTTTATTTGAAATCGTTTTTATTTTTCTACAATGAGTATCAGAGATATTGATAGTTTTTGTATAGTAAGATTGTTTGGACAAATAAAATTCAAATTTTTTTTAAGTGCAAAGAAAACAATATATTTGATTAATAAAATAGCAAATTTAAAATACATTATTCACACAAGTGCTAATTACAAAGATATATTTACGTTGCAAATTTGGTAGCCCGTGTTTTTCTATTTATATTATGTAATGTAAATGTTTTGTAAAAACACGAGAAAACCGGACTGACGATGTTTTTTATTCTAAGTGGTGTCCAAAATTACTGAAGTTACTCGTTTCGGGAATGCTAATAATTCTGCGTGAAATCAACTCTGAAAACATGTTTAGAATGTCGAAAAAAGTAATTTTGTATATTTTTATCTGAATTTCGTCATTCATTATGACACTATGTAAAACAAGGCAAAATGCAGTTAACACTCTGATTTTTATTTTGACTGAATAGCGTGCCAATCAATTTGCGCTGTATGTAGCGCATTTACGTAACACAAACTTAATTGTAAGGTAATTATGCTGATGCACTGGATAGCAACATCATTCTTCTCGAGTATACGCGAGATCTCGTGTATATAACTCTATTGTAAGTGCGAATTTCGCGTTACCGCATTCGGGAATACTTCCATGAAAACCTCGTTGGCATTATTGTTCCAAGAATCGGATTTCTTCCGTGCTGCCGCATATTTTTACGACATTTACGGTTATAAAACATCCCCGCAGTATTTGGGGCAGTAAGTATCTTTCCTGCGCGCTGCGAAAACTCCTGCAAATTGCATCGTTAAATAAAATACGTTCAATTGATTGCGTGCGGACGTTGCTTGTTTGGCACATTAAATGTAAATTTCACGGCAAGATTATGGAAAGTAATCGAAGGAAAATTACGGTAAGACACGAGATACACGACAGGTTTAAAATCCGACCGCTGGAATTGCGGAATTGCCGGAACACGGTGTCATGTGCAAGAATAATTCGGGATACAGTCATGTGATTGTGATATGAGAATAATTTCAAATATATAACAATAAGAATTGCCGTAACTTAGGATAATAACAACGTGACAGATCACTTATGCGTCAAACCTAATCCCGTTTTGAAAGTGAAGGGTTCGTATATCAATTATAAAAATTGAGTTGCTTGACATATGTCCGTGAGACATACAGATTATTCGACCATGTCCACCGGAATGGAGTTTCACGCCGAGAATGCACCCGGGTTTTCGTCGTTCCACACCGGTGGTGGCTTCCTTCTCGCACCGTCTCGCACACGCGGTATGTAATGACATAAAATTTAAATGACTGCGGTCGCTCGTGGGCGGCGCCGCGGCGTTGCTCGTAAGAAATCACAATTAGGATCCGCGCTGTGCGTGAGAGAGAAAAGGGGGTGAAGGGAGAAAGAGAAAGATAGATATTCGGTATATAAGACAAATACAATTAGGATCCGCCGCTGTGCGTGAGAGAGAAAAGGGGGTGAAGGGAGAAAGAGAAAGATAGATATTCGGTATATAAGACAAATACGGCACCCTTCGGCGTGAGAAAGTCCCTTGGTATGCGACGACGAAGAGAGTTTCCTCGCTCTCTTCCTTCCACCTCTCTTAAGCTAGCAGGACCAAATCAGCAGAATCGAATCGGACCAAGCAGATTATTTAGTACCCATTTTGTACTAATTTGTACCGTTAATAATAATTTTGTACCCCGTGCCATTAAAAAAAAAACCATGGCGCTGCTACCTTAATATTAAGCTAGCAGGACCACAATAAAAAAAAAGAAAAAAAGAAAATTAAGGACAGATATGGAATCGGCATAATTTGTACTAATTTGTACCACTCGAAAAAAACTAATATATTCACCCCCTCTGCTTCAAACAACCCCTAATTGAATTCGAACTTATTAAGTTCAAGAGCAAAGTACTCTTCTCTGTCAGCAGAATCAATCGTTACTTATACAATCGACGCGAAGTAATTTGTACTATTAAAATATAAAGTTTCAGATTTTGTACCCCCGCCGATCCTTCGAAAACTACCCCCGACTCCTATCGGTCTCAAGAGTAAAGTACTCTTTCCAGTCAGCAGAATCAATCGCTACTTATACAATCGA
Organism: Crematogaster levior; assembly: GCA_901521435.1. Classification (NCBI taxonomy): domain Eukaryota; kingdom Metazoa; phylum Arthropoda; class Insecta; order Hymenoptera; family Formicidae; genus Crematogaster; species Crematogaster levior. Next base: position 501,301 of record CABEGB010001325.1, read on the forward strand.
CGCGAAATAATTTGTACTGTCAAGATATATTTATTTTTATTATTAATACATTTGCAATTTTATTATTTATAAAGTATATAAGTGTCACAAAAAAATTTGTATAAGTAGCGATTGATTCTGCTGACTGGAAAGAGTACTTTATTCTTGAGACCGATAGGAGTCGGGAATAGTTTTCGAAGGATCGGCGGGGGTACAAAATCTGAAACTTTATATCTTGATAGTACAAATTACTTCGCGTCGAATGTATAAGTAGCGATTGATTCTGCTGACTGGAAAGAGTACTTTACTCTTGAGACCGATAGGAGTCGGGGGTAGTTTTCGAAGGATCGGCGGGGGTACAAAATCTGAAACTTTATATTTTGATAGTACAAATTACTTCGCGTCGATTGTATAAGTAGTGATTGATTCTGCTGACTGGAAAGAGTACTTTACTCTTGAGACCGATAGGGGTCCGGGGTAGTTTTCGGAGGATCGGCGGGGGTACAAAATCTGAAACTTTATATTTTGATAGTGCAAATTACTTCGCGTCGATTGTATAAGTAGCGATTGATTCTGCTGACTGGAAAGAGTACTTTACTCTTGAGACCGATAGGAGTCGGGGGTAGTTTTTGAAGGATCCGCGGGGGTACAAAATCTGAAACTTTATATTTTGATAGTACAAATTACTTCGCGTCGATTGTATAAGTAGCGATTGATTCTGCTGACTGGAAAGAGTACTTTACTCTTGAGACCGATAGGAGTCGGGGGTAGTTTTTGAAGGATCCGCGGGGGTACAAAATCTGAAACTTTATATTTTGATAGTACAAATTACTTCGCGTCGATTGTATAAGTAGCAATTGATTCTGCTGACAGAGAAGAGTACTTTGCTCTTGAACTTAATAAGTTCGAATTCAATTAGGGGTTGTTTGAAGCAGAGGGGGTGAATATATTAGTTTTTTTCGAGTGGTACAAATTAGTACAAATTATGCCGATTCCATATCTGTCCTTAATTTTCTTTTTTTCTTTTTTTTTATTGTGGTCCTGCTAGCTTAATATTAAGGTAGCAGCGCCATGGTTTTTTTTTAATGGCACGGGGTACAAAATTATTATTAACGGTACAAATTAGTACAAAATGGGTACTAAATAATCTGCTTGGTCCGATTCGATTCTGCTGATTTGGTCCTGCTAGCTTAAGAGAGGTCTTCCTTTCTTGAGAAGACGCCAGTGGCTACCGTCGGGAATCCGTCGACGCTGCGTAAACGCCTTCACGAATTTCACATTTACCACACGACGCGGTTTTACAACGCGATACGGTGATTTGTACGCTGCTGCGAGAAGCAAACAGCGGAACGAAGGCGAAGACCCTGGCTTTTAGTAGCTTCGAGGGGTTGGCGTGGTTGACGTTGCCGGGCGAGTTACGAGTTATTTCTCGGATCGGATCTCACGAACGTGATTGCAATCTCTTTCATCTGTTCCTTCTTCTTCGTTACTTCGCATATAGCGTGTAGACCCTAAGTGCCGGAACTAAAATCGGTCGAGTGAAGTGATAACCGTAGATGTATGCAACATTCTAACGTTTGGCGAATGGAAACGTATGTTATTTACGATAAACTTTATACACAATTAAAAACATCCTTATGCTTTAACTATTAATTGCGTGTGATAGGATAAGGATGTTTTTATAATTGTGTAATTCTCGTTTTTATAATTGTGTAATATACATTAAAAATTCACAATTGCATTCACAATTGTATCGATCTCTATTCCGTGATTAAAATGATCTTATATTGGTAACGGATTGAAAGATGTTGTTTTTTATAAGGAAGAAAGTCATGCACTTTCATATACTTATCTTGCACATGCAAGGTTATCAATTTTAACGACGATACCGAACTTTTTACAATGTCTAGATTAGACTTTTGTGTCTGCCTTATATGAAAGCGCCGGCGAAAGTTTTGCAGAGTCAACGGCCTTCCAACGGATCCCGTGAATGTCCGTTACAAGAGTATACTCTCGCGTTTTTATTGCATCCTAATGTATCATCGATGCACCGTTTACTCCGTTCTTTCCGTAATAATCTATCAAGGTATCAATATCTTCGTTTTGCTTTCGCTAATATATAGTTTCGATAATAAGTACATGCAAATTAATGCTTTTGATAATAAGTACATATAAATTTTATTTTTCTATTAATTAGAAAATTGTCATTATCATCATCTAGTATATAATGATTGAAAAATAACAAATTTTAAAAAAGCAATATTGAAATACCGAATTAGAAATTTGCATTAATCTTATTTAAAAGCTTCTTGTTTGCTCGTTTCTTTTTTTTTACAAGGAAGGGACTAGACTCACAAATTTTCATAATTAAATTTTCATAATTATCATTAAGTTGTAAGGATCTCTAACAAGTTTTTCTTTTCAAGAAGAATGTCGATATGATACCGCTCTGCACAGTTTTCACGCGAGTATTTAAGGATGTATGGTATCAAAACATCATGATTTCTTGCAAATACATACTAAATTTATCCGAAGAAGAGGCGCAACTAGGTAGAACGCCTCTCACGTTCGGTCGGAAAAGCCGAGCCATCGACTCGCGTTAATTTCACAATCGTAAGTCATACTTCGCAATAACCGCGATCCTACAGTGGACAGGCATTTAGAAATCAGTTTCCCGCAGGTGTGGGTATATATACGCTTGAGCCTATACTCGCGAGCGTATCGCCTTAGCATACAATCGTGGGACGACACAACGGTGCTATAAGGACCATGCTCGATTTCTTCCCTCTTTCTTATCTTTCTCTCTGTCTTTTTTTTCTCCCTAAGTTTTTTTTTTCTGCAAGTCGCCGGCCCACCGCAACAATTACCGCAGCGAAAACGTCTTCTTTCCTCGTCTGCATCTTTCTTTCGTTCTCTCTCTCCCTTCTGCCTCCGCGACTCCTCTTTCGTTTATCCGCTCGCGACAGCCGAGCCACTTTCGCGAGAACGAAGTATACTGGGTCGTCCTCGTCGCATCGACGCTCGACAATGATCGTGGGATTTTGTCGAGCTTTATATACGTGACGCGACGGAAGACATAAAAAAAGCTGAGAGCCACATTTAATCCCAGCCGGATCAGGCACTGATTCATGATGAGACGAACTGAAGATCGAGCGTATATTATTCAGTATTTTTTTATTCATGGACTAAAAATGAAGATGAGATGAACCACTAAAAATGAGATGAATCAGTATATTCACAATAAGAATATATTTATCGTATTTAAAATTAAAGTTATATTTAAAATTATAAAAATTTCATTATAAAGACTCAAAATTAAAATCTCTCTTGTAACAAAGTTTAAAAGCTAATATACCGAAGATTTTTGAGTCCTGGAAACTAATAAAATATTTCATGTTGAGGACATTTTCTTTTATTAGTAAAAATATTTTAGTAAGTAAGTAAGAAAGTAAGTAGAAGGCTAATTTTTCAAGAAGTTGCGCGATACAGTTTAATTAAATTTCTTTTTCTCTTCCTCCGTCGTCGATAATGACGCATATATAATTTTTTTAATTTGACAGGATGTATTCATAAATGATAATGAGATAGTGTTCGGAATAATAAATGCAACGATGATACAACTATGTACGTATAGGAAAGTTACAAGAAATCATCAAACAATAATATATGAAGTCATCGTAAGATCAGGCACAGATTTTAACACGTAATATTTTATCAACTCTCGTATGTGATTGGTTCTATCAATTTAAATATTTAATCGATCTACATTAAATCTCTGGATCCTGATAATAAATGTATTATAGGCGGATTGGATTAATTATACTATACTTCTTAAGTGATGACGATGACAGTTTCTTCGAAATGATGAATGTTACTGACAATTATGTAAACACACGCATATACATATGAAAATATTATTATAAGATTAATATAGGCGAAAAAAGTTAAATTGTATCAAAAGGAGTTGTGAAATTGACCGTTTATCTTGTCATATTCGATTTTTCAATCAAATCGAAAGACGATATTCTCTTAAAAAAGTTAAATTTATTAACGATTGATTAATATTTCATTTTGTCTTGCGAATAATTTAGACTTCTCATCACTTGTCCATTATAATAGCATAATTCTTCCACAATGGCTCTTTGCCGAGATTGTCTCTCTGACATATTTCTCACAATGTCAAGTGATACGTGAATTCTTCACACGTTCGAGGTCACCCAAATTCGCAAATTCGTTTCTTCGAGACTTCCTTCCAAGTAAAAAACTTTTGGGAATGAAGGGATTTCTACAATTGCGAACACTAATTCGCATAAAGTCATAGTTCTGGGAATTTATTGGAAGATTTGACAGTATAAACAGATAAATACCTTAATCTATAATACACTGTTCTTGCGAGGAAACTTTGTTAATAATGACAAGTGGAAAGCAAACGAGGAAAAATATGGTTTTCTGTTAACAAGTTACTCAATAATTAATTTTTTCCTGCGAACTGACAATTTATAACACGTTCTCCCCAATAAATTTGGTATAATTATTCTCTTCCTCTTTTCTCTTATATGCACGTACAATCTTAACCAATTTTATAAACTTTTGCTGGATTACGAGATAATTAATGTTGGTAAAATTATGAAATTACAACAATATTACTTCAATTAAATTCTCGTTACGTAAATATTCTTGGTAAGGAATGTCTGAAGTAACGCGCGTAAGTTTAGAATATTTTTACATGCTGCATAAATTCCAGAGGACCTTCATTTATTATCGACGTCATCGGTAGATACTATCTAAGTATCTGGTTAAAACCGCGCGACATTGTGAATGTATAATAATCACGCATGATCACTTGTGATAACGTCGTATACCGTTGTCAAACGTGTTTGTCAAATAGATTTCTTTTTCCGCGATCTAGGAATTCCTAATTAAACATCCGACGAATCCATCATTGTCGTAACACGACATAACCTGGCCGATGTGATGTCCACATGTGTTTCACGGTCGATAAATTTTATGACTAAACAAATAAATATGATTAGATTTGAATACGCAATGAACTGATTAATGATTTTGTTTTACTTTCCTCGTTTTACTTCCTCTTGTATTCTGAGAAAAAAGAACGATTTCCTTGTTAGTTACATAAAGGAGAAGAAGATTTGTCTATCATATTAGCCTACGAATTCACATACATATTCTTAGAAATTCTAAAGCAAGCTGACCAGTTTAGTTCTTAAAACAGTTTAATTCTTTAATCAACGATATACATGTTACTGACAATCAGCAATTCGCTAGCAATTCTTTTACACTATCTTGTTGAAAGTTAGCAATAATATAAATATATTATACTATGTATCAAATGTACGAATTGAATATCTTTTCTTTTTTATATAATGAAAAAGAAGTTTCGAGAAATAAATTTGACAAATAGTTTGGTAAATAAACTAATTACTCGATGATGACAGATGTTATTAGACAATATCAGGTTGGAAACAATTAAATTCACATTAATTTACATAAAAATATGAACAATTTCTTGTTTATTCGTTCGCATGTGGAATATTCTATTAGTTTATTTTTTATCTTATCTCTGTATCTATATATTAGAAAAAGCTAATTAATAGTATAGTTACATGTGTATCTCTTTGATGTCATTATATCGGACTTCTGTATATCGTTGTAAATGATGAATATAATCATCTGTGAATAGCGCGAGCAATTAAATTGTCAATTATGTAACAAATTGTCGATTATGTAACAGTGTCGATTATCTTTAAGTATTCTAAAAAACACAAACTTCTCTTCATATTGCAACGTTCTTACATCGAATATTTATAATATTTATTTTAATTTTATACAATTTAATTAAAAGAATCAATAGTTTAATTAACTCAGTTTTAAACTACAAAATTTAAGTAATGTGCTTTAAAATTAAAGTAATGTACTTTAAACATTGTGTTTCTTTTTTAATTTGTATAATTTAAATTTTTTATCTTTTTCATATTGATTATTATATCTATAAATACATTATCATTTATCTTCACTTATCTTCCGCGCACATGTATTTATAAATTAAGTTTCGAACTTAAATTTGATTTTTTAATTAATCATAAAATTATTATAATTTTTAATTCATAAAACTATAATTCTAAAAGTAATTTCAATCGTAGCATCGCTTTATAACGCGCCTTGACCGAACGAGCTCAAGTTGTTTGCGTGATTCTAATTAATGCACGACGACATCAGGGGTTAAATATCCGTGTGGGTTAAACATCTTTGTTCGCGGATCATCGAAGATCGCGAGGAAGCAAGATCAATGTCTTATCACTTTTTGCTCGACAAAATTAACAGAAGAACGCGCTGTGCAGAGTTGCGCGCGCCAAGACGCACGTAATCCATTCACGCAAAATATACCGGGCGAGACAGACAGACCGCAGGTGTGGCGACCAATGTCAGTTCTGATATAATGCGCGACTCGATCCGTACGACGATGATGATTCTGTGCAACGTGAATTGGACAGACGGTTTTACGAACCATCTACCTCGCACCGAGCGTATAAACGTTTTCAGTTATACGACGACAACAATGGACGGCCAATAAATCCCTGAGGATTTATTTTCCAATAAATCACACTTGTTCTCCGTTGTGTCTGCTTGTTTCTTACGTAGATGCAAATCCGTCGACTATTTTTAAACCTAATCTCGGAAGTCTCGAAGGATTATGCTATGCAGGAATATATCTTGTGAATCTTTCTGAAATTGCAAATCTTGAAAGTCTCTCAATTGTAACAATGCGGTGACCGAAACACATATTTCTTTTTCCTGAAAGTAAATTACCAAGTTTTGAAGTCAGATTTTAGAAGATTTTTGCATATTTTTAATTAAAAGAAGGCTCATTAAAAATATAAAGTTATGGAATTGTGTCACAAAAATAGAACAATATCGGCTTCTTCTCTCTTCTCTCTTTTTCATTTTTGCTATGAATATTTGCTTCATTATAGCTATAATACAACTTACGCAATCATTAAATAAAGCGTATATCAACTTGTTGTGATAATTTATATGTCTTCTTGTGCATCAAAATTATATAAATGGGTTATAATTATATAAATGGTTTTTTATCAAATAATGATTATTACACAATAATTGCTCATATTCTCCACGTGTATTTACGAAAAAAAATGTTTGTAAAAAATTTATGTCTGTACATCAGGAGAGATAAAAATTTCATAAATAATCTTACCAAATTTTATAAAACATTAATTTTTTTAAATATCTTAAAATGTTTCATTTGTGGAAGCGTGTTTAACGATTTACATTTTCTTTGTTGCTGTCATTTATAAAAGATTAAATAATTTATTTATAAATGAACTTATGTTTGAAATTTTATGTAATTCTTAACATTTCTCTGATTCTTCTTAGAACCTCCTTAAACTCATTGAAATTCTGCTTGGGAAAATAAATTTTGTGGCACATTGTAAGGCTTAATTGTTGGCACATAGTCATTAATTTTTCTCGCTTAGATTCGAAGTTAGCAATAACATTATTAACAGTCACACAGGCAATAAACACGCTGTTGCTTATTTATTCCGTAGGTGATTATATAACTCATTGATAAGTATAAAATGTATCTCAAGTATTTACGTTAAGTATTATCAGAAAAAAAAACCGACAAAAAATCTAAAAAAATCATAGTTATTTGATTTTTATTTACGCTAACATTATTTATGTTTAAAATGTTATACAATTCTTAACATTTCTGATTCTTGCAATCTTCTTAAAATACTTTTTCTATACTTGCAAGCATTTATTTTATATATAGCCAAAGGAGAGCTCTCTGCATAATCGACGAGTTACAAAAGCGCTGTCACTATATTTATCTTCCACGCAAGATTTTTTTTTTGCAAGAAAGTCAGTAAGTCGCAGTCTTAAACAAGAATCTACCTGTCGCTGCATAACTATGCCGATTATACAAAGACAATTATCCACGCTAGCCGCACATATTTCATTATGAGAAATATTCGTAAACAGCATAGCAGCGCCGTAATACTAGGATATTTAGCGATGATAAACAGTTTTAGAATTAGAGAAATACATCAGAAGAAGCGAAAAATATTTATGCGAGTCCGGAAATGTTTTTGCTGGGTTCTTTCGCAATACTGAGACAACTGCTATGCTCCAGCAGTGCGCAAAATAATTATACACAGAATATGTATATACTGAACTTTGCAATTGCGATCGATTTTTTAATGTTAATTCTAATGTTAATACAAATAATTAACGAATCAATAGAATTTTTTAAATATAATTTCTAATATAATTACTGTGTATATTATAATAATTGATTTTATGTGTGTTAATTTGATTAATTCATTCATCGATTATTATTGCTAACGGTTGACGAAACATGACATTCATTACAATAAAGATCCGTTAAACCGAGATTTTAGCGAAAATCGAGCAATCCGGCCGCAAGATTTCTGGTGAAAACCGTAATTTCCGGTGAGATAAATTGACTGGACAACGCGTATTCACACTCTCGTATGGTACAATCTTAAGACAAGCATAGTGCACAACAGCCTTGTACTAAAAATCTACCAAACCGTAAGTTTACCTCTCGTCCTCATTTAAATTCTTATCAATGCTCGTTCTACATTGCGAGCTTGTTACGTTTCGCGAAAACTAATTTTTCAACATTGGCGCAGTTTCCGCAAGAAAAGCAATCTCGTTCTTGTTGATGTCAATTATGCGCTTGAACGTTGCACGAGGCGTCGAGGGAAAAACCTGACTCTGAATATCTATCAACGTCTTATTGATATTTATCTAATAACTACATGCTCTCTTCCCTGAGAGTTCTGCGGGAGTGAAAAAAAATATCTAGAGTACCTTTAATATTATCCCATTTTCCACAAAGACGATAAAAATCGACCCAGTTGTAATTACTTTTGTACACGATTAAAACACTGCACTCGTTATCAGTTTCAGAAATGCAACACTGCATCTCGTTATCAGTTACTTTCTCCCGCATGTATTTTTATTAGTGATACTTTCTATCTTGACTGCAGCTTTCTTGATCCTCGAGATTTTAAGAAAGAAAATCGTCAAAACTGAACGTCGTTGCAAGTCGTAACGTTGATATTAATTTCTAATTCATGCGGACAATCTATTTGCAAAAAACGATAAGTTTTTATCGTTTGATTCCTTCATCGAAGTATGCTAATTTATTTACGTCTATTACACTCCAACATTTTATCTTTCTTGTCCCTTTGTCTTTTTTTTTAAATTTATTTTTTATTTTTATTGAATTAAGAGAGACGCACGAGAGAAAGTTTCTTAGTTATCTTTGGGTCTCAATGTCTCAATGTCAAAAACTTTCTCGAAAATCAACTTTCAACGATGTTTGAAGAAATTCATCATCAATGGATACCGAGTTTGCTTAAGGTCCAACAAAAATTCCGATCGATCCAAGCGTTTCCGCAATTTATTTTGTGCATCTTTGATCGAATTTGTTATAAATCGGAAAATAATGTCGTATTTTACCAATACGACGAGTAAGTCAGTATAGGTTTTTTTGTGAAGCTGACAGCTGGTCGGCTTGAAAATCGACGACCTTACACCAAAATCATCCGTTTTGTTTTCAGAGACGTATTGTGAACCTCGCCGGCGGGCAGGAGAAACGCGCAGTGACGGAAGAAAAGGAGATGACGCGTGGAGTCACACACAAGCAAACGAAGCCGCGATCTTTTCGCGCGCGCGTGCAAAATAACGATTGAGGAGAGAAACGGCCTTGGAGGCGGCGAATGACAGCTACCGATCGACAGTCGCTTATGTAGCGGCCGCTTAACGATTTATTCCAGTTTCGCAATCTCTCTCGACCGCGATCTCGAGACGGCTCTCTTTTACTCGGCCGAAGTAGGAAGAAGCCGAACTCTCGCCCGTGACACCTCGTCCCTTCGAGCGAAACGCAAAGCACGACGAAGTACCGGCACAATGTAGCACGGTGACCTCGGTCAAGAGGTGCGGACTTCTCTTACGTGAACTCGAAACGAGTGCGAGAAATCGACGAGGAATTACCCGCGAGTGAGATAAATCCACGAGGATGAAGACGATGGGCGATGTCGTCGCGGATCCCATCGACGAGAACGACGGTACGGTGCAGCCAGCCAGCGCGAGCAAGGAGTTTGGCCAGAGGACACTGAGGTCCTTGAAGAGAGGATTAGGCCGACTTTGGAGGAGACACAGAGGCAACGCGTCGATAACCGAATATGATCCCTCCTACAAAGTCGCGTATCTTGGGAATGTGCTGACCGGATGGGCCAAGGGTGAGTGAAACTCGGAATGGAACTTCGATATTGTTAAATTATCGTTACAGAGATTTTAGAGAATAAGAAAGAGAGAGAGATAGAAAGAGCATGTGTTTCTTTTTACTGGATGTGTTTCTTTTTTCTAAACGTTTACTTTATGAAATTCTCAAAATTAACTTTTTAAAATTTATATTGAAATTAAATTAATATTTTAACATTGAATATTAGCTGCAAGAAGTAAAAACCTCATTTCACACGGATTACTGGAGTTGTAATTTGTGTGTTAACTGTTACATTCTGCAATATTTATAAATAATATAACATAATTCTTTTAGTCATAAGAATAAAAAGAAAAAACTTCTTATATAATGACTAAAATTGGCGGAAAAGATTGCAGACAAATTAATATATGCAAACATTAAAAGCATTCTTTACCAACATGTCATTTTAATATATACGGATTAATTCGAAATATCTATAGATTTGAAGTTTTATTCACATGTCGCCAAAGGCAATCACTATGCATAATTGACAAACCACAAACGTACATATAAAAAATATTCCGCAAGCAGTATGTATTAATAAAACTTCATTAATCGTAATAATATATATATATATATATATATATATATATATATATATATATATAGAGCTCAATTAATAATGGAATGTTGTTACAATTAATGAAGTTTTATTAAAACATAACTGCTTGCGGAATATTTTTTATATGTATATCTCAGGCCAAGTAATTATATCGAAAGCCCTAGAATTTATCCTAAAGTTCTATTTGTTCGTAAATGTTTATGCAAATTGCGCGAGCCGTATTATTAACAAAAGTAATGTCTCGATATTTTACCAGTAACCGAGTCGCCAACGTTTTGCCTTCATTTCGATCGAGTTGTTCCAGGCAATGAAAAAATTGGGTCGCTATTTATTCCGCTGTATCTTCGGTAATTATGCGTTCAGATAAGCGGCAATTAAGAACGGTAGATACACGTCGCGGTATGCACGTGCCGTATTTTCGATCGTGCAGCCTTGGTGCATGAATAGCTAGCCGGAAGTGCGCGATACTTCTTACGATGCATCAGCAGGCAGCAAGGTCACCGTCAATCCTATATTGACATTTACTCGTGAATATCACCCTTCTCGTTGTCTCACGCGTTAAATCACCCTTCTTTTTCAGCTTCTTCTCGAAGCGACGCAAATCAAATCACTTTGAAGATCAGCAAATCCTTTTAATCCTTCCTCTAAATTCTTCCAAATTCTTCCAAATTCTGATAATTTGGAGTCATTGGCGAGCGACTAAATATAAAAATGTAATTAATCTCTTAATTAGTAATTTAAAAAAAATCTGATATACAAAATGATTAAATATTTTTACCTTGTGAATTTAATTGGAAAATAGAGATAATATACTTATTTATCTCCTGATTCAGCGAAAACACTTTATAACTCTGTTTATAGTCGTGTTTCCGAGAAGTAATGCAATTCAATAATAATTTAGCTGTTAAGTAGCTTAATCTTGAAACTCGAGAAGACACAATTGCATGCATTCATAAAAAAACCGCTGAGCGAAAACCGCTCACTGAGAAATTTGAATCGATGAAAAAGTGCTGCTTCTAAAAACACATAATTTTGAAACTTCTTTTATCACGTGCCTTCCTTTCGTTCTATTCTGAGATCTTTAGGTTTCAGCCTGTCTCGAGGGCGAAACGGGTGAAGGGAAAGGAAATGTCGAAACACGATCGTGATAACACGTGGAAAAAGTATCTTGATGAAATTCCGTTCCGACACCGACGGTCGTCGTAGCGCAAGGTGAAAAAAGTAGAAGGAATTATGTGGTGCAATGACCGGACATAGGCGTGCACGGCACGGGGCCGGCCAGACTTTCTCTGTACAAGCCGACTGAATCGGCTTTAATCGTCACCGGCAGATCGCCGTTATTACATGTACTAAGGTCTATTATCTTCGGCGATTAATTAACGACTTGAGGTATTCGGGATATCGCCGTTTGAGACGCATGTCACGGATAACGATTATATTTCGTGGCCTGTATTGGACTACATTTAAACCATAATTTAAACCGGCCGGTCACATTTCGCATTAAACGTGAGAAATCGAAAGAACAGTAGCTGACAAAAAAACTTTAATACAAACACCTTATTTAAAAAAGACTTGAAAATGTTACGAGAACGATAGAGAAAATACAATAATAACCTAAGATAATTTTGAGATTTTTTAAGAGTTCTCCACATCTTTTTTCAAAGTGTTATTTCGCACTTTTATTCTTGAATTTTTGTTTGAAATTATATTTTCGATATAAAATCATGCATTCTGAAGATTTATTCCGATAGATTTTTTCCAATTAAGAAGTGATAAATAATGAGACAGCAATTTTGTTTATAGCGAAATAGTAATGTGAACACGGATTATAAATAATGGTTCTTTATTACGACAGGTTTTACTGACGTGTTTGTATTTTTTATTACTGCATGCTGATACATACGTGAGGAATCTAAAAGCAAAATGCGGAGTTTCAATCGAGAATGAGTTAACGACACCGATACGTGTGTATAATTTGATTTCCTCTTAATAATATATCGATTAATTTTGTTACTTTTTAAAAATTATTTCTCCTATTTATTACAAGGTGATCTTTATCGGATTACACTGATAACGTTGCAACGGACAAACTCGATAATAAAACACATAATGATAACACACATATAATTTATAGTACATGTTATGTTATGTTATAATAATAAAATATATAGATTTTTAAAATTGTAAAAGAGAAAAATGTGTTGTATCGATTTTAGAACCGCGAGTGTCAAAAAACACGAATTACGTTTGATATTTGAAACATTTTAAATCCAGACACATAAATCTAATTATGATGTAACTTTTTTATTAAAGCATTGATGTTTTTAAAACATACATTAACTTAAATTAGCTTAAATTTAAAATTCAAAAAAATATTTCAAAGGACATGATATATGTAGTTCGTAAGCTAATACGTAAAAAAATTTACTTTTAATTTCCAGGATATCGTTTTTATACGCATACAAATTCATGCTTATGATTTAGCTTGTAATTGACGTAGCTCCGCTGAGGTCACGTTCAAAAAATAAAAACTTATTGAAAATCCGTACATGTATGTATCGTTACCGGTCCTTCGAATTTACGTAGTAAATTCCAGTTTTACTTTGAACTTGTTCGAAAAACCTGCGTCGACCTTTGTGTCGTCTTTCAGAAGAATATGCAGTTCTTTTTGTCCTATGCGCTATTGTTAGAAGGAAGGTACAATTCGCAAAAAAAAGCAAACGATAATTATCCGTCTACAACTACAAAGATACTTCGTTGAAAAAAAACACTTGAATTTTTCATGAGATGTATACAGAACTGATAAAAGGTGTATATATTATAGAATTTTTATGGAGTTTTAGCTTTGAGTCTAGATCATTCATCATGGACCAGATGAACAGAGAAATATAATTTTTTTAATAATATTTATTCAATCTTAAGCTTTGGTCATATTTTATGAAAAACTCAAATAGAATTTTATGAAATAATATGATTATATAATAAAAATAATGTAATATAATATAAATAATGGAATCTCTATTTTTATTATCTCTTTTTTTATCATCTGATAAAAATTACATTCAATAATAAATGATATATCCTGATTTACATTTTATCTTCGAAACGTGAAAAAATGTATGTGATTACCATATAAGTTTACTTAATTATGACGAATGGAAGAAAAAAATATTTATAAATAGAAAATCTTTAGTAGAAGCAGTGATATTGAAAACATTTATATTTCAATTTTAAATTAGTATTGCGAGAAGCTTAAGATAAGAGATCACTAATTATTTTATTTTTAATTTCTGAAACATCGTAATTATGTAAAATTTATTTTGCGAACATGAAACGTGAAAATATTCTTGTTTTCTTTTTTACAATCGTGTAATTTGCGCGCGACATTGGTGACACGTTTGGATTCAATTGCGATGCTGGAAAACGATAAACACGTCCCGAGAATATTTCATCGTTGGTAAATTACACAACCGTGCATGTTTGATAAGCTGCGAATTGTACCAGGAAAGTGCAATGCTTATATCTTTCACTAACGACTGTACTAGAAACTTTTAAGACATGTTTCGCTTTTTATTAATCACCCACTTGTTCACTTCTGTGAAGACAGCAACCCAGAATCATGATATTATGTGGATGCGAATGTACGCGAGAAAATTAAGTTTTCTTTTTTGGGGGAAATCTTGTAATTTTCTCTAATTGACGAAGGATCACGTATTTTGTGCGAAGGCGTGAATATCTCTAAATGATTCGCAAGAAATAATATTCAGTCTTCCTGAAACTGATAGAAAGAGATAACTCGTTATTCTCGTCAACCACGAAATTAAGGAGAATAATTACGTAACTAAAAAATATCGAAAGTACGGTCTCGATCAATAATGTAATAGAGCAATTTATTTCTTGCCTCTGATGTTATTTCATGAATTATCAATATGCATAATATTACACTATTGCCGCGCATATGTGCATTTTTATTTTTTTCATATAATTAACAACTATCACAGTGTTTGTGACGATAGGTATAGAAATGAATTAGACTCGTACTCTCTAGGTACGCGTCTCGAATGTCTCGATTGCTCTTCAACCGGAAATTACATTCGAGGACAAGTAATTTCGTAAAAAACATTGAAGTCAGGAACTGCTCATAAAAAGTGCGATAAATGTCGGTGATGTGAGAAAAACGTAGTGTGTGGTCACGTACCACGAAGTTATAAACCTCGAGATTTTTGCCACATCGTTGTTATGTTTTTAAGACTTCGTCGATTTTCAGGGCGTTACGTCCATAAACTGGGTCCGCAGCCTTAAAAAAATGCATAACAAATTAATGAAGAAGCCCGAAGCCGTTTTTTTTTTATTAATATTAATATTGCCATAAATATTAATAATTAATTCCTTTTACATGCATCATACAATATGTATTATTTAAATAGACATGATAAAATAAAATGATAAATGATAAAATAAAATATACTGCATCTAAATATACTTTATATATTTAAATTTATTTAAATTTAAAATAGTAAATATATATTTACTTTTTATATATATTTAATATATATTACTTTATATATATATTACTTTATATATTTAAATAGTAAATATATTTAAGTATATACTATATGTGTATTTAAATAATAGAAATAAGAGTACGTTAATTATTAGCAGTTGTAATTTTAAATATGTGATATTTTTGGTAGACTGACGCTGTCAGTACATGCCTGTATGTTTTTATCGTTTAGTTGGATCACAAGAAGAAAATACCCAGAGGATCTTTTTGATCTCTCTTTTTTCGTATAACTTAGATTAGTGTCATAAGTGTAATTTTTTGTGTTTTTCATTGTTACAAATTTTCATTGTTACATTTCAAAACAATCAAGTCAGACTGCTGGAATCTTCTCATCGTCGCCTCTTATCTTGTCTCGTCTTTAAAAGCTTATCGAAACTCACAGCTGTTTCTTGGCTGCTTGTACATTGTGTATATTTGAAACACTCCCTGTCACTCTCGAGATGATTTATAATTAAATGTAAGTAAATGATGATTGATGCGTAAAAGCAGCCATAGCAATTACGCGAAGTGAATGACACTCGAAAGCTCGTGCTCCGGAGTGTCGCGTCTTCTCGACAATGATTCTCCCCGTTTAAAAAGCGACCCCGTTACTGCACCGTTTTTTTACTCTACATACATATATACGTTTATTCATCCTCTGCAATGCATGCGACATTCGCTCTCGTCATGCAATGCAAGCGGCGTTTTCTCAGTGGAAAGTTTCCACGGCGTTCCGCGGTGCACGCGCGTTTTCTCGAGATGACTCGAGCAAAAGATGAGTGAGCGCGATGGCGACGGCCAACGAAGGGAAAATCAACAGGCGGTCGCGGCATTGTCTCTAATTGAATAATATCGAACGCTAAAACGTGCCGAGTGTCACACTCCGGTGGCAATGACGATCCGGTCGTTCTACGGTGCACGACCCTCCTCTCACCGTTGCTTCCCGTTCCGCGTCGTTCCAGACCGCCTGTTTTTCCGTTCGCAATAATTCGATCCCAATATTCGCGCGATAGATCACGAGCTGCGAATATTCCTGCTTCGAAATCAATTTTCGTTGATTTTTTTTAAATTTGGCTCAATTAATATCTTTCAGGAATTTGGAAAATGTTTGGTAAATAGGAACATCTCGATTTTCAGAGAAAATTTAAATGGATGTAATTGTTTAAATAAACAGGGCAATGAACTGAGTCAGATAATAATGCTAATAATATATAATTATAAACTAAATGAATCTAAAAGACAGATTTCGACCTGTAATAACGTCATCTTCAGTGTCGAATAATAAATTTTCCTTGCGATACAATTAAACACTAAATTCAAAAATATTTATACATATTTCATGTAGCGCTGAATTTCTTGACATAAAGATGAATCAGGTTGTTACTGCACAGTCACTTGTGACTGCAGAGGAAATTTATCTGTAATTTATTTATGATCTTGTTAACAGATCGAAACGTCTGTCTTTTGTTTGGTTTATTAATTATATGTTATTAGCATTATCATCTGGCTTAATTTATTGCTCTGTATTTATTTATTGTTTGAAAACTTAAAAACCTTGTAAAATTTTGTAATTGTTTAATTTTATTAAATATGAGTGACACGTATATAAATAATTATACATTTATGTGTGTGTGTGTGTGTGTACGTATGTACATGTAATAAATACTTCGCGTATAGCGTGAGGTGAAATAAAAATCGAGTCTGACTTATAATTGAGCAAGGAATGAAATTTTTCCGTCGGTTCGCCTCTTTACTCTCGCGGAGCCTTTCGTTTGAAAAATTATTATAACGGAAAAAGAACTCCACGGCACGCCAATGGACGTTTCACCTGCGAAAGATCGCTTTTATCGAATCTCCCCCTTTCTGTGCGCTTTCTCCGGACACGCTCGGAATAAAATGTTGCTTCAATGAGTGTATAAGGCTTCCTATACGCAAATTACGCAGACAGTGGGACCATTGTTGTCCATGGTTTACTTGCATGCGATTTTCGATGGCCTTTTTCCACCCAGTCAGCACGGGTCACAGTTCGATTGCGACGCGGATCTCGATCAGTGGAGGCATGCTTTCTCTCGACATTGCGCTCGAAAATGAGAGATACGATGTTTTTTCCCGGAGTATTTGGTGTAATCATAACGATTTAAATACGAGGAACCGATCCATGTGTTTTGATATTTGCGTCTTTCGCGCAAAAACAAGATCTTCTCGGTGCGAATCGGTTCGAAGATTCGCGTGGATATCACAGACGGTTTGCGGAATCGCGCGATGAAATAATAATAACAATCGACCGATGTATTCTAAGAATTCACCCAATCCTGAATAAATGTTCGATCTGTCATGTTCGATCTGTCGTGCCTCGAAGTATCGAATTAAATATTGTTAAAAAGGTGTCTCTTAGTCATCGGCTTCTGATTACGAAGTCTTCCTTTGTGCACGTGGGATTTAATAAACACAGTTCAATTCCACGTCATTTCTTTATCTACCAGTCTCGTGCGAAACGTTGACACAACTCACTCGTCTATTTAAACACGGTCTTTAGACACAGTCTTCTCTGTGACAATAACGTGCAGTTATTTGATTACTGTTGGATATAAATATTGTATATTATGACTAAAGAAATATCTCAAGAAAGTGTTTGCAGCGCAATGACATTTTTCAGCTGTCTTTGATTTAGGTGTGTTTTATCTTGCAATCACAATTGTGTCACTTGCATACATTTCGCAATTGTTTGATCGTGCACGCGTAATAATCAAAGAGACATTAAGAGCTCATAACATTAGCACTTTATTATTGTATCTTAGATTATTGTATCTTTATTATTGTATGCCTGTCGTCGACAATAATTCCTATAAACCATGTTACTTTTAATTATGTCAATTATGTCATTATGTAATCAGTAAACCAGATCCTTTCTTGGCTGCATAGCTGAAATAAACGGATATATATATATATATATATATATATATATATATATATATATATATATATATATATATAATTATTTTATCATAAATTTTAATTATCTTCTTATCGCGTTAATGTCTCAACACGTATAGATATATAATTAACATCTATTTTATACAATCACATATCGAGTTGGACTCAATATCACATGTGATTGTCGCGTGATTCTTGAAACATTAGAATCTGCATGCGATTATGTTTTAATTGATTATATTTTTTCGTTTTATCTGTATAAATTCTTCCAAATAATATAAAAATTCTTTAATTTTTATATAATTTCGTAAAAGATTAAATTTATCATTAATTCCCAATAATTCTATTCCTTCAGTCAAAGTAGAATCTCTGCAAAATGAGAACCAAATTTATACGTGTTATTACGTGTCGTTAAATGTACTATTTTGTTTCTCAAAAATCTCATTATCAAACCTGTATAAAATCAATCACTACAGGATTGAAAAAAGCTATTTGCATAATCTAAAATATCGCTTAAGATATTTTTGTTCGATAAAAAATTATGTTGCGAAATTATCTTACTCATCGATTTCGATTGACGTAATGAATTGAAAATCCGGCACTCGTAATAAGTTAAAAATTTATTATTTCATTTTCTTCTCTATATACTTTCTAATATCTGTCAAGCTCGATGTTGTATTGTAATTACAAAAAACCTCGTGGCAGCTTTATGTGATTATGTTTGCAAAAATCGTCACGATGGACTTTCCAGAAGCGTGAAGAAAAAATCTTGCTTCAGAATAACATTCAGCTACTCGTGTCGCAGAATTTTCGTTTCGTAGTGTTTCATACAACGGAAAACATAGTATCGCCTACATTTACATCAATTAATTAAGATATACATGCCGTTTTCTTTTTTGCTAATTTCAAGTTTCAGCGAAAAATCCTACATTTTTTGCGAATAGCGAATCTATGTATCTTTCTCTTTCTCGTTTATCCTTTTTCTCACTCAATCTGCACCATTCTACGTCCTTCTCCCTCTTTCTTTCTCTCTCTTTGTCCCTCTTCTATTTCGCCTGACGGCTCGGCTCGCTTTCGAGCTCTAGTAAGTAACAGTACTTGCGTTTCCTGTATCTCTAAATTGGTAACGCGAGCCAAGGTAGCGCGTATAGCGGCGAATCGAACTGTATCGAAAGTCAGGATATGCCCCGGAGTACATGGAACTCCGCGTATCTCGCGCGTACATACACGTCGACGTTCCTAACGTAGCTGGGATGTTGTAATAAGTACACATACATACATAGGTATGCGCGCATGCAAGATCTGCCCTAAAGTGACATACTTCGTCGAACCGCGCGGCATACCTTTCGTCGTGTCGTGCGAGAAGCGGCATTTCTGAGTGTCTGATTATGCGTCAATGTTCATAATGAACCGTAGAAAGTACCGCGTGAGAGACATCGACATAGCGTGACGTTACTTTCGACCGAGCAGTTGGAATGATGATGTATGGAGTTCCCCGATGAATTATCATAGAGATCATTTAACTTTGTAACTTTGTGTTTCAGCAACAATTTTAGCAACTTCCGAAATTAATTCGGACTAATCCTTCGCGTTTTCCGCAGGTGAAGGCTGCGTCGAGAAGCCCGTGTCGACCCTATGGCGGAACTACGTAACCAGCAACAGGCCCGACGTCTCCATGAGGTTGACAGTGACCAACGGTGGTCTGACCGCGACCACCAAGGACCACGGCCTTACCGAGTATTGGGCCCACCGTGTGACTTATTGCACGGCCCCGGCCTCTCACCCGCGGCTCTTTGTCTGGGTATATCGACACGAGGGCCGCAGACTGAGACCTGAATTGAGGTGTCACGCAGCCTTGTGCAGCAAGGAGTCTACCGCAAGAAGACTCGCCTCGATCTTGAATGCCAGGCTACAGCAGGCGCTCATGGAATTCCGCCGGGACAAGGTCTCCAGGCAAAACGCCAGGTGAGAGCAGTGGTATCACGCCGCTAAAAGTAAACTGAGAGACCTAAGTGAGTGCTGTGGAAAGCGTTATGTCAGTGGCGCGCCTATTGACTGCCCATGAAGAGCTACTCGAGAAATTTAGAGACGAGTTAAGAATGCGAATCTTAAGATTCTGTCTTATTCTCGGCGATAGATGGATAAGTACAAACGGGAGTCACGACATGTTTACGGGATATTAGTGGAATTTATTAACGAGAATTATCTAAGATTGGCGAATTAATAGCAGGTGCTATGACGGGATTAGTGAGATACTGTTCAGGTATTATCGGGTATTAGAATTAAGTTTAGAAGAGAGACGAAGAGAATTAGTAGGACACACATTACAAAATATCCGCATTAATGGTTTACGCGATGAAACTCAGCTCTAAATATGCATATCTTAATGATCTGCTTTAATGGCTCGTCAAAACTGAACCGGCCGCGATTAATCGCGCGCGGCACAATTCCTCAAACGTAGAATCCTTCAAGTTTCCGTTAGGCTCATTTCAATGTCGGGCAGCAGCGCGCACCATCGCACATTCCTCGCATTTTTATCGTTCCTGGTTCGTTATATCGTCGTTACGTCGGCCATGCAGGTGCTTGTCTCCCTCTGCTTTATAATCAGGAGAAAAGAGAAATTTCCCATCTTCGTTCTTCGAGAGGCACGCGCAGTTACGCACGCTCGCACATGCACCGTGGAAGTCACGATTCCGGTCACGATTGTAGATCGTTATGTGCGCGATCGAGTCACGATCCAGGACGGGAAGCGATCGCCACTCGGCGATGTGCATTCGGGTCAGTGTTTCCAATTCGCAGGTCAAACATACTCCAGCACTCCTGCCGGAATTGCGCTAATATGTCTAATTTATTACTTTCTTTATCGCATTGTCATTCGGGAATTCATCCTTTTGCTAAAAAAAAGAGCAAACAGAGAGAGTTTTTCAAGTTAATAAATTATTATTTAATTATTTTATAAATTAAACTTTTATGATTCTTCAGACATAAAAATTAGTAAGGATTAACACCTCGTAAATCGTAAAATTATCATAAAAAATTTCTTTTTTTTTCACACGTATTAAATTTTCATTAAGTCATTGCTAAAGAGAAGCTAGACTTTTATTGCGAAAGCTGTAGCATTAAAAATGCAATATTGCTTATAATTTGAATTAATTATCATCGTTTACATGCATCGTTACAGATTGTCTCTGGCGAATGCGTTATACGACAATCCATCATTGCCGCGGAGGAAGCTCCTTTTGAGTACCGGCGGCCAGAACTATCGGCCGCCCTTGGAAAGGTCGAAGAGTGCGCCTAAGCTGTCGGCGATCGAGGAGGACACGGTGGCCGAGGAGATAGAGCAGAAGAGGCTGCTGGACGAATTGCGTTCCTTAGAGAACGTGGCACGTAGCTGGGAGGACCAGGACAGCTGGAGGATAGCCAGACTGCTGGACGCTCTCAATCGCGAATCCGATGAAAACGGTAGCATCTCTAGTGGATGCGAAACCGCCAGCACGGCGACCAGCGAGGAGAGGGCCACCGGCCCGGAGGAACAGCTCGCGCAGAGTTAGTATTATTCGCAAATTATTTAATTATTAAATTATTGCTTGTTATTACGAAACATTCCTTGAGAAACTTAAAGCAATGTTCCGACAAAACTTTTTTAAATATTTTTTTTTTAATGTATAGTAGTTTTTAATGTATGGTAGTTTTTAAAATTTTCTTCAATTTCTCGTGTTGGCGAGATATGCAAGGATAGTTACATAACAAGGATAGTTACATAACTGATAAAGCACATGAAATTTAACTGAATTTTAATTACAAGTTGAGAACAAGTTTTTCACCAGTTTAGCTATTTTAAGCGTTAACGAGCAGATAAGTTGTAATCGCTTGGCGTGGTCAAAGATTAGATTTGATAAACGTATGACTAATTTTTTACATCGTATCGTTTTATTTATTCTTTTTTGAGACATTATCTCTATCTTTGTAAAGTTTTTTAAAAGAATATGTAATGACAGAGGTTTCAATATTTACATAATTACTGCCGAAAGGGCAGTTGCTTGACAAGTATCAGTGGTGCATGATAGTATATAAGTGGTATATAAAGTTATAATGTTACTTCTTGATAAGTTGCTTACCTTTAAAATATGTTTTCTAGATCTAAACGATCAGCGAGGATCGATCAAAAGAGTTATGTTCTCGGAAGATCGAGTCAGCAGGGGGCCAGGACCGCGAAGAAACTCGGAAGGTTCGCCGCATTTCATGACGTGCACCGGCAGTCCTCGTTTCACTTCTATAGATCCCATGAAGAGGTTTCCTTTGAGGAGCGAGGAAGAAGAATCGATGGAGGAAGAAGAAGAAGACACCGCTTCGAACATGTTTGATTTTGAGGACGAAGATCTCGACGACGTGGTGGATTATCGGCCGAGGGGAGAGATGATGAATAGGATCGAGGATCCGCAGAAGAGGGAAAGGCGAGCGAACGAAAAGTATCCTGGCAGAATAGGGCATGAATTTTTGCAGAATGAAGAGACTTCGTTTCTAACTCTGGATTCCCTCGACGAGGAGGCCGACAGTGATGAGAGCGGTTACGTGGAGGCGCCACCAAAGTCTTTACTAGGTCAAGACGATAAAAAGGAGGAGGAAGAGAGCGAACATTCACAATTAGAACCATTTATGAATAAAAGAGAGGACAAATCAGAATCGGCGTACAGAACTGACGGAAGTGAGAATCAGAGGACGAAACACGAGGATTCTAAAATAGACAAGCAAGAGGAGAGAAAAGCGGAGAAAAAAGATCCTTTATTAGTGGTCAATGATAATCAAAGGATCAAGGAGAGGGAAAGGGAAAGAGTGGAGTTCAAGTATCCTATTTCGGAAACTATCAGAAAGTTAGCTAGCGCGTCATTAAGAAATTCTAAATCTTTCGAAATGACGAGCAACAATTGCTTGAACGTCCTAAATAATTTCAAAACCTCCAAGTCATTCGATAGCGTGAAGAACGACGAGATTATCGTGGATTCGCCAAGTCTTCACCAAAGGAAACAATTGTTGGCACAACGTGGTGTCATGGTTTAAAATTTCCTTTTCGAGTTATTCTTCCGATTCTATATTATGAATTTAACAAAAATCAATGAATAAATATTTATTTGTCATTAAGTTATCACGAACCATCAAAAATAGTTATAATCATGTTTCATGAAAATACCGAGCCTGCAGATAAGACCGCAAAAATCAATACGTGCCTAACTAGACAATAGATCAAATTGTATCAATTATTTGGTTTTCGTTAAGCAATAGGTTGTTTTGTGAATATTTGCAAATGCCACGGAGTTTTCCTTATTGCTCATAGCGTTCATATATTCAATAGATTTGATGATATTTTGGTTCTGTCAAAGTCACGTCAAATCACAAACAAATCTATTTGAATAATATCGAAACAATAAAAATAGACAATGAAGACATTGTTCAAGATATTATTCAAATAATTTGCAAGATTTTAAAGACTTAAATTTTTAAATACAAGCCAAAATATTACCACCGAGTTAAACAAACTCAATGTCGGAATTCGACTCGAACGCAATATTCTAAAAGATTTAGGTTCTCTGGTTGATTGATTTCTTACTTGAGAATCGTGACTTTGTCAAGAAACATACTAAAATTGATACGCAGAAACATATTAAAATTGATACGCAAAGATTAAAAAGCCGTTTAGCTAAATCAAATTTGACAAAATCAAGTCAAATTATGATAGAAAAATCACTAATTTTCAGCTAAACTATAACTACAACATTATTGCTTTATTCTTTAATAATGCAGTTAGAAAGGCATTATTTTATTTATTTTTTTATTGTTTTACTGCGCAAAACTATTTAGTTCCTGGCATACACCTACAGGTTGACAAGGAAAATATACCCACTGTATATGTATACATAAAAAACGAGGCAGATGTGGAAATCTTGAAGTTATTGAATCTTTGATATCCGCATCTATTGCGTATTGCTGATATAGTCGAAAAGTAAAAACATTTTGTTTGATACAAACAAAATTATCAAACAATACACGCAATCGGTAGAATTGGAATAAAAGCAACTCACAACTATGGAAATAGGCCAAATACAATTTAGCAATAGATTTAGAACTGGACAATTTAGCAATATGATTTTTCGTGTTGTTAATATTAGTTAGGCTTGCCTAAGCAACAGTGGAAGCTTTCGAAGATTAATTACAAAGGGACCGTTTATTAAACCATTTAAGATATCGACACAGAGCATTGTGTCTTGTTGATTATAATGTTAATACCTATAAACAAATTATTAGTCGACGAAGTTAAGTTTCGATTTTATGAAATAGGAGATGTAAATCATAGGCATAGTATAATTAAGCAAAAGTAAGTGACCTAACTACGTTTGTAAATATAATATAACTTTCACGAGGTGGAAATCGACGATTATATTATTGCTCGTAATATTATTACGAGTGAAAACACAAATTAATAGATAGAATACGATTTTGATCCTTATTGCGGTCTCTTGTTCGTGAACATTCCAACACAAATCGTCCTGAGAACAATCGTACTATCGTAGATACATCGTCATTATTTAGAACATTCAATCCATTTGCCCGATTATTAGTCCAGGTTCATCGCTTTAATGTGACATTATGTTTATTTAAATGCAATGCATCCACCATTCATGCGTGCTCCATAAAAACTTGCGATAATTTGTTAGATCAGGGACAAATGTTGACTTTCTTTTTTTTCCTACCTAGAAACAGAACAGTTCAGTGCATAATGTACTTTGCGCGACAATATATAATACACATTATTTGCACATCATTATGTCGCCTTGTACGTTATTATGACAGAAAATTAATCATTCCAATTACAAGCCGATCTTCTAATGCATGTTATCGGTGGGTAGTACATATTAGATGTGTCACGTATCGATAAGACGTCAAGACGAGTATTCCCGAATTCAGCATGTCTGTCGAGAATTTCGCCGCCGACGCGAAATTCGAGATGCATTTTGTGCCAGATTGCGGCCGGAGTTTCTATTGCGACGATGTACGAAAGAGAGATGGTAGCAATAAAATGAACGAAAACTCGAAAGGTCAGAGTTTTCTAAATCCGTTCCTTCCGCTCCCTGACCCGTGAACCTCGGAGTCGCATCAATGTATAAAATTGCATCTGGGGCAATTCGTGACTAAGACGAGTCAACCGATAATTACGGATAGCGTGCACCGATGGCAGAAAACGCAAATTGTCGTGATTTTTAAGGTCTTTGAAGCAGAAATCTAGGTTTGATCAGAAACGTGCAACCCTGATCGATTTTTTCGCTAATTTTTATTTATATTACTTTTCGGAATAAAAGTATACATATACAATTTGTATATATATATTTATGAAAAATAAATATATATAAAGAATTATATATGAAGAATTTTTTTATATTATACACTTGTATAATATATAATAAATTATAAGAATTAGAAATATATATAATTTATCTATATTTATTTTTTACATCTATGCTGAAGTCTGATAAATAAAGAAAATTGTTCATACGTTTCTATAGTTTATACAAGTTGCAGATACAAAGTATAGAAATATAAAATATTAGAAAATAATTTATTTATATATAAATGAATTTTAAAATATGTTTTGTGTGTAATATTAAATAATATGCAAGATAATTGACATAGATGAGAATTCAACAATAATAAGATTGCGGCCTTATTAAATTTTCGTTAAGAAGAAAATAGCTTTTCAGATTTCCTACAGAATACGATCGAAATGAAATAAACGATATACATCCGTATAAGATATATCGCAGAAAGATAACGATAATAAAACTTTCTTTCATGTGTGTTACTTAGCTCTTCTTCATGTACATAAATTTTCTGGTATGGTTCGATCGCAAGAGATGGCGGCAGTTATATTTATAATACACGCAGACAAATGATTTAAAAAATGATTAAAAAAGGAAGACTAAATTAGGTCATTAAGATTTCATATTCGTGAAATGTGTAAATCAATTAACGACAAGAAGAAAGCTATAAAGTATACATTATTTATTTACTAATTTCATATTCTTAACATTTTTTTCCATTTTATTTCTACTTTTATCTTCTATATTTAATAGAATTCCGTATAATATTAATAGAATGTGAAAAAACACCATAAAGTTTTTTATATTAGTTTTTTACACAATAATAAAATTGAAGAAAGTAACGTGCCTAATAAGAAACGCAGGAGTCACAAAAGCATTAAAGAGAATTACAATTGTTGTATTAATAATTTTAATCCGGTTTGCAGTTATAAATATTTTATTTTCATAAAAAATAACTAGAATCGACGTCCTTGTTCATCTCTAAAAAATATTTCCAGCTATCTCTTGCATGTCTGTCGTCGTTACTTATTATTAATTTATCAACTTAATGCAGTCCATTTAAATCGTAAGATCTTTCGAATTTCCTTTCGCTCTCCTTTCCGGCGAAAATTCGCGCGAAATGTAAAAGACGCTAACGAGAGATCGTCCGTCGGGCCTTAAGGCGGGCCTTGCACGGAGTCAAGATCAAGATCAAGGTGGCAACCGCCGGATCCACAACCAGGCCCCGCCGTGAGTACGATAACGCTTCGTGCGCGCGCGCGCACGCGCTGGTACACGCTGCCACGATATCCTCTCGCTAACACCAGCACGCGCGCACATCCGTGTGACCTACTAACAATAAGCGTGAAGACGCGGTGCGACGTTCGTACATGCACATACCTCGGTGAGCGTAAGATGAGGAAAGCAAGTGCGAAGGGGGCAGGCATCCCTACGGCTTCTTCATCTTGGGCCTTGCATGGGACCATCTCAAGCTGGACCATAAAAACATGCGAAGATTATTCGCGCGTCCGATTCCCTCCGATGACATTAACGCGAATTGAATTATAACGAAGTGTTCTAACGAGGATCAGCAGGGGAGATTCGTAAAGTTTCCCGAAATAAATATAAGTCGCATTTAATTTGATAATATCATTGCTGCGATGGTCATGGAAGGAGATAGCCGAAAAATATCCGATTGATAGAATTATATGACTGATGAAAACTCGCGTTCTCCAACCCTTTTTCATTCTTTCATTTTCCTTTTTATAAGTGGAGAAGAAGTGTAGTTTCGTTAATTTATCGTCTTTTTTTTTTTTGCGCAGTAAAGCCGATTTGGCACTCCTATTTCTGAAATAGAAAAGGAATTCAGGTGATTTATACAAATATACACATTCTAAAAAAGTTTCTTTTACGTCAAATCTTGGAAAGTGGAGAGAACACGAGTTTTTGCCTCATAAGTGATACAGCGAAGCCAAAAATTAACTCGGTCATGTTTTCGTTGATCACATGGCAGTTCATTTCATTTAAAAACGATAGATAAAATCTATCATAGCTGTAATATGGCACACGACATTCTCTTTCTCGCATCTTTCGGAGAAATTAATGACTCATTAACGACCGAGACTCTTTTGGGGACAAGAAATTTGTAAATAAGATGATTCTTCGGTAGCAAACACGATCTTCTTCTTTGAAATCCGACATCCAAACGTACAATTTTCTTCAGAGAGATAATCTTCAAAATATTTGAAAAGTATGGAAGAACGCCACGTTGCTTTTTTTCCACCGATCATCGCCCGAATGATTTCATTTCGGATACGCGAGTGCCAGAGAGTTGGCTGTTTTTGTAATTCTAACGACGAATCTCGCGGAAAGCAAGGAAAGCCGCACAATCGCACCTTAATTGAAATCGCGTATATTTTAATTGCGGCCTTTAATGGGTCAACGAGAACGACCGGGTCAGGGAGCTCTCGATTTAATCGCGTCGGTTTAAAAGTGACACACCGGCTCGAACGAGGCATATCCCCGAGTCCCTTATCTCTCGCGCGGGTACACCAGCCGCGATCCTACCAGGTGATACCAATTCGGGGCCATCTCGCACGGGGGTCCGATGGGTGCCGCGCGCTATCTGGGTAGGGGGGTACACATGAGCCTTCTCCATAGAGCGCGGTGCTCACCTCGTACGTATGTGTACGCGGAGTCGTGAGTAGTGTTAACGGCCTTGCTTTATGTGGGTCATGAAACAAGGTCCCACCAGCACGGGGGGAGCCCGGAGAACACGGCGCGCGCTTAACTTATGCTAGTAAAGACGAGCCGATACACACACACGCACACACACACACCCCTCCCCACACATACATGTGCATACGCAGACACGCACACGCGCGTGTAAACGCACGCGGCATAAACGAGTCGCGCAACTTGCGCTAGCACGCCGAACATCGAGCAGAGGCTTTCTACCGAGCCTGTCGGTGCACCTTTCCTCCGCGCGGATCGAAGCGGTGATCGATCGTATAGATCTGCGTAGATCCGATCGATACCGGGGAGAAAAGGGAATAGAGGGAGATTTACGAGAGGGGCTTCCCCCCTCCTACCTGTGACACATGCGGAAATTCTCTCCGCGGAATTCCGCCGTAACGTAACGCTTCGCCGTTCGCCAAACAGGATCTCGAACGTTATATAATGCAATTCTTACATCCCGCTTATTTTTACTTCCCATTTTCGATAACGCTCGTCCATCGAGATTGTCGCCGTGTTCGCTTATTCCTTCGGGAATTACGCGCACGATTGCGAGTGAGATGAAGGGAGAAATCGCGGTGTATTTCGGACCAGAAGTGTTGTCTGGTATAGGAGACTTTGGAAACTTTCTTTTTGGCGTTTTCAAGCACTTTTAAGTTTGACGTTATTATATTTGCATTCTTTACGCTAATGTAATTTATGCTTGTGTGATTTATGCAAAAATTGCAACGAAACAAATCAGTTCAAATTTCCTTCTTAAAATCTAATTTGAGAGTCCAGTTTTTTTAACATGAGATAATAACATATTAATAATGTTAAATTGATAACTACGCATTACAAAGAATATTTTGAAAGCCAATTCATGATTAATTATTCAATCACATATTTTTTATAATTACTAATAATTAATACACACATATAACATATCGCCTTTAAGAGATCAATATATTTATTTAGTATTGCGTCTCTTCATGTTGCGTAGTTTACATAGATAATGTTCGAAAAAAAGTTTGATTTTCGGAAGCGATTCGCCGCAGCGATCATTATTAATGACAAGTTTCCTCGTCTTCGGGGTCTTGACGGGACCGCAGGAGACTCGAACGCGGCTAATGGGCCGAGCTCGCGATTCGCGACTCGCTTAACGATCAAGTTCGATTTCTCTTGGCATCACGGCGACCGCCGCAGTCACGCACGAGTGAAATCTTATGGGAGATTCTGTCAAAAATTATTTCCCGTCTCGAAGATGAAATCACGCGCGACGTGTGAGCACATTGAATCGATTACCATTAAGTTAAACGGAAACGAAACACATCGCCGGACAGCTTTCTATTAATTACCGATGACGCGATACTCATCCGTCAATTTGATTTGAGATATTTCACTCGTTCCGATATCTGAGAAATAGAATCGACGACGAATAACCGAGCTGCTGCTCATCAGAGGATGGTGGATGCTGAGGCGTTTACATTTCAAAAAGCATAATTTTCTCAATCTCACACACACACACACATATTTCCCAATAACGATGAATCGTTTTTATCTTCGAGAAACCGCTACCACGAGTTGCGCCATAAATCACTCGAATAATAATAACTCTCATAAATCATGAAATCGTCATACTGTGCGATAGCAATCGTCACCTCCTGCGGAGGCGATTGTTTGCGCTCCTCGTGCACTAAAAAAGTCAACGAATTAATGTATATATAATAATTCTTGATCGGAATTTTCAAATCCATAAGGTTTATCTACAATTCTTACATTTTCTTTCGATTCTTCTTGCGTTTATCGGAAAGATCGTGAAAGTGACAATACGAGGCGAATGGAAATTGGCATTCAATTAGTTAATGAAGAGTCATATCGATGCTAATTTCTCGAATCGTGAATTTTTTTTATACGTCTGATGTCAGTCGATGCGAAGGCATACTTTGTTTATCGAATGCACATACCGGTTCATAACAAAACGCGGGGTGCGTACAATGGTAATTAGGAATTCCTATTTAAATGGAGCATCAGATAAAGACAAGAACGGCTAGATACAACAGTTCCACGTGCGACGAATTCTTAACTGTACTTCTCTTTCTCATTTGTACGGCTCTCCTCCTTTCTCTCTCACTCTTTTCCTTTTGCCGTTGTCAGGCTCGCTCGCGATCAAGTGTGCTGCGGAAAAAAAAAGAAATCTCTGTATCATCAAGCGCGCCCATTTATTTCGGGATGATTTAATGCCACCGACCACGGCGCGCTCGACATGTGACAAACATGTATTAACTTACTGCACGATTAATAATTCGCAGTTATTATCAGTCGACAGAATTAATAGATGATTCTTAACTGTTTCTGACGGCGTTTTTTTGCCTTTACTTCCATCCTGACGCGTGATCATCGTGCAGCAGAGTAAAAAATAGAGCGATCCTTCAGTCTGCTCCGGCAATACCTTGATAAAGCAGTTTCTAATTATTATACATCTTTTTCAACATCCGTTATTAAAAATAGGCATTAATAAAACCGGAAGCAATTTTTGTTACGCAGCCCTAATAAGGATACTTGTCAGTTCGCCACAGTTACGTCCACATTACGCAAAAAAATGATAATTTTTTCTCGACCGGTGCGCAAAAATTTTCGTATTCATTCTCGCGGTCCGTCTGCAACAGATCAACGTCATTATTATCGAATCGTCGATCGAGATGATTAGGTGTCGTGGTCTATCTGTTTCCTGGGCGATGTTGCGTCGGTGGCGCGTATCTTTTGACACAATCTCGCGGCGAGAGGTTGCGCACGTCGTGAGGACCGAAGTGCGAGCGATACGCCAAGTCGACGATGGGAACTTTACCACGGGAATCGTGGAGACTCGTGAAACCCATTACCCGGGCCGAAAGACGTGTGCATCGCTGCTCACCTGCCCGACACCGACCGTACCCAACAACGGCGTCCATTGAGAAGGCGCACGAGATGTAACTGTGTGAACTGTACCACTCACATGATCCGAATCGCCTTTAATTATTCGTCCATTTGCGAAATTCTCTCTCTCTGTACCCCTTTTCTCGCTCCAGTCCCCCGCTCTTCCCCGGAGGCACATCGACATGGTGTGCGTGCACATTCGATGGTAATGAGAGATGAGCGAAAGGGGAAGAGATACGAAGGAGATACCTCACAGCCTGCCAAATCGAAAACATGCCTTTAACAAGATGCTCGCTTCGCGTGATACGCGTTTCTTCCACGGTTAATCTTTTATTCATCTCTTGCACTCGTCCTCCTGTCAAATTGTTTGATTTGCCGAAATACTTATCAGCCGTAGAGATCGGAAATTGGGTCATCTGTGAGGCGTGATAACAATTTTTTTTTCTTTCTTTAATGAAATAAGAATGTACACGTGTAATGTACGTGAGGAATGTGCGTTTATTGTTTATATTGCATACATAATACGTTATTACGCAGTGTGGAAATTTGTCTTTGGCATCTATCAGTAGAAACTCGCCGTACAGACGGAAAATTGACGAGATAATTGTCGGTTACAAGTGTTCCGGTTTCGCTCGGATAGCGAAGAGATGCATGTAAATCTTTTTACATACATTTAAAATTGGTTCACGACGGCAGCGGAGACAAGGGACTGACATAATTTACATCCGAAAGAATTGGTATCGTGCATTTCAATCTATGAAGTTGACTGACACTTAGAGCGTGTAATTTGTGTAAATTAAATAATTGAATGCTTACATAAAGAAATAAAATCATGCGACGATTTTTATATATATTATTATTTATATATTATAAGATATAATTATATAATATATCGTATTGCACATGTTACCTTACTAAGAGGTAAGATGATTGGAGAACCAATGTAATGCTGATATTATTTCACACGTCGATATTACCTTTCGGCTCCGGCTTTGTAATTTTCACATATACATAGATACGACCTTGTCACAAGACTTTCCTTAAACTCTCGAAAGCGTGTCGAACTTGAAACGAGTGATTCGACGTCATTTCGATTTCTCAACGGGAATCCGAAAATCTCTGTCGTGTCATCGAGATATGACATGGTATTTTGCTTGAATTATTAATATTTTGTTTCGAAAGACTGCCGTTGAGCATTTATGCGTGGATAAACGATTTCCCGCGATCGCGGCCTTTTGCGAGCCTCGGCGGATGCAGCCAAATTTGCGCACATAATCGCAAGTATGTCGATTTTCATCTTGTCCTAGTTTGAGCGTAATCGCCAAGATGCGCACGTGTAACACATAAAACGGCGTGGGATTAGTATAGTCGCACACAATTCTTAACTGCACATCGAGAAAATAAAAAAAATTTTCGTGTAATAGATTTAAAATCTGCATTTATTTACTAACTAAAACATGTAATATATATAATATATATTATACCATATTATATTACATTATATTATATTATGTGTTAAAAATACAATACTGTAATAGAACGTTATTTAAAAAAATTGCAAAAAACTTTATTGAGAAAACAGTTACTTCTGTGTGGAATATTATTATTTATATATTAATTTGACGTAAAGTCTTGCATTTACGTAATATATACATACGATATTCTGTAGGAAGTATATAACTCTTACGCTTCCTATAATTTTTATCTTTTTATCCATTACTTACTTAATCGCACGCCTACTCTCTCGTTATATTAAGATCATGTGTCCTGTATCAAACGGAAGCATTTATATTTATTTATTTGAATTTGATAAATACCACACAATTGTGTAGGTGCAAAACGAGGAAGATATATTACGTCGATTTCCACTTCGTTTAGAAAAAAAGAATTATGAAATATTTATGCACTTTATTTCAAAAAAATACATTGTTCTACAGATTTTAAAGAAAAGTCAGTCTCGATAAATCAGCGTATTTAATTGTTTTATATTATTCAGAATCCAGAGAAAAAGACTTTGTCGACACCAGAAATGAAAATTTACGGAACAAACTTTCTTTGTAAAGAATATTTATTTGTTTCGGAAAAGGGAGGCTCATTATAGTCATTGTAGGTATTACATTATAAATTATCTCAGAAACGTTTACAATCTTTTTTTATAATACCGGTATCCGTAACATTCTTTCGACATTTCTTCTCACTTTAAATCTTTTGAACATGTGTTTCACATTTGGGTCATTTCTTACTCTTTTAACTATTCTTCTATTATATTCTATTTCACGGTTGGATCTTCCAAAAAATAACAACTATTTTACTTTCGTGCTTGTGAGACAAATCGAAGAAAAAGAGACAAACAGAGACTAAACATTCGCAACATTCGTGTCTCGCACGAATTTCGTGTCGAGGCAGAGGCATTTCGTGTGCGCGCGGTGTATGCGCGAGTTATATACACAGCTAACGACGCGCGATCGGAACCGTAGGATAGACAGACCCACTCTTCAGGATCCTGAAGCGAGGCGAGTTGCAAAGTGTGCCGTGTAAGTGGAACATCACTGCCTGGTACCGACGACGAAGTATACCAAAGTAGTATAACATGGTCCTCCTCCTTCGTCGTTCCTCTTTGCCCTTCTCCCTCTCCTCGTCCTCCTCCTCCTCCTCCTCGGCAGACAACGACACTCCGGCGCTCCTCCTTCGCGTACACGGTGAAAGACTTTCTTTAAGGAGGTTCCACAGTAAAAACTACACGCCGCCTGCTGCCTACCGGCGCCGTGCACATTCGCCGCGAAGAGAGAATTGTCCCATTGTCTCCTTTGATGGCCGTAATTGATGCCGGGTCCTCCACGTTGCATCCGGTTGCGGATCTTCTCTTCCTACCCCCCTCCCCTTTCCCTACCCCCGCCCCTCCCACCCCCCTCGATATTGCCCCAACGCGATAATAAAAAATAAAATCTCCTCGCGGCAGATGTGATAGATGCGACACGGCGACACGCATATGCTTCTTTTCATTCGAAAAAAGTCGTGTGTCGCGGATGCGCTTGACGCTTGGCACTCTCCGGCTCGTGAGGATCCGAGAAAAGTATTACGGGCATAACGGGCACGGAGAGAGAAGTTTCGTGCATATCAAAGGAAACGCGAAACGGAAATCTCTTCCGCCGGTTAATCTCGCGGCGATTATTAGGGAGGATGACTATGTAATACGGGGATACTTTATTTCATCTTTACACATGATACGTGGAAGGAAGAGAAGTACACTCCGTATAATTATTCGATTCACCTGCAGTCGCAGCAATATTTACCTACAAATTCTCCGATCTGACTGATTGTGTCTAAAGAACGTTATTATCGAGAGATAATTCTATATTTTGTTCGAACATTTGTGTGCCATGGGGACTGCTCCCCTCCTCCGTTTTGTAACCTCCTCTCCCGTAGTTATAGAAATTATCTTGATACGGAGATCCTACTCACCAGGATTTTTCTCGTTCAGGTTCCGTAATTAATGCACTGCGGAAAACAATTGTGGGATTGTTCCTTTAAAAAAAGCTCAAAATCATTTATGGAGCTGAGAAGCTGAAGAAGCGGTATATTTATACAAAGGCATCTGAACACTATAATCACGCGATAAGAAAAATATTCGAAATTGAAGATATATACATATATATTATATTATATGCTTATCTGAAGAAATTATGTAGCGTTTCGCTAATTGTTTTCAGCAGTGTATCAAGTTTCATACGCGTATCTCGGATATCTAGGCTGCTAAACTAACAGATGGTCGCTAGGATACGGCGAGGCATATAACATCCCGCAAATAAATTACACAATCATTGTAACTAATAGAAGGCACTAATTGAGTATATTCAATATAGTGTATAGTGTGGCGTCCGACACAAAATTTATTCTCTCTCTTTCCCTCTCTTTCTCTCTGTCTCCTCATCTGACGAACATCGCCGAGCAACAATCCGATATCGTCACGCTGCAGAATGAATCGATCTTTCGCATCGAAACCTTTTACGCGTGATGTAGAAGGGGACGGAGAGGAGGAAGAGGCACGATATTGAAGGGGGTACGAAGCTCCGCCAGTGGGCTCCAAAAATTTGGGTCACTAGTCCGACTGGGCACGTCATGGGAACTGCGGTACCATGGGTCAGTCCTTTCTTCTCCTCTCGTTTTGGTTTAGCCTCTACTCGTTTGAGTCATCGACGTGTCGGTCCATCATCTTCATTCCAGCTTCACCTCTGTTACTTCTTCTACGCGCTCCTAGTCGGTCGTCAAATAATGTATAGAGACGATATTTCATCACGGGAGCTTATCACTCGTTCTGATTTTTTTCCTTCTTTTTCTTTAGTAGAACATCGTAAACGGTCTCTTTGAGATTTAAATTTATTTCTGGCAATCTATCCTCTAATTCTGCTGTCTCGCATGTAATGTCATCTTCTTCCAATTATCTGCATCTGCCTCGTAATCATTCGCCTTGCATCTTCTTCACGTCGACGTGTTATCTCGATTATCCATCTTGCGTCATTTTCATAGCGCTCCTCCTTATTTATTTTGCAGTTATCTTACGACGTTACGCGCTACTGTTAACCGCTCCGAGAATCGATACTCTTATGCCTTACATATTTGTTGCGTGAATTAATCAACTGTACAGTTAGACGCATTGTGACCATGCCTCTGTTTACGATTCGCGTGTACGATCACAAGAGCCTCTCGCGTCTTATTGTCGGGCAGAAATAAAAGATCCGTGTCTTTCTCTCTTCCTCGACATCTTCTCCTCTCTGAATCTACGCTTCTCCTCGTTCCACACCAAAGAGACAACGTTGTACGACGGGCCGTATAACCTTCGAGACCGTAAACCCGTTATATCATTATATTCAACAATAATCCGCGGTCCATATACCGAGGGCAAACATCGGGACAAACCGCCACGCAAACTGTCCCAGATCCCTTTTCAACGTCGTTCTTTGTTAGAGCCCGTCAGTAATTTGACCGCTGTTGTCCGCCCGGAGTGACACTCGCATCCAAAGTCCGGAAGCTGACGACCACGATGATTATATCCGAAAAAAAAAATAATAAATCCCCTGCTCCTCCCCGAACGCCGCCCCGATATTCCGCAAACGGCGATAACGTCGGCAGTGGCGCGTGTGCGACTTGACCGAACACCGTGACGCGCAAATCCATCCCGAATTTAATTGCAACGCGTTCGACAGAGGTCGAACCGTAAGCCATAAAGTTCCGCGGAAGGAGCGTATTTACGATGTCGAGCGATCAAGTATCCCACGTGAAACCGCATTGCATGCGCACCCGGATCTTCGTACCTCTCTTACCTTTATTTCGCCTTAAACGTAACGGTAAATTGGAAAAAATCAATTGTCCATATTCCGCGCGCAGTTTTCGCATAAAAATCTCTTTTGTGCCACTATAATATCGCGTCCTCGAATCTCGGAAATGCACATTATTGCGTTTTATCGTTCTCGCGTATGTTCTCTCGATCGAACCTCTATCTCTCCGACCGAAATTCCCCTGTCGTTACGAGCAATCTTTTAGTATTTGTTTATTTCTCGTGTTCGCTGTGCAACATTGTAAATGTTTTTAACAAAGCACCACTGCCAAATTAATCATTATGGAAATTGCTGAGCGATTCAGCGAACACCTGGAAGAGAACGGAAGAGTGATAGGGGGTAAGAGAGGGTGTTTCGGCACGAGAGAAAAACAAGATTGTATTGCGGTAACAATCATTTAATTGAACATCAAGTTTTCATAAATAATGCACATGTACAATGCATACGACTTTATACAAATTATGTTCTGTGATCAGCGGCTACCGCAACGGAAGCAGTAGCAAAGCGAGAATTCGAGGATCGAGTGAGTCGCGACAAGTGTGCAGCAAGTGTGAAATCCGTGAAATCGATGAATAACATCGAAAACCGTGAACTATCCCCGCGTGCCGATGCGATCGCGAGGAATTAATTATCCGTCGATCCATCGAAAACTCGCACCTCGACATAACGCACGTTCCTTCGATTTAGCATTACAGGAAAAAAAAAGAGACCCGTACATAGATCCTTTTGTCGCAGGACCGTGAGGGAAGTGCAATTTAAGTACTTTGTCGTACAATATTTTACACACGGTGTGAGGTCGTAAGCTAAAAGAGAGATAAAAAGGAGACGAGGAGAGAGGAAGCTTAAATTAAAAAAAAAAAACGGCTATCTTACAAGGTACGCGAGTATCGAGGGAAGATAAATAAAGTGGGAAAACGAGATGTTGAAGGTAAAATAAAAGCGGTATAAATAAGAAAAAAACTAGAAGCTATTCCTTAGTGCTACGTTCGAGTTTAGGTACATCTTGAGCGCGAGTAGCACGCGCCCGACTGCGTCTTAACACAGGATTAATCATCCTCTTCGCTTTCTTCTACCCTAATGCTGCTCATCGACGTTGAGTTATATCGAGAATTGAGAACTCGTGAGTATCTTGATGTAACTCGTGTTGTAGAATAGAAGAAAGCGAAGAAAATTGTTAGTCTCGTAAATAATATTTCTACAATGGATATTTGAGATGATCGAGAAACCGGGTACGAGATTTTGTTTCCACTATCCGAAAAGAACATCGAGAAGATTTTTTTTGAATAACAAAATTTCCAACGACTTGTCCCCCAAGCTCGATGTTACGAATTTTATTATTTAAAAAACACTTCGCACGGTACTAGGCGGCGCAATGAACTGGATTGGTATCATCCGTTGGAATACGTACCATTCATCTAAAATCCAGAAGACCATTCTTGGTACATAGCGAACGTATGAAAATCAGTATGGTAGAGTACAGCCGGTATAATAACACAGTAATCAAAATGTAATTAATACAACGAAATTATTTTCAGATAAAAAACTAGTCGTCGTCTGACGATCATGCCCACCTGTAGTCCTCAGTAACTTTCAAAAAAAATTATCACACAATGGAGAAATATTTCAAAAGAAAAAATTTTTTAATTATTGGAATTTTTCTCACCTGTTGTCATATATAAATAAATAAATATAATATATATATATTACATTTATATATATATATATATATATAATATTTATAAGTAAATAAATATATATTTATTTATTTACACATGAAACTTCATATATATATACATGTATGTATATATGATTCTGCGTACGCGGTATGAATATATGTATACATACATACATGTATAAGTATTCATACCGCGTACGCAGAGTCTAGGAGCGGAATCGCGTTTAAAAAAGATCTGACAGCACTGATGAAGTCATGCACCGATGAAACCGATCAAAGAGATTCCCAAATAAGTCATACTTGAAGCTTGTCAATATCGTAGACTAACTCTACTTCATTATTGCACCTGTGCTTCAAGAATCACTTGAATGTACACCGTTCAGACATCAGGCTAGCAATTGATCGTCAATAGAGTATCGTATTTTGATCATAGATCATTAATAGAACTCAACTCAATAGTATTTTCAGTGTAACAAAACTTGTACTTGTAGGTAGCCTAATGTGCATTTTAACGCAATGCAACGCGGATCCGAACTGATCGTCGAATAGGATGTAACAATAGAGAACAATTATATCTTATTCTTTATTGTTATCTCTTTATCGAGTGGATGCTCAGCGCAAACAGTCAAGCTTGTCGTTAAAATCCCATCAGACTACGTTCCGAAGCAATTAAAGAGAACTTTGCAACATTTATCCCGACTCTGATAATTAAGATCGTTCACTGCAATCGACACATTTCGTCATAAGTACATAACGTACTTCAGCGTGTCATAGCGTCCAAGTGTTTTTTTTTTATTATGTATATTTATCTAACTTATGAATTAATTAACTATTATAGATTATCTTCTATCTTATTAAATGTCTGTCTGTCTGATCGGAAAGAAACGTTTCTAATCCCTGCCAATTCTTTTATGAATCTGTTGGTGCTTAATGAGATGCGCCTTCTGCCTGAAAGCTTTGCTACACACATCGCATCTGAAGGGTTTTTCACCCGTATGCGTGCGTAGGTGTACCTTAATATTGCTTTTGTTTAGGAAACCTCTTTGACAGATATGACACCGATGTATTGGCTTATCCTTGCCACTCATTAAACCCGATTCCGTTCCATACGGTAACGCAGCGGCACCGGCGGTTGGACCCTTTTTGGAAGGCGGACCCGCAGACCCCGGCGTGGATCGTGACCTTTTTCTGGGGTGGGAGGGCGCGGCGAAAGACGAGTGCAGGATATCGTCGGGACTGCAGGATGTGGACACTCGGTTAGGCGGACTAACCGGTGGGTATGGGCTCGTCGACGACGGCGTTTCGCCACATGACGTGTTCTGTAGATTCGGGGTATTACCGGCTTGCAGTCTCGCTTGCAATAGGGGCGCGTAATCGAGTTTTTGTGTGAGCAAACTCTGTAACGCAGAGCCAGCATGCTGCTGGGTCTGCGCCGATGGAGTTGTGGTCACATAAATCTGATGCGACGCGAACGTATTGGGCGAGGTGGTCTCTTGGGTCTTAGGCGAACAGTCCGTAATCCAATCGGCGATATCTATCCAATCCCTTGAGGCGTCTGTATCCTGCTCGGAACTAGGACCGTTTCCGTTTCCCGGCACCGTTGTGTCCGCAATTGCAGAACCGATGATCTGCGCTATGTCCTCCATGTCCTCGTAGATTATCTGTTGCGTCGACTGCGGCAGCTGCTGCTGTTGCTGATTGTGAGAGTGGTGATGCTGTGGCTGTTGATGATTCTGCTGCTGTTGCTGCTGCTGCTGCTGCTGTGGTTGTTTCTGACTCGCCTGCGGACATGGCGTGCTAGAAGACACCACAGGCGATTCGAAGAATTCTTGATTGGAGGGTGTGGGAGAGGCAGATCCAACTTCAATTGATGACCTCTGGCCAGACGAAGCTATCGTGTGGTAGTGATGACCAGGGATGCCATTGATTTGAAGGTGTCCTGTATAATTGGTGAAGGGCGGAAGCGGGAGCATCTTCACTTCTGGCAACTGATCCGGACCCAGGATCGATTCCCAGTTATCTTGAAATCCGACGGCCGTCTGCTTTGCGTCCGGGACTCCTCCCTCCAGGAACTCCGGCCCATTTGACCAGGGCAACAGCAAACTGTCGATCTCACCCGGCGAACTGCCCACCACGATCCCGGAACCTTGGCTGCTGTGCGGTGGCTCGACTCCAGATGACGTCAAATGCGGCGGTGCCGCCGGCGGGCCCGATTGTGTCTCGTATTTCATCTCCGCTATAATGTCCGATGTTGGTGGAATGTTGTCTAAAAAATGCGGCAGGGCCGCGTGCTTCACCAGCGACGTGTCGCTGGTGCTTCTTTCCGCGCAGAAGGATTGCTGCTTAAAATTACTGCAATTACGGGCGGCAATGGTATCAGCTACTTTTGTGTCTAGCCCGGAATTTTCCTTCGACACTGGGTCCCTCTCCAAGAGACCTGCGTTGTTAAGTCTGTAACTTGGTATCACGGGCGAATCTTGTCTGTGCAGCGGTTGCAGCAGCTTATTTTGTTCTTCTCTCGCCGTTGATATCGCCCTCAAGGAGCACTCCTTCAAAAAACTGTTTCCGTCCACGCAGGTGCCGTCACTGCTGGTGTCGATGTTGGCGTTTGGCAGGATCTTGAGCGTGCTCGACGTGGTGCTGTATGTTGCGGACGGGTTGAATCGGGGCAACGAGGATGACCCGCCGCACGACTGCTGTTGCTCTTGCGGGCACACGCCGTGAAACTCCGTCGTGTTCCTCAAGTTTAGAGTCGATAGCCGCTTGTACAGCGTGTTAGCGACGGCCGACACCGCGTTGGTAGCGGCGATGCTACGCGTATTCGTCGACGTGGGCGACGTCGTGAATGGCGTTGTGGACGGTTGGGTGATGAAAACGTTGTACTTGTTCGGGTACGCGTCACCGAGTAGCTGTGCTCGCACGTTTCTTTTCTGCGTGATCGACGGCACCGATGCGGCAGGCTGCAGCGAAGTGTTCGTAAGAGATTCTGATGACGATGGAAGACGATAACAGTCGGACGAGTTTAAAACGTTGGTACCGCGCACATTGGCGTTACTTGACGACGGCCACACGGAATTGTCTAACTGATTTGGATAATCTTGAGAGTTATTGTTGTAATTGGAAGGTTGCTTGCTTGTGAACTGACACGGGGGCTTGTAAAACTGGCAATCACCGTACTGCGATGCCTGCTGGTGCTCAGAAAACTCCGAAGTCTGGGCCAACGACGGACTGAAGTTCCCTGTACTGTTGAGACTGTTGTAACCACCAGCGAAGTGGCACCCTAGAACACAGGAAGGACATCGATTGACGGTGGCAGACTATGAAGGTAAATATCAAATAGGAATAGACATTCTAAAAAAACGCATTTATCATAAGAAACAATGTCCACATTACATTTTCATCGGTCAGAATAATTAGAGATCTTCATTCTTGTAGATTTCCTTTGGTCTTTCCCTCTATTATATTATTTTATACGTTTTATATATAAACCATGTTTACATTCTTAGAAGAGAATATAACATAATAGAACTACTACTAGTAATACTACTATTATTACTATTATTTTAACAAATTTAAAGTTAAAATTTAAGTTAAAAATTAAACTACTAATAGAAAGAACGAGGGAACAAAGGATTATTTCGAAATAACATAAGAATAAAAAAATAACTTTATTGAAGAGTATTAACTAAAAAGAGAGAGAGAGAAAAGGGATTGGATAAAAAGAGAGAAAAAGAATCTTTTATGGGGAATTCCAATGTCTCTTCGAGATAGATTCATGCTGAGGAAGAGAGATGAGGAAAATGAATAGGAGCAAATCCGTGAGGCAAGCGAGGCATGCCGCTTGATTGTATGCTTGTAGTGGACGCTGGTACGGTGAATAGGTAGGTAGGTCTGGCCGATACGATCCGACGATCGCACTCGTACTCGCTTACATACACACGATCGCACGCGGATGCATCGTGTACGTGGCTGCTTCACACGTTCATGTATCGTGCTTACATATTCCCCACGTAAACAAGTGTCAGTGAGTATATACACGTGACACAAGTGTACGTGCCGGGTAGGCGCAGATCCCTCTCTTCAAGAAGAAAGACTTGCTCCGACTAACTGGGTTAGTGGCACATTAGCCAGCCACGGCCGAGTACATTTAGCCGACCAAATTGCCGCGTTGAAAAATATATTTTTGTAGAGTGGTAAAAAAGCGACGCTATCGAGATAAAGGGAAAGAGAAATAATGGCAAGAAAGGTCAATCAA
Organism: Crematogaster levior; assembly: GCA_901521435.1. Lineage (NCBI taxonomy): Eukaryota > Metazoa > Arthropoda > Insecta > Hymenoptera > Formicidae > Crematogaster > Crematogaster levior. The sequence goes on from CABEGB010001325.1 coordinate 543,901, forward strand.
TGAGATATTTTATCTCGGCAACTAATTAATTAAGATTAATTGATGTCTCTCTGATTTTGGTATACAATACACATGTCCGAAATTATGAGCAACCTTATTTATAATCACAAAATGATTATAAATATGAGAAGAAATATAGTACTGTTTGAAAATTTAAAGTAAGGAAGAAGAAAAATTAAAAGAATAAAATTTGATTTTAAATCTTTGTTTATATTATGTAAAAATTTAAAATTTACACATATATATGTATATAAATTAATAAATATAAATTTTATATATATATATATAATATAAATTATATATATAAAGTTAATATATGTATAACTTAATATATTTTATAATACACTTTATATGTGTGCGCATGTTTATGTGTACGCACAATAAGATAAATTTAAAAAAATATGTATAATATGTATAATAATGTATAATATACCAATGATACTAGAGATACTATACGTGAGATTAATACCTGAAACAACACGTTATTAGAAACAATGTTATTTGATTTCAAAGGAATTACAAAATTGCAAAAAATTATACATAATATAATTATTTTTCATTTATTTATTAAATATGGGTAATGAAATTGAATATTAAATTTCTAAATTTTCTTAAAAAGGTAGGACTCTTTCTTGCCAAGTTGCTCTTTTGTACCACGCTATCTCATCGATTAATATTCCTACTCTTGTTTATGTATTTAATATACAGTATTATCTCTTTAGTCTCCTTTTTACAATAAGAAAATATTAAAAATATGAAATAAGATAAATAATATAAAATGACATATATAAATGATATAAAAAATAATGTAAAATAATGTAATAAAAATGAATAAAATAAAATAAAGAAAATTTAAAAAATAAAATAATATAAAGTAAGTACTAAAATATCAAAATAATATAAAAATATATGAAATAAAAAAATGTAACACAAAATTAAAATAATTTGATTCATTAAACTCTCTGATCAATATGTTGAATGTGCAAAAAATAATACGGTAATTAATCTACACTAATTAATAGTGTGTATAAAATAATACACTAATAATACTTTAACAGTGTAATTATACTACTACTTATATAATACCACTAATTACTAATTATTAATTACTTACTTACTAGGACTACACACATATGTATGCACATATATTTGTGGTTAGTATAGTAATAATCTCAAATTCTCAGCATTTAAAAAATTCGCAATTTTGAAATTGATAATGCAGAAGAAAAAAGTTACTAAAAAAAAAGTATATCAGTATATAATGATTGTTGGATATATTATAAATTGTATAAATCCACACAGAGATCAAAGATCTCTTAATATTTCAGACCTATGTGTGTAATTAATTTATGTTGTAACACAACATTTTTTTATCACAGTTTTACATAAAAATATCCGAAAAGACTTGAGAATTAATATCTTGAGTTTCTTCGCATAAAAATGTGTGTAGTCATGATTAATGGTTTTATATCTATATTATATTAATTAAATATTAATATATTTAAAAAAAAACTGAATAAATACATAAGTCGTTGCAAGTGTTGATTTGTCCAGTATCAGCTTGTAGATTATACTCATTCTTATTTTCTTCAATTCTCACGTCATTTATCGCTCTCATTATTTGCGTCACTCCCTTGTTTGCTATAACATACTTGGAATCTTTCTTGATTTTTCTTTCACCGACAATGCTTGTAAGCTCCTTCATGTTTGATATTATTTCATTTGCATTGATTTTATTTAACAATTTCTTCACTGCTTCTGTGAGTGAGCTATTATGAGACATCTTCACATCATCACTCACTTCTTCCAAAGTGATGGCAGAACTAAATTTTGATTTAAAATACGTGATGTTTTCCTGCTGAATCATCGACGATCTGTAATAAAGGATAGGATATAGTAATAATAAGAATTTTTTTATTATAAGGAAATATTTTAATAATTATATAAATATATAATATTAGATTGTGGTGCATTAATAATTTATTAGATTATATTAATGCACCACAAACAGATAGCGAGAATGTGATAAAAATCTGAACAAGAATGTAAATTTGATAGCTAACTATATAAAAAAACTATAAAAGGTTATATTAATTTACAATTTATTCTTAAGTGGTGAAGGATTATGTTAATTCTTGAGAATAAACTATAAATCTATATAAGTTGAAAATGAGCTATAAATTACATAACTTCTTTTTGCATATAGTTGGCACGTCAATGTCCTTTCACATTTCCAGTGAGAAATAATGATTTAAAAAATGCAGTATGAAATAATTGGTCAAAAAGATGTCGACCAATATCAAATCGGCATCTATTCACATTTTACGTCAATGTCGAATTGATTATTTCTTACTGCATGTAGCGAGTTTAATGTTTTATTCTGAACAAAAATATTTAGATAAGCTGATACGTGCAAAAGCGATTTCAGTGCGATACAGTATTGCATTCACAAACAGAAAACTCTCAGTATATAGTCTTTTTGTATCTTTCAAAGATACAATATTTACAATTGTATTAGTACAAATTTCGATCTCTAAAATCACTTTCAATCAAAAGTTAAAAATTATATTGATTGTATGAAAATACAATTTATAATTATATCTGTTAATCGAAGACTTACGTAGACACACATAATTCTGATACAATTGTAAATGCTATATTAAGAAAGAAATATGGGTAATGTTATATCTTGACAATTACACAATAAATTTCCGTCACCTACAATCACATTCATTAGCTTTTTCTACAGCCATAATATTTTATCTCATTTAATTTTATTGGTTACAGAAATGTTTTGTTTCAAGATTTGAACAATATTGTTCAACAGCAATAGGCTGCTGTTAAAATCATTACACTGTGATTTCCAAAATCGCAACACTGCAAAGTGCGTTAGTTATGAATTATGTGCGTTAGTTACGAATTATATCTTATAATTCATAATTTGACATAACTAAATTGTTATAAAGTTTATTTGCGTGACTATGTGTAGAATGAGAAGAACTCTAAGGCATTGAGAAAATTGTGACAAGAGAAAGATTGGTGAAAGAATAGAAAAGCAGAAACTAAATAATGTTAAATTTAGCTGCATTTTTATCGAGACAACAATAAGTAGTTTAATAAAAGTTAAAACAAATAGTTAAATAGTAAAATAATAAAAAATAGTTAAATAAACTCTCTTTTTTATCTTTAGCTTTGAATTCATTATGACACCATATATACAACAATTTTATATATATATATATCTTTACAGGATATTCTTATATTTTTATTTGTGGCACTGTTATAAGAAGAATTAACACAATTTACAAAAAGATAAATTTATTTAAGAAGCACAAAAAGTGTGTTTAAACTTATATTACATAATTAATAAGCTCATTAGTTAACTAGTAGTTAATTAGTATTAAATTGGTCATATAATTTGTTAGTAGAGAATAATAATATTAATTATCGAACGAAATGAATTGTGCACAATAATGTTATTATAAAATAACATGTTTAAGTGTTAATAACATTATAATTTGACTAGGTGACATTTATTATTAATTTTAATGTGTTAGTTATATATTTTGTTTCTGTTATTATGTTATTTGTTATCCCTATTATTTAATTATAAATCATTAACAGCAATAATAAATTAATCGTTATACTCACCTGTAAAAATATGTCAAATTAATGTCATATAATTATATGTCATATAAAAATATGTCAAATTAAAACACTCAACTATTTTTTACACATTGATTATAACACTTCTTTAAAAAAAATTTTTTTTTTTTTAATTGACTGCGATCAAATCACAAATTGCAATATCCGGATACTAAATATATATTAGTATATATAGTATGTAGTATATATATATATATATATATATATATATATATAAAATATCTTTAATTTATAGTAAAAATTAATAATTAATTTAAAAGTAATTAAATAATCAATAAGTAAAAGTTAAAAATAAGTAGTAAAAATATTAATAAGTTAAATTAAATTAAATCTAATTTACTACAAAATAAACGAAGATAATATCAGCTTTAATAAGAATCACCTGTGAGAAAATTTATGTCAAATTTTATATATCATTCTCTTTAGATTATCAAAAATCTTTTCATATTATAAAATTTGTTATAAGCTTCTCAAATTTCAAGTTTTATTAACATACTCGTAATTACGCGGTCGGAATTAAAGTAGGATATTGATAAAATGTAGTACCGGAAGTGATCAAAATACAATGGGAAATGATGAGCGCGCAAAATAGCAAATCGGGAGAAGAAATAACCGGAAGAGAGGAATTGTCGAAGGTACAAAATCAAAATGCTAAATGCTATATATGCAACGTGCGATTGAATTTTCAGATACGTATATTCTGAACTTCCTATTGGCGAATAAAAAAAAAACAGAAAAAAATAAAAGGGGGAAAAAAATAAATTTTACCGTACCGGATTCTCAATGTAGCCGCTGATGTATAACAATTACGCACTTCCGAATCCACAGAAGGTAGATCCATCTGCCACAATCTTTGCTGAAGAGAATGAGGGCCTCACTCACGCAAGAGTAAGCGCCCTTCATTGTTCGCATCCTGTTTGCTCTCATCTTCACGCAATATCAATCTTTTTTTCTTTTCATTTCGATTGACATATCCGCGTAGTCGCACGGTATACGTCATGAGAAACGTGCAAATCGGCCTCCGCTTGTCGCTTCCTCGAACGTCCATCGTCATCGTCGTCGTCATCGTCATCGTCATCGTCATCGTCATCATTATCCCCCTCTCACGAAACCCCCCTCTGTTCCCCTGCTATTCTACTTCTTTTCATTCTGCCAGACCAACTTTGAGTCCGTCCTTGTCGTCGGTTAGTCTCCGTCCTTGTCAACGGTAAACATTTCAGAATATACACTCCCTCTCTTTACAACCTTCCCCCTCTTCGGAACTTAAGAAACGAGTGGACAGGGGGGGTCCTCTCTCGCCGTGTGTGTACCGTTATCCAACGGCGTGGACGCGCACGACGCGGTGGGCTCGAGCTCGAGGACCGACCGAGCCTGCTTTTTCGGTCCTACGACGATGCTTTCGTGGGCTACTTATCAATGAGATCACCGGGTATTCGTACGATACGACAAATTCGGCCGTACCGATTTGTTCGCAGCCGGTGTTTGCGACGTACTCATGTTTATGGTGAATATGTATTGCTTCCTGTTTAAATTTAAAACATCGTTAAATCATGTTTATCACCTGAACTCCAAACACTCAAGTCGAAATTTTGTATTATTTCTTATTGTGGATTAACAGTTCATTATTTATTTTATTAGCGTCTTCGTATAAGACTCCATCCGCATTCTTTTTTATAGTAAAATTATTATAAAATTATAACAATGTTAATTATTAATTATTACAATAATAATGGCGATTAAGTCTCTTAGAAAAAGCAATGTTTCTTCGTCGATACAGCGAAAAAATCTTTAAGAAAATCTTGTGAGAACTTATACCTTCATCAATATAGATCTGATATGTCTGACCTGTAATATATATTTTCTACTTATCTTGTAAGTTCAAATAATCTTTTATCTATAGAATGGGTATTTATATCTTGTGACTCATTTGTTCCTTTCTATCGTTAGATTGTAAAAAAATCTTTGCAACTTTGAATCCAAATTTTGCTAATTGCAATCTAATTTGATATACGAAAAATGTTCCATTTTCATTCCGTAATAATACAGATTCTCATTAAAAAATAAATTAATAAACGTAAAGAGATATAAATACATAAACAAATCAATAAATGAATTATTATTAATTCCACATATAAATTCAATAAAATATAAACATTCTTGGGGGACAGCAGCGCCATCTATTTATTGAAAATTTATATTTATATAATCTCTATAAATTCTGAATAAATTGCACACTCCTCCTCTCGGGGAATTCCTAATCTCTTCCAGGAAGAAATTTCTTCCACCGCAGGAGGCAACCCTGGAACGAAATGTCTATCCATCGGCGCGTAGTCACGTGCATACGCATTTTATTCGTATTGATGCCTGTATACGCAAAGGGGTACCCGTATCCCATCCGTCCGTTCATTCGTCGAGGCCCGCGAGATCGTCAGGGGGTCCCCGTCGCCGCCGTTCGCGAATATCCGTGCCGTGACTACAAGCCGAAACCATACCACGCTCGCGCCTCGAGCCGCTCTCAGTGGGGCGGCTGAAGTAGGCCGGAGCACCGTTACAGCCGGCTGCACGGCCGAAGCCTACGCAAATCGACTAGATTTTGCCCGAATGGCTTTCCTTTTCGTTGTGAAAAATAGCGCGTGCGAGCCGCGGTTTCCGCGACGACCCACTTCTGCCCGAGCGACCATGCGTGCGATTTTCCTCGCGACTCCCGCGCGCGTCCTGGACCTTGTCCAGGACCTCGTCGTCTTCCAGCCTTCTCGAGATTCCTGTTTTCACGCGCTTACACTCTTCATGCATGCATATAAATTTCTATACATTTACGTGTACATTTTTGTACTCTTGGTAATGTTTACAGCTTCGAGTTGCGCACTCTGAATCACGATTTATTCTTGAAATCTATTTTAACGACTCAACGATTTTTTTAACCATTTAATTTTTGAAAATCACGGTGTTTCAATTTTTGCTACGGGGTTTTCCGGAAAAGTTCACTCTCCGATGATCATTCCGCGTCATCCCGCGGCCAGCCGGAAGAAATGCCGCGCGGCGCGCTTCGGTGGCACACTTGTTCGCGCGATGACTATGCCCAGCTAAACTATATCGGCACGTATACTGGAGAACGGAAGTAGGTCGAGGCACCGTTACTGGGTAGCCGAGAAGCTCGGGAGGCCTACGCAAGACCAGGCAGATTTTGCTAAGCGTTCGCCAGCCGACCGCGGCTTTCCTTTTCGTTACGAAAAATGGCGCGTACGAAACGCGATTCCCCGTGAATGACCCACATCGGCCTCAAACGAGTCACGCTCGCGCGAGAGCGTCTTCGTCCTCGCTCGCACGCTCGTACGTTCATACGCTCGCCGCCATCGGTGGGCGACCGGTTGGGAACCGCTCGATACCCGTGACCCACACCGTAACACGCAGAACCAGACGCGACCAAACGTGAAATTCATTTCCATACTTCCGTGTCCGGCTGTACGCCGAATGGATCTTTTCGCTTCGTCATGCTGCCGCGACGGATAACGCGTTCATTCGCGTCCCCGATCGGCTCATTTATCGCGTCGCTCTTTTCTTTAATAAATTCTAATCGCAGGCGTTACTTTGATCTTTTCAATAAATTATCCCTTTTTTTTAGCGGTAACAACTATTTTTGCTATTTGTTTATCGTATGCTCTCTCTTTCTTTTGTTTCTTGTGGGAATAGTGCAATTCATTATTGATATTCTCCGTATTACCATAATAATTTAAATTAGATAGATAAATAAAATCAACTAAAGAAATTGCTGTAAAAAGTAAGTTTAGAGAAACTTCTAAATTACATTGATTTTTGTATTCCAAGTTGTAACAATTAAATTTTATAATGCAACAATTAAAGGCAGACATGGTAAAGCGAAAAAAAATATAATGGGCTGTTCTCTATTCGTAAACGAGAGAATATTTTAATTTACAAGTTGCTAAGTAGAAAATGAACATATTAATCAGACATCAGATATACGTATATTGAACGAGATATGTATGTATGTTGCAGAAATTTAAGAAATCTCATTAGCTGATTATCCTAACTGATTATGAGAAATCTCTTTGGTAAACTTTTGTTCTTTCGGGAATGCAGAAGACATTTAGTGCACTCGCGACGACTTTCGCAAGAATTTCTTACAAAAACAGATAATTAAAATGAGGGTATTATCTTTTAACTATATCTTATAACGGTGTATTAGAGCGCGGTTACATTTAGAGCCAGTTCATTAGTGACCCCATAAATGCCGATTGTCATTATGTGGGCATATGGAAAATGTCACAAGGGTATTGCTACATTTCTCATTGATTCGACTATCGATTACTTTACGACTTTCGAAACACGTCTTTGTATATCGATAAAAATTGATAATAGAATATCCGAGTATTATGATTTGTGATTGCTAGGTTCGACATTGATTTGTGTTATATTTTGTGCAAGATAAATGAAAAGATTTTTGGAATTGCACGTAATTCGCTAATTGAATCCCCGTTTATCGATGTGCACGATCTCGTTGCTCATCATGTTTCCGCGAATATTATGACACTATGAAATATAGATATCTTCAATATTATAAATTATTAATTGGTATTACGAACTCCATGGCCAAAAATGAACAATACTTTTGTGACTCTTCGTTAATAATAAAATTTTCGTAATTTAATCTTACTCATGTAGAGTCAAAAACTATTGAAAACCTAAATTATAATAATTTCTTATAAATTATTTTTTTATTAAAATAAAAAAGTAAAAAAAGAAGGACCGAATAAAACGAAGCAGTGTTGTACTAAAAAAGAAAAATAAAAAGAAAATATTTTAACGTATATTAATTTGTATTGATCATTTTATTAGGTGTTCGACTTTGCATTAATTTTTTAAAACAGGAATTTTGAAATAGGCAGGTATAAAGATAGCTATTTAACAAAACGTTAGAATTAAAATTATTTATTTAAAAATATGAATTGTAACTTAAAATTATAAAAGTTATACACAGGATAAATAGGATAATATTATAGTTCAGTATAACTTTTTTAACGTCGCTAAGTATTTAACAAAATTATTCCTACGACTTTGTAAATAAAATACATTTTTTTTAAACATTTGTTACAGAGAAGTGTGAAAACACTTGGGAAGCATTTCGAAATATTTCACTTAAAATTATTGTTTTTACGAATAAATTAACGAAGTTGTCAAAAAATTGGTCCATATTTATGTGATTTAAGAAGTCAAAAAATTTTAAAAATCGATTATAATATTCGTGCGAAGCAGGTAACATAATTCAGAAAATTCGAAAAAGATTCTTACTAAAATTAGTTGCCTCGTTCGTCGTTGTAGCGACGTGTGCTGAAAGAGCACCAGAATGCGTCGCGGCTAGAATACGTAGATGCGTGCGCGAGGTAAGCTGGTACCGCTTGGCTGTCGGAGAAAGTGCGACGACCCTTAAGGTAAAGGTTAAAGACGACGAAGAGAGAGACAAGACGGTGCGTCGAGGAAGTGCGCGCAGACTGGAGAACATTCGCATACCGCGGTCGAAACCCAAAACAACACTGGTTTGTCGGCATTTCATGGCACTTTCGCCGCAAGGACAAGTCGCGTACGCACCAAGTCCGAGCAAAAGAAATTTCGAAGGCCGTGGACCAACGTGTCCGATCGAGCAACTGGCAAATTTAAAAAACAATTTAACGGGGAAATTAAGGAGATTAATTGGCGCCTGGAAGCAATTGAAAATTGCTAATTATCAATAGTTAATCTCAGGACATTTTTTTAGACTTTCTTTTTATTATCTGCAGTCTGACGAGTTCCGACTTGTGTTCGAAATCTAAAAATAGAAATCTAAAAAATGTCAGAGTCAAAATGTCACCAGATTTTTTGGGGAGAGAAGATTTATGTTACGGCTTATTTTAAGACAGTCGAGTTTTTGTATTTCTATATATGGACAATCGCTGTCGGACCGATACTGATGACCATGCGGATTCGTGCGATCGTAGATGTGGACGACCGTGGGCGATCGGCGTCGGGGTCCCGTATACACGGACGGCCGTGAGGTGGATGAGGCTCACGGTGTAGTTATAGACTCTACGGAACCGACGAGTCGGAAGACCTCCCTCCCTACCTCCGACGGAGTACCGGTTAATGTGGTACACTGACCTACTCTCTAGCCACCGCGGCACCAGCAAGAATACCCCACCACACTGTTGTTCTGCCGTCCTTCTCTCGCAGCCGACTACTTTTTCTCTCTCTCGCCTTTCCTCTCTCTTTCCTTGTCTCTCTCCCACATTCCCTTTCCGCTTCTATTTCTCACCATTTCTTTCTCATGTTCCATCCCTTCCCCCTGCCTCATTTGCCTCTCTTTCTCTTGCTTTTGGAAAATTATCTCGAGTGAAATAATGGTAAAATATAACTGGCACACACAATCAAGCTATCTTTATTAATATATAAATATCAACAAATATACGTTTTGTGAAACTTAAATATGCAAATTTAATTGTGTTAATAAAAATTGTGTATTATGGATTATTTAAGAAAAGGTTTGCAAACAACTTTGTATTCATGCTTTCAATTATTTAAATAATATATTACTATTGACTAAATTTATTGGAAGTATTATATGGCAATATTGCCCCCAATGGCTTATGCATATGGCGATTGCATCCTTCTTTCAAATTCCGACCCTAATCTTATAAAACGCCTGCAGCAACAATTTGCTTTATACACATAATTTGCGACGCAAATGCAGTAAAAATGAAGTATATTCACCATATGTTAACACATTCTCTACATTATATAGCACTCTATCAATGTACGAGATGTCCCAATATTTCGTTTACACTGTGTTTTCGTGTCGTAAATCACGAAGCGTTTTGATGCATGCATTTTACAAAATTACTTTTGAAAGAGACAATTGTGAATATCGTCAAAAATTTAGCTAAAAATCATTTAAATGTATGTTCACGGTGCTTCATAATGCTAAAAAATATTCATACATATGGCGAACGTGAAATAAATGAGCAACAAGATAAGAAATAAAGATTTCGTTTTTGCTTTTGTTAAGAAACACAAGCTACAGGAAATTCTAATATATCCAAAATAAACAATATTATCCCAGCAAATGTTCAATCTTTGTATAATAAGCTAACATGATGATGCCACAACTTCAGATCCTTTCATTTACGAAAATTATGGTGAAGAAGGACTAACATAAAAATGTTAGTCAACCTTGCACAGATTTTTAGCTATCCATTTCTCGTGGAAAGTCTTGAATAAAATTTTCATTGTCAATCAATGGTCTAGAAATTAACTTAGCTTGAGGAATTAAGCGATTTTGATACTGTCAAACATAGAAGAAGTGTTTAATTAATCGTCCATCAGTATTCCATGCAACTACATGATCATCTTGCGATTTGTGATAAACATCATCGATTTCCTATAATATTAATCGAGAGATCTTCGCAAAGGTAAGGTCCCCATCGAAATCGAGCTGCGCGAAGAGGAGTCGTTGCATAAAAAGCACGCACCACTAGAAATCGACGACCTGACACTGAGACTATCCCGAGCCAATCGCGAGTTGGCATCGAAGAGCAACGAACCGCCTTGCGAGATGTCTACAACCTCGAGCAACAAGTCTAGGCCCCCACTAGCGAACAGGTAAGGAAGTCGTTCCGGAGAAATTTCACCGCAAACTTAGCAGCCTCCGTCCTCGTCGTTATCGTAGTGTACATGGTTTGCGTCGTCGTCGCCGTCGTCGATGCCCGAATATCTAATAGCCAAGTCGGTTCTTGTCGAGGGAGAACGTGAAGATATAATCGCGACATATAGGGAGCTTCTATTCGCTTTCGATAACTCGAATTATCTTTAAATACGAAGAACGACGACATATTGAATAATAAGACGATTAATAATGATAGAATTTTATTTATAATATAATTTATTCGAACTTGCGATGGGGTGATATCAAAATCTTAGAACCCTTAGAATCTAAGCTTAAAAGAGTTGTATGGAGTCTATATGAAACTTAATTTCGTGATCTTGATCGAAAAATACGTGTAAGTTTTTGAAATATTTTCTACCTTATAAAATTTTTTTATATTTTTATATTGTTTATTTTTATATTTTTTTTTATTTTATTTTTATATTGTTATATTTTTATATTTTTCTTCATCATTTTTATATTTTTATCACAATTTATTTTATCACATTTATTATAATTCCAAACATCTGTCAGACAGTTTTTCGACAACAATTTAGACAGGTACTAAAGATTTATTGCTTTCAAATACCTGACCCTATATCCTCATACTTGGCTTTATTTCTATATATATATATATATATCACTAAATGTCATAAACCAAATTTATGACATGAAGTATGTGACCTTTTTTTGTAATATTCAGAAATAGATTCTCTTTTCAAAGATACAGTTCGACATGATTGAAAAAATTTTTCAGTATATCACTACTTTCAGAATCCGTTAGAACGGGTTACACACAATATAATGCGGACTGTACCGTACGGAAAAAAAACTAGAAACCTGACCAAGTATCTTGCCGAAATACTTGACCCTCTAACCTCTCATGACAACTTTTAGACAATGTGTGACATATTTTAATGTACCACTCTTTTATCATATTATGATTTTGAAAATTTTACAACTTCAAAAAGATGAAATAATGTATGATATAATGCAAAATTTTATATAACACAACAAATTAATACCGTTAATTAAAATCAATAAGGAATCAAAAACTTTCTTACTAAAAATTAATTTTTATTTAAATAATTATGCCATAAATGTCTATAAAAATCTATACATGTATATGTGTATGTGCAAGTGTATATGTGTTACTCTACCAATCTATCTTACACCCTGCAATTCAATAGTTTTTAGAAAACAAAAATTTTTTCTAAGAATCAATTAAAATGTTCCACACATATAAATCTCAGTGACTAAGGATTTGGAAGGCTTCGGTCTTCGAAGGCTTATTAAGGAATCTTTTCCGTTTTCAAAATATGTTCGAATATAAACTTGACCTTGTCTCTGAACGGTTTACGAAATCGCTATGTGGGCTTCAATCGATTCGATTCTATCGCAAAATTATTGACTCGAGCGCACAAATAGACGACTACTTATCGTGAGTGGCGAACGAAGTTCTATCGTTAGAAAGCGTGGTAATTCGAGTGACGTATGTGGCACAAGAAGTACCAGACGACAAACGATTCGTAAAATCATGAAACTCCACTACAATTGAAGTTCAATTTCAAAAAAATTAAAATTCTCTATTCCTAATAAATTAGCCAATGATCAATAATATTAATTAGCTAACAGCGCAAATTCGTTAACATCATTTGTTTTCTTTTTGCAATTGTATGGTTTCTATTGAATCAATCGCGTAGTTTCAAAATTAATTATCTGACATATAAATCTTGTCAAAAAAGTATGAATGAACAAAGATTATAGGCTAGTACTAAACCAGCAATAAGTATATATAATTTATCCGTGTAATATAGTATTCAAATTATTATTAATATAGCATGATTCAGTTGTAATATTCATTTAGACATCTATTCTATTTTTTATCTATTCTAGTTTATATTTTATATTCTATTTTAAAAATAAATTTGAACGGACTTTAAAAAAATTTAATCGACGGTATATATGTGCAGGTTGGAGCGAATATCCATACGAGATAATATTTGAAGTATGATTTTCGACATGTTTGCGCAGTATTTGTTGCAAATAACAATATTAATTATAATTGTTACTCAAGTCAACTTCTAAAGTCATCAAAATTGAGAAGATCTAAATAACAGATCGAAACTGGTACCGCTATTTACAGCGAATATATCGAAAATGTACTAATAAAAAAATCTGTTTTATTTAAAATAATTAATAATATAATACTTTTATTTATATTTTATACTATAATATTCATTATCACACGGACATATCTTTTTATTATTTGCGTTCGTCAAACTACATATATATCTTTGTTCAAATTTTCTTAAAATCCAGCCAGTTCAATCACAAAAAATTAGAATAAATAGATAAAACTACACACACACGCGCGCACACAAATGTTACATGTTTATACAGAGTCTTCTTGGATTGTTGGTACAATTGAAAAGAGTAAATCATTGTTGAGATTCGACAATATACAGCACCAAGATCATTGGAAACTATTCATGTTTACGAAAATAAACTTCCCGATATAAACTTTTCCGAATTTTGTCCAGTAACAACGCTTTGTTCGAAAGTATTTTATTTTTTATTTTCGACTAATCTTCCCCTAATCGCCCTAATCACCTTCGACTAATCGCTGCCTTCTCGATTGTATCACCGGATCGGAAGTACTCTGTGTAAAACGTGCAATGCTGGATCTTAATCTCCAGATTGAATATCCAGATATGAAAAACATAACATCATAAAACGTACCTATTTACTTTAGTGATCATTTTACCTTCAAACAGGCACAAACTTTTGTCATTTTTCACACGTCTTATCACGTATCGATTACACATGCATATTTGTCGAACAAACAAAAAAAAACGCGTCCAACACTTCCTGGACGTAACTTACGTATAAGTAGCTTGGTATCCAGAATGATTTTGTTGCTGGGCCTTCTCTGCAGGACCTCCTCTTGTAAATCTATCCAAAGAGCGACGCACACTCGTATCACCCGATGGACCCGACTTCCCCCCCTTCGAAAACGAATCAAAAATTTTAACACTTTACTAGATCCGCGCGATTCACCTTTTCACGGTGAAGTACCGAGATAAAAACGGGTGCATTGACAACGGATACAAACAGCGGGACTCTTTAACACAATCTCCTGGAGCAAGTGGAAACGTATAACGACCGAATATTGTGCATAGATGCATCAGAATTCGTCCGAAAAAAATGAAATATGTTAGAGAATTCCGTTCCACTTCTTATTCGCTCTTCCTTGTTTCACGTAGATAGATAGGCTCGAGCGAAGACCACTGTGGATCACGAAGAAGGATTCCCGCACAAAGTCCTTGACCTAGCCCAGGCTCTCCTCCTGTGCCTCTTCGAGCTATGTTGTCTTTGAACTTCATTCATCAGTATTTCCATCGGCTTCATGGGCCAACGACAGCCTCCGTTCCTCGCTGACCTACTTCCCTCCTCTTTGACTTATATATACTTCTATGTGAATAATTATTTAGAACTAAATTGACAATTTTGTTTCCTTCTTTCTCTATCTCAACTCTCTAAAAAAAAATCACAAAGCACTACTGACAGGATTCCATATCATTCAAAGTCATCGAAAGTCATCGCCGTTCATTTCAGATCTTTATCCCTGATTCTCGAATCCTCCAGCACATTACACTCTCAGTCCATCGAGGCCGGTTCACGAAAATCGATCGACTGAAAAATCGTGCGTTTAATTCACGTGTCCACTATCACAGGGAAATTCCGCGGACGAACATTACGCGGAAGTGTTTTTCGCGCAATCGATCTACGTTAATTAATCGTGCTGCTCCGGCTACGTTCTACCACTCCGGGCGCCCTTTCGATGTCACGGACAAGGTAGACATCTCGCGGATTCGCCATTCAGCGGTGAACAAGAACTCGGTTCTAAGTCCCGAAAGTAGACCAAGTAGAAACGTACTGCCTGACTTGTAAGCCCTTACTGCTGCGGGCCTTACGATAGCGGTCTCGACTGGGGCCGAGAGGCCTCGTTACAACGATCCGGGAGGACGGTGGACCCCCCACTCGGACAGCGAGTGTTGTTCCTCCCGCTCCTTTCTCACTCTGCCAGTCCGCTGCTCTTCTTCCGCTATCCACCGATATGCTTTCCACCACCCTATACACTCTCATGCTACCCCCTATGTCATCCCCCTCTTCGTGTCCACACAGTAGTGTCATATAGATGGAGGGACACTTATAACGTGGTGGGGTAACTTCCCTTGTCAAATATTTAGGGTCGGCCCACTAACAGCTAGCTACCTGAGTATGTAGGTATTACCGGGTAGGTAGTCCTCTTCTCTTAGCGTAACAGGCACACTCTTAAACAGAAACATGTCTTCTAATTGTAAGTAAGAGAGTATGTTACGCGCACGAGTGGCATACGTCTCTCTCTCTCTCTTTCTCTCGATATTAGGATATCCTAGAACTATATCACGAATACATATTTCCGTATTTTACATGTATTTATTAATTATTATTACAAATTTTTTAAATATTTTTTTATTGCTGTTACTTACGATTTAATTAATAATGATAGCACCTATTATATATATTTGTTCAAATAATTTTTTTTAAATAATAATAATTAAAAACATTATATCGTGACTGAACTGAAAAAAAAATTATTGATATGACTAAATACGTTTAGTTGGCAATATTTCTTTAGTTCAAATAAATATAACATATCTGTAAGTTAAACATATGTTAATTTACTGAAACACATATTTTTTTAATTAACGAATATTTGCTTGACAAGAAATTTTTGATTCAATACTTTTTTTTTAGTATACATATATATAATTAAATTTGATATGAGTATTTGGTTAAAAAATTGTTTGCAATTTAAATATATTACCAAAAAAGCTTACTATAACATGTGGCGTATAATTTACAATATTTTTAAGTTTTAACATTTCAATTATTTCGATCATTCGACTGGCAGAACTTTGCGCTCGGCAACGGAATTATTGGGTTGAAAAAATAAGGACGGCTCGCAATGACGATTCGAGCGAATCGATTCGCTTTCGACGGAAGTTTCCTCGTCGTTTTTAAACGTTATTCCACGTTAATATTAACAACGGGCAGGCGAACGAGAATGGTAAGATCAAAATTCAGAGGTAAGAAAAACGGCGAGCGTAATTTGCCTTGTTTTCGTGAAGCAATGCAACACGCTAGGCATCATGAATTCACCAACGAAGAATTCATTCTCCTTGCGGCGCGTTCGCGTTTTGAGTTTAATTGGCAGAAACAAGATTTCGAAATGTTACACAGTTACCTTCACTAATAACGCGCACGATGAGGAAGAGAGGGGCGGTTAACGAAGAAAGAGAATACGAAGACGCGGACACGTGGCTGCGAATAGAATGGATAAGTATAGAACAATAGATTTACAAAATCATTTTAAATTTCTTTTTCTGGCACACTTTATATGCACATATACTTTTACGAAATTAAAAGCAGCTTAAGAGATTGTACCAAGAAATTACGCGGAAGTGAAATATTGCACGAAATTATAATTTTTCACGTAAGTTCTCCTTAACACAATTTTATTTCATGAACTTTCATATACAAAACAAACATCGATAGTCATAAATAAAAAAATATACACAAGTGAATAAAAAAGTCTAGTGAATGAAGCAGTCTATAAATTACAAATTAAATGAAGCTAATTATTAGTAATATAGTTCGACACATATTTAAACATTTATAATAAACTTATCGAAACCAGTCAAAACTCAGAGGCCCATTTAAAATAATATAATTTCTCAGAAAATATACTGATTAATTAATTTGTCTTCGCCAGATCTTGTTGAAGCTATAACTCGGCTAAAAGGGTTCTATGTCGAAGGTTGTCTATTTTGAAGGAACCGCACATGCGATTGAAACCGTCTTTATGGCTTATACTATATTTTTCTGGAAGGACTCAAGAGGCTTCAGGTAAAGGGATGTTTGTACGCTTTCAGCACATACTTCGTCATGGTCTCTTATCGCAGCCATTGAACGCGCTGCGAGCGGATCACTCGCGCCGAGGTGTGTTGCGTATGATGCATGCAGTTAATTATATTCTTTTCGCCGCTCGCTCACTCACTGTCTCCCTCTTTTTTCTCCCTCTTTCTTTCTCTCGCTAGCTGCTTTACGAGTGGAGTAAGTCGGCTTTGCCCGGGACACATCGCGCATTCCTATTCGCTATTTCGTTATGTCGGTTCGCTCGTTATATTAATATAATCCTATTTTGCGTCGTCATCAATGACGTATGGAAGATGAGTTGGAGACAGTATTGTCGTAATTGTCGTTTTTTGGCTTTTTTTTAAGCTTTTTATATTTATATTGCATAATTATTATGTGTATATATTTTATTATACATATTTTTATTATATATATTTTTTGTTTAGACTAAAATCAAAATGTTATACAAATCAACATTATTTCCGACGCGGTTATTTATATTAACCATCCATCTTTCGAAATTATATTTTTCTGGGGAAAAAATAGATTTTACATAAATAATTAACATTAATCGAATTGTATGAATATATAGATATAACTCTTGCATAAGTATAAAATTTTTTATCGACGATTCATGACTAGATTACTTTATTATGATTAAATATTCTTTTATATTCTTTCTCTGGTGGAAATTAAAGAATTTTAATAATTCTTTATTAATATATTAATTTCCATGATATTTATGTATTAAAATCGTCTTCGGCTGTCTTAAGCTTAGTTTTTTGTTAAAATGTCCTGTATAATCCCTGAAATACCTGAAACCGGAATTCGAAGTAATCCTTTTGCTTTTATGACGACAAAAAAAGTTTGAACCTATGTCTCTACTGCCCTAGAAGACAAATCATTTTACTGCTAACCTGCCCGTTTGTGACCTGCACACGAATAGTAAAGTTATTGAAAAAAAAACAGGAAAGAACTAACGTTTGAAAAAATTTTGCAAATAACAATAGTTCGTAAAATGCAGGAAATAAACCTGTAGGAAATTCCGTTTTTAGTTAAATCCTCTTTTAGACAATATTTCTTCCTAAAATTACAATAAATTCCTATCTTTGAGGAGAAATGGTAGTTGCGCTAACACGTTTTATTAATTTGTAGTCTTTTTTGCTTCGGTTGGTAAACCTTTATTTAATACTTTGAAATTTTGATACTACTACATCTCATAAATCAAATGTGTGATGGAAACGAAGCAAAAATCGTAAATTATTCAAAGAGAATTGAAGATCTTATTTATTACTAGAACGAAAAAATTTTTTTATCCTTCCTGTTTTATATATATATATATATAAGATCCTCTTAAAAAATCCACGACGAATACAAGGTGTCTCCTGTCGAAACAACTTCTAAAAAATTCGCGAGAGGATCGAATGAAAAGAGCATATTAGTGAATTCGTTAACTCGTTAGGATGTCGCAACAATGCGCTCGCTGCGTATTGCAATCATTTGCGTCACGCTAATTGTTGTATAACTTTCGATTTGGCCGTCGATGCCTCCGCCCTACGATCGCGGCGGAAGTGTCGGTGTGGGCGCTCGCCCGCTTCTTCTCATTTTTTCCTCTCTTTTTTTCCTAACATGATATATAAAACGATGAATTACGCGTACATGTACGGAATGGCGGTCGCTTCGGAGGGGGTTCCCTTCCTGACGATCCGAAGGAGTCACCCCACTTCTGGCGAAACACAGTCGGTTACACTTTCGTTGCTGCGACTAGTGGTACCACTCGACCACCTTCTTCCTACGTAAGAATTGGCGGGGGGACCACCACGCTACACACTATATCCGACGTGTTAAAAAAATTAATTTTGTCGGGAAGCAGAAGGATCTATTTCTTGCCTATAATTATAAGTTATTTGTATTTACTTGTATGTTTTGTCTAAAATTTGATCCCCAAGTGATTTCGATTTCGTTTTAGTTTAGTATCAAGAATTAACTGTCGATAACGAGATAAGTTTCTATGTTAATTAAACACAAGCGGAGTAAAAATTTTACACGAATTTTAAATTTTTTAAGTTTAGAAGATATGTAAAAAAAACTCACATGGATGTTTCATTTACGATTCAAACAGATTTAATTCTAAGTACACCAAGAAGGTTATTTCATGTATTCTTTTTTCTTAACCGCCGTATATATTTGTTTAACTTTTTTTTAAAGTGAAGTTAACCTTTTCCAACTTTTCTGAATTTTTCTTTCTCTCAGTGAATAAAATTCATGAAGGTGCACTTCCATCATCTAAGAAGACGTTCAATAAAATTTGTCACGTCGATCTTTCCTTTTTTTAACTACTAATCTTAAGTGTGAAATTTTCTGTTTGTCTCATCGAAAAAGGGACTGTGTGCAAAATCACTTCATAAAATAATTTCATCTGTCCAACATCCTGCGACGAGCTAGCGAGCGACATGTGGGTTTGCGCGTGTCCAGAAGCGTGGGTGTAGTACACATTTGTTGCAGATGTCGAGGATTGTCATGAACATCGAAGAGTGACAATTGTTGTGCATCTAAGACGCTTAATTGGTTTTTTTTCAAAATATTTAGAAAGAACTTATCGTGATTCAATATATTTTCTTCAGAAGGTCATCCAAGCAGCGGGGATGTTTCTTGCCACATGTTTTAACACATTTTGTCAGTTATGTCATCGTTCACGCAATATGTGGGCTCTCCTTGAATTTTTATCTTATCTCTTTATTTGTGCTAAGAGAATATAACTTAATTTTATGCAATGTGCAGTGGAAAGACTAGCATGTCTTTCCTAAGTTGAAATTCGCTCGCTGACTTTGTTTACTTCAAATCTGCTCTATTAACCGCGGTAATTATTAACATTAATTACTAAAACAAGTAGTCTAACTTCGAAATCATAGACTCTCCTTTGAATACTAATTTATAATTCACTTATTCATTACGTGTAAAAAGAAGGATTGGCTGAACATTGAAAAGAACAGATTGGATGTAAGACATGGCAGTTAAATGTAAATGATAGGTAACAGGTGTTCAATTTTGTCAGTATAATTTTTACAAAATCTGTTACGTTATGTATCAAATCTGCATATTAATAATATTACTGTAACAATTTAGATTCTGCGACAAACAATGCTGGATGTCTCTATCACAAGTGCTCGCTCTGAAAAACCTTGAAACAGTGACATGCTACATTTGTGATAATACTGATTGTTTGAAAGACATTAATAAACCTTCAAGGTTATATATACACAAAATACAAGGACCTTGCTATTCATTGTCTACAGTAACCTTCTCAACTGTTGTAAAGCAGATGGCACACTACAGCTTCACGATTCGGCTTGCAAGATGCAAGAAGGATCTGACGAATGTCTATGATGTAACTTTTGATATTTTATATTTATAATTTTTGTTTTCATAATTGGGAATAATTCAGCTATATCATAGATTATTTACGTACTTGGAAAATATTAGGTGCATCCTTCAGCAATTAAACGGCAATTGACGGCGCGCCTTCAAGGTATAGACAATAAAAATCGCTGAAGCTAAAATACCGAGTTGCTCATCGACGCGTTTTCTCGATTCAATATTGTCCACGTTAAATTAACTTCTTTTTACACAGCTTTTTATCATCACGCTCTTCGTTATTCGTTGCAAAGCGCTGTATCTCGCATGAGAAATCAGAAAATATAATTATAAACGCGAGAGAATAAACACGACGCTTTCATTATCACGGCGGCGTTCTTCTTTTTGCGACTATGTTCGTTAAATAGAACGTAAAAGGTAATTGCTAAGTAATTCAAGGAGTGAGCACATAGATAATTGTTCTAATCGCTTGCATCTCTGAAGGTTTACATTACGCGGCGCTAATAAAAATAGAATATATAAGATAAAGAATATGATATTTAGTTCTTGTGATAAAAAAGAAGTCTACTTTTCAAACTTTTGGAAATCTAAATAATATTAATCTCTGTTGTTATCCACAATTGTGAAAACATTTAAAAATTTTAATCGACGAAAGATTATTCATTTATTTTCGCCTTGTCGAAAAGGAAGCAAGCAACAAATTGCTATTTTATATAATTCATTGGTAATGGAAAAATTTTTCTAAATTCTATCTCACGCGCGGAATAAATCAAGTGAATAATTGCAGACTCTATAAATCTAAATTGTGAGACCATGGATACTTTGTGTAACAGTGAGGCCTATCGAATTAGACACAGACATGTTTCAATACGTCTTTATGGCTAAATCTTAGCTTGCAAAAACAGCATGTGGTCCCATTCGTTGAAAGAGAAGATATATATATCTATTTTGCTTTTTGGCTTAGCCTTGGACAATAAAGATTTTAAAAACAATATCCTATAAATTATTTGTTGAAGCACTTATTTATATATACGTATTTTGTTTGAAAGAGATTTATATTTTTAGAAAATAAAATAAAGTGAGATTCCAAAATGCTGTTCATTAGTAATTTAATGTAATATTATTTGAAAATTAACAACAATTGAAATTTGTTAAGTAACTAAAATTTTTAGATTTTTCGAAGAGTGTAAGTTCTTTCTCAAAATAAAACTGTTCTTCTGAGACTTTTCAGTTTTTTCAAAATAGCAATAAAATGAGATAAATGTGCATTTTTTTTAAATACATTATTAAACCTGATAAAGACCCAAACCAGAGGTCGAAAGTGTTTAATAATTAGTAATAAAGTAGTGCTTAACAATTAATAATAAAATTGCCAAACGAGTCGAAAGAAAAATTGAAGTCCGTTTATTAATACATTACATTCGTTCGCATTCATATTCGTTTTTATATAGTAGTTGTCTTCATCATCATTCTTGCAATAATTAATCACTTTGAAAATTAAGGTTATTAATTTGAAGCTACGACGGGCTTCCCCAACTTTTTTTACATTCTTTTTTAATAATTCTTTCTTATGAGCTTTTAGTATTTGAAAGAATTAGTTAATAATTCGTACTATTCAAACAGAACACTTTGAATGATGATCTTTGTCATCATATTAAAATTTTTTTTTAACATTTTAAGAATTTTTAATATTCTTTAAAAATCCATTAATAGTAATTAGTGTCCAAAACGGAGAATGATTTAGACGATCAGAGAATTGAAGAGAGATGAGGAGAACGATTCTCCTCGTCATCAAATCGAAATTCTTAGTAAAATTTTAAATCTCGGAAAAGTAGGTTTGCGAGCAGCAATTACACAATTAGTAAGAATCAGCACGATTATCATTATACCAAATGTAGCAAAAATAGCATTCTATTGTAATTTCCGGAGAAACTTAAAAAATAAAGATCAGTTCGCTAGCAGAAGATTAAAACATCGGCATTTTTATGACTGAAAACAATATCAGATAATGAGACGCATTTGCTCTTGTGGAGAGCATATAACTGTTATTATACATATGTATATATTATTATTGTATAGAAAAATGTCACTTGCAAAAAATTGGCAACCACACAGAGTTCGAACAACCAGAAATATAGTTAATTTGCGTCTTATTGCGCCGTTTCACAAATTCACAATTCACATATTCTGACGATTATTGTTTATCGCGGCTTCACAGGATGCTTTTACGAGCAATTACTATGCCGTTAGCTCTACGGGATATTTCACTACCGGATGGAAATAAAGAGAATTCTTTGAATACGGCAGATTCATAAATTCATACCAGAACGAATTTCATCGTGGGTGGTGTTCATAATAAATGCAATCTTCCATTCTTTACAAGTTAGTATGCGGTTCCTGCGACCAACAAACACCTGCTTTCTCTTTTACAAGCTCGATGAGACGTAGCACATTTGAAGATTCTTTTTGTGAAAAAACAAGGCTTTGGGACATATTCGAAGTTAATTTACTCTTTCGGAACGATAGAACATAAAGGTGAGAATCTAAAAGCCGTTCCGCCTTGCTGCCGCAATGTCACCTGAAAATATTTTGTTCACCTGTTAGCCAAAGAGGAAATAAAATATCGTAAAATTCGAAGTATGTAAGGTATTTTTTTCAAATTGATCGAGAAAAATTCTAAGTCTTCTACAAAATGTAAAACTCTAGGTAATATAAAAAAAAATCTTGAATATTATCTCGAGTATTTTTTGAAACACGCAAAATTTTTAAAAGTTGTACAAAAAAGTTATATTGCAGCCTACCACTATATTTTATTGTTTTATTACTCTGTGATGTTTAACTGGTAAGTACAAAAAAAGTGTGTCGAATGATCCTACATTTTGTAGCTACATGGATACCGTTTCCTCAAAGTCCTTGAATAGGACCGTTTCCCGTTCGTCATTCTTTACACCTTTAATTTTTGCTGATAAATATAGGGTACTAAAACATTATATCTGTTAACTCATTAATAACAAATTAATGACTTCCGAGAGCAATTAGAGTTGACAGGTGCATTAGAGTTGAGATTTATCATTTCTTATTATCGTAATTGATTAAGAATATTTCATATAGTTATTACAATATACAGTAGATCCCTGTATAACATGGGGGAACTATGTAAATTTGCATTATATGAATTTGTGTTATATGTTATAAATAATACGTGGAGTATGAAACATTTATGGAATACTTTATTTATAAAAGACATAAGGGTTTGTAAAATGAATATTAAAGATGTAACAATAAATTATTTTTTATTTTACTTTAAAACAAAAATTAAAATTAAAAGTGTTTCTTCATTATTTTATTTGGAAGAAGTGTGAAAGAAACAGTTACAATTTTAAACGAGATTTCAAATTTCTTTGTTACAATTTTAGTTACAATTTTATTCATACATTTTTTCATTGACGAGCTTATTGTATCATATTACACGATCACTGTCACAATTTTTCCATCGTGTTATATGAACGTATTTACAATACGATAATGGTATAATATCAGTATCACAAAACGCACAGCCGATACGCTTCTCTACATTTTCTTGCGGCATAACGAACACACATGCGATTACACATCAAAATTCGAGAGATGGTTATCGATAGATTGCTAATTGGAAAAAAGTGACCGGATACACTATCTGACCTTGCCAAGGAGACCGTTTCTCTGCGAAGAAAGAAACTTATCGAGCCGTTCAGGACAACAACGAGTAAAACTCCTTCGAGTACAACACTGCATGCAAAGTAAACTAAAGATAAAATAGAGATAAGATATCTCGTTTTTTTCATCATACATATTTTATCGATGACATTGATAATTATTTTTATTCATATTATTTTTATTCCCTTTTATAAACTTTTTTCATATCCTTTTTTTTATAAATTTTTTTCATATACTTCTCATTTTTCATGTGCGCAGTGATTTCCAGAGCGCAAATATGGAGTCTCTTTCTGCGTCACGCTCTTCGCATCACTCGAAGAGATGAGATGCAGTGGACAGACTGATCACACGTACGAAACTTATGGCCGTTACTTATCGAAGATTCACAAAGAAGCTTATTGGAGTTGCTCATACTCGTAGCCACACCTGAGCAGTGCCAGTCGTTACATAAATATGTGCGCGTTGCTGCCTTTTTTAACAATCCGTTTCGTAATTGTTTATCACCCCGAAACGGCCGGTGAACGGTCTGCCGCGTAATAAGTCGCAAGAACAATTTGAGAAGCGTGCGTGTACGATCGAAAACCACGTAACGTACGCTTAAGAAATGGCAATTAATTGAAATTTAATAATTACTTGTTTAATTTTAAGTATTAAGTATTTAGCTTAGAAAATAGATCGGTTAAAATTGAAAATTATTCTTCACATTATTCTTCATTCTTAAATAGTTCTTAATGAATATAGTTAGGAACTATTTCTCGTGAAAAAATGATGTACAATTTTTAGAAAAGAATGGAGAATAATTTTTCTAACTTTTCAATACTCAACTTTAAATATCTTTGTAATTAAGCGTTACATTTTTAAAATCAAATTTCCTATAAATAAAAAATCAAATTTTGTCGCTGTTCCGCACGTTGACAGGAACTCCTAGATTTTTCGAAAGTAATTTTAATTAACTATTTCTTTCTCTTCGAGAGAGAAAGAATGTTGCATGCTTAAATTAATTAATTCTAGAACTCGAGCGCCTTAAATTCTTCAGCCTCGACAGGTATGTAAATATTTACCGGTATGTAAATATTTTTGTTACGGGAAGTAATTGGGGGCAGTCCTTTTTCTTTCCGGATGATCATCGCGGTGACGCGATGACAAACAGTACACGTGGACCTCGAAAAAGGGGCAAGTAAACCGCGCTTGGTACTACGCGAGCGGGACGGACATCTGGCTGTGTTACGTTGAAGAGCCGCGGCCCTCGAGACCCCGAAAAAATGAGGACATTCCGAGGAGCGTGGGGTCCCACTCGTGTGCTCGAACGAGGTTCCGGATCCGACGAGGGGGGAGCCGCGACTGGACGTGGTTTCGGGCGGTAAAGCGCGCGCGGGGGGCCCAAAGCCCTATTTTCGAAAGCGTAACTAGGTAAGCGCTCGATGAAAAAGATGTGACACAGTTTTGGGGCCCGATCGGCCGCGACCGAAGAAACGGATGACTGGCTTAATTCTGCTATGCGTGGCTACTTGAGACACCGGCGCGCGGATCTCGTAGAAAATGGACCGCAGTCAAGTCGCTCGTTGCTTCACTCGTAAAATCTTTTTACCAGGAAAAAGCCATGCCGGGCGGGAAAAACTACGCCCCAGTTACGTTGCTGGAAAGAAACGCGGCGATGAGTCGCCATCTAATTATCCTAACATTACCGACTTGCGAATTTTTAATGGCCCAAGTATAAAGGAGGGGGAGGGGAGAAGATTCCATTCTTTTTCATATATTCAAATTTCTCATTCTGTCCTGGAAACGTACCCATTTTGGAAATGGTGTTAATTAAGAGTCCGTTTCTAGGGCAGTAAGAGATACGTTTAAAGGAAGATTGATGATCGGATATGAAACAAATTTACATTCTGTTTATTACTCTGCAGGTTTATGATTAATTAACTAGTATGTGGAATATTTAAGGAACTGTGCGGTTTATCGTTAAAGAAAATGTCAGAAGTGGCAGAATAGCTTCTATATTCTATTTCGAAATTCATCAGTAAAACTCTAAAAATAAATGACAATGTCTCTCATTAGTTATTCGCTTAAGTCGACGGAGGGAAAATGCACAGAACTCGGCGCAGCCGCGGCGCTAATACACATAATCGCACGAGTGCGCTATTGTAAAATAGCAGAGTGCGATAAATGAAAAGTGAAAAGTATCACGGCCTCCCCCGCGTCCTAATTCGCACCGTTGCCAACCATCACTTTTATTCCAGTGCCCCGACTAGCAAAGCTCGTTAAGTCTCATTCAAGACTCGCGGCCGAGTATACGTCTTCCCAGTCGTTGCTGAGCCAATTGGAACGAGGAGAGTACCGAGCTATCCGGCGGCGTCGACGCGGAAACGTCTTCTTAGTGAAGGAAGGAAAGATCACTTCCAGAGAGTTAGTTTGTTTATCCGAAACCAAGAGTGGGTCATCGCGTCCCCTTCACGGACCCTCTATCACCATTTCCTGTGCACTTTCTGTTCGACATAAATATTTGTCTCAATAGCTATTCCATTCAAATTTTTCTCCATTTTCCTCCAGGTAGAAAAATGTTACTATCTTATCCCAAACTTGTTTTTTATCGTTTTTTTCCACTTTATCTTATAATATCAAAGTCAAATAATGTAGTATCGTTGAAAAATGATTTGCTCTCGTCAAATTCTCGTGTATGCCTTCCAACCCAACAAACACATTCTTCAATCCCGATTTGGTAAAATCGATTAGGATTCTTTATAATTCCTTTATAATTTTTAGTGTAATTAGATTCTTCACGATCTTTCTTACACTCCGTTCTAGGATGTTATCCGCCTGTCCCCCTCTTCCTCCTGCCAACAGCCCGAGCGATCCTTCTCTCTCGCGGCCTCGCGGCTGTAATAAAAAAAGTCGAGCGAATTCTCTCTCCTCCTCCCTCCCTTCTAGTCGCTGTCGCAGGGCCGCCGTCACTCTTCCGGTTTTGTCCTGTTTAACAAGTGGGCCAATCGAGATGGAGAGTAAATTGCGAGACGAGCCAGCTCGTGCGTGCTCACGCCGAAGGAGACGTGCGTGTAACGCGCGCACATGTGTCTTTCTGCCACTGATGGCCGAAAGAGGATCTTATTATCGATAAAGCCGGACCTCTCATTGCCTTGTCCTCCCATGTCAACTTTGCAGTGTTTTCGAGAGGGGAGCGTAACACCACACTATTCAAACATAAATTACTGCAATAATAACGGACATTACTCGAATAAGAATAATCTGATTAATGTCTTAATATTTTGTACTACGGGATATTATAAAACGTAACAACGTGTCGCGAGTTTCTTTCAACGTGAGCCGTTACCATAAAAATCTCTTGTTCAACGATGTCGACGAAGTAGGCTGTTTGTTGTGCGAGCGTAAACATTTTTTAGAAAATCCCACCGATCACATTCAAATCGTGTTCTATTTAAAACCTCATTAAATTCACGACGTCAATATGTTTATAGTCCTAAATAGAAAACTCCATCCAATCCGAGAACCTGCCGTAACTTTCACTGCGATGATAGAGTAGCCGCTGCCCATTCGCATTCATGACGATAACTACGCGGATGATGATAAAAACGGTTCTGGAATGTCAAAACGCGAGCTACGCCTATGTATACATAAAGTTTTGATATCAGAAGATGTCATAGAGATCGTAAAAGAACCGTAGACGATGCTCAAGAGGTCGTCTTTTAATCGTCACGCATGTACATTAACGATAGAAAAGTAGAATACGATAACGCACAAGTTAAGTTGTGAGATCAAGTCGTTGAAATCGCCGAGGTGAAGACGCGCGCTTGGAGACTTCAACGCCCGCACGCGCGCGGAGATTTCAACGATCGCGCATCTGTTGGAGTGGATACTCCACGACTTTAGCATCTTCAACGCCTTGAGTATCTTTCAATCGCGAACAAACAGATTTAAGAAATGTGTTGCAACCAATAAAAACGTTTTCATCCAGAAACAACGATCACTTTCATCGATGCGTCATTAAAATAATTGAAATATAATCAAACGTGCCGACGTGTACTCTA
The DNA here is from genome assembly GCA_901521435.1 of Crematogaster levior. Classification (NCBI taxonomy): domain Eukaryota; kingdom Metazoa; phylum Arthropoda; class Insecta; order Hymenoptera; family Formicidae; genus Crematogaster; species Crematogaster levior. Next base: position 572,332 of record CABEGB010001325.1, read on the forward strand.
ACTAATGAAAAGTTTAGATAACTTTGTTAAAATTAAAAAAAAAACCACAAATCTGGCAAACAGACGATACATTCAGAAAATTTAAATTATAATAAAGTTAAACAAAACTGTAAAAGATTATTCTGAAATTGAGATAAATTATGAACTGGGATACGTTTAATAGCTGCTAGAAGAAACGATAAGAAACGATGTTGATTCTATCATTGGAGAACGATTACATTGTCCCATTTACCCAAGACTCTATAAAATACTTCGATTGATTCGAGATCTGCTGGTTCGTAACGAGATACTATACGGTTAAAAAGATGCGGTTCGCGTTACGAGCGAGCGAGGGACGTCGAAGACACGCTTCGGCGATTTCGAGGCTCCATTAAAACCGATCGGGCCGAGCGTTACTGCACCGGTCACGGTGAAAATTACACGAATTCCCGATGCGAGGACGCCCTGGATGCGTTCCCTACGACGTCGCGTCGCCGTGTGTATGGGCATTAAGGCAACCGCGGCGACAACGGAACCGCGAATACAGCAGGCATAGTATAACATAGGTAAGTGTGCTTGTGGGTCAGTGGCACAAGAGCTGTTCGCCACCATCGCAGGCACAATGAACAGCCGCCGCCGCCGCCACCGCCGCCGCAGTCGTCGCTTTGCCCGGTTGCGCTGAAGTAAAATCGTACTTACGTTATATAGATCGGAGCACCGGAGCACAGACACTATTGTTCTTGAACTTATGCGCTCGAACGCATCAACGATCCACGCATGACAGGCGGTAATACCCACATCGCGACGAAGAGGCGTCGACGCGGCGATACTCGTTTGCATGAAATATCATAGGAGGATACGCACGTCGTTTTATTGTATCTGGAATCTTCGAGATTAGCGTTCGCCTAACACAATTTCTGTCATCAGGATGATAAAGTGCGGGGAAATGCGCGTTTCTTTTCCCACACGCACACTCGCGTTGAAGATTAAATTTGTTTTCTCTCGAAAGATAATTTGAAGTTCCACGGAAACTCGAAGAGCCGGGAAGATTTAAAAAGATTTATGTTTGTAATAGAATTTTTTTTTTTCAGTTCGGAAGTAAAGCGTTCTCTCGCGCAATTCTCTTCATCAACCGATGAAATTTGAAGTGGAGAACGCGCTTGGGAGGTACTGGTCTGTTAAATGTGGATAATTAAAACATGGTTGAAATATGACAAAAGTGAGCTTATGCACGGTACAACGTTATTTTATAAGAACTCGTCTGGCCTTTAATGGAAACATACAATGCTGCAGCGATTGCTTCGTGAGTTCATTGCACCCTTTTGCGACATTTTATAATTACGACCGCCGTCGCCGTTACGTTCTGCGAACACCGTGCAAAAATGTGCGATATCATTGGGGAACATTCGACACACCGCGCTGAACGGAGTTGCCCAATAATAAGTTCCGCGGACATAACGATTTTTGCCAACACTCTTGACCTGTGCAACTTTGAAATATCGTGCATTTTAAGCGGAATCGTGAAATCTCGAGAATTAAGAACATATTTTTTATAATTCTCCAGTTTTAATAATTAGAATATAATTATCTGAGTTTTTAACTATAAATTAGATAAAATATTATTAGATATTAAAACATGCATATGTTCTTTATATTGTATATTGTATGCATTTGAAATTTCGGGGTCGTCATCGCTGCGTTTGAACGATCTTCAAAAAATTGCGAATAAGTTTAATCGTGTGTTAATGTTTGTCAATACTCCTCAGAATTCTATCATAATGATGGACTTAAGAGGGTCGCTTCGTATTCGTTGCGTTGCACCAGAATTATACAGTTACAATGTTACGACATTCTAACTGTCTCACCTGGGATTTCGGGTATTTACAAGCGACGGGGTCAGTCACGTACCTGTATGTTGGGACCTACACCTTGACATTCGACCGGCGAACAGAGGAAATCGTGTCAAAGCGTTCGTGACTTCCTCGACCTAAATTTGGCCGAAAACGCGATCGAAAACGTCGGGAACTAGCTGGCAGATTAAGTTGCAGAGGCAGAGAAGAGCCTGTTTTAATTTCATGCCAGCTTGTGTGAGACAGAAATTTAATCTGAAACCTTTCGGAGAATAACGTCAAAAATTAAAGAAGCACGAGTTGCGTCGAATGTATCCTTTCACTTAGAAGCCCACATGCGCTTATTACCCGGCGGAATTTTTATGAACGACTAACCAAGATGAAAAATAATTTGAGGGAAATATTTGGTCAAAAGTGAAAGTCCGATTTAGTCGGATTTTATTCGTGATTATATTCGGAGGTCACACTTTTTCATTCTTTGAATCGCTCAATTAAAATGAATAACGAAGTAAGAAATATCGCAGCGCAAGATATAAATCGTTTCGATCTCACGATTTTATTGAAGTGATTCCTTATCCTTTTGCGAAGATGTGTGCGTCGCATATGCATGCGTAACAAGCTGCTGCCTACAGTGTAACTCACTTTTACTCAGGTGTGAAAACGAAACACGCAGCACGTAAGGATGAACGTGAACCAGGAAGAAGTACTTGCAACTAATTTTAACGCCATATATTATGTCCTTTGATTCTATGCCGAAAAGAATCTTTTAAGAAGATTTGCGACAAAAACACTCAGAAGTTTAGTCGAAATGTCGCTCACAGGAATGATCAAACTGAAAAATTATAAAATCTGGTACGTTAAATGTGCTACTTACTTCTTACAGATTTATAGAGAGAATTGTTTTTTTACGAACGCATATGTTCCTGAATTAACAAATTCAAACTCTCCTTCGTCAATGAATATTAATAACATTAATAACAAATTTCAATTGTTTATCAACCCGTCTGGCAAATCATCTGCGTACCACCGACTAGATTTGTCGCTCATTAGAATGCAGAAAAATCGCCAACTTTTAAAATCGATATCAATGTTAATTTTTGGCCTTAAATTCCTGAATTAAATTTCGTCTTAAAGCTCATTTTCACAGCAGCTTAGTCAGTTTTTGCGCGAGTAAATTTTTAAAAATCCGACGTTATTTATCGCGCCTGTTACATATGTGATACATATTCTTCTGCGTTGCATCGTTCACGTAACTCAGGACGGACATTAAACGACCTAGCGAAGTATTCAGCTCGCTAATTAATTACGCGAGTGGTAACGCGTCGTTCGTTAATTACCGCGCGTCCGACCGTTTTCCACGACGAAATAACGCCACGACATAAGCATAAGTTTCGGAAAGATACGAGCGTAACGAAGTGGTAATGCCACCGCGCGGCGGCTGTGGAGCGCGTTATGCTTCGGCACGCACCACTGGCCGCGCACTCTTTTTCTCGGACGAGTGTAACGCGAAGAAAAAAAGAGATCGTGCAAAATCGTGACATCGTTCTCTTATCCTCTTATCCGTTTTCGTCTCGATAAAATATTATAATTTCATGGAGAGAACGGTCGCTCGATAAGCCGAGACGGAGAGAACGGCTCTAAAAATTACTGCATAACTCGCACAGGAATGAAGCGACGATATTTTGAAATGATTCTTACCGAATCAAAAGAGCCATTATTTTATCCAGAAACCCGTAGCAGTTCTTTTATAAGTACGGCGTAAAACGCGAGCTATTTTTTTTATCAACTCAGTTTGTACTAGATTGATCCATAAATGAGATTTTTAAATGAAATTGAAATGCATTTTGTAATTTTTAATGAATTATTAATTATACATATCTTAATAATGATTAATTATATATTAAATTAATAATTAATTTTTAATAATTGCTTTCAAATGTCAACTAGGTAGAAATCCGCACGAGCACATGGATCCACCCAATACTTTGTAATTACAAAAGAATAAAAATTAATATGCAAATGATCTGAAATTTCTAATTGACATTGAATTTCTTTATTTTGGGTAGTCAACAATTTATTGCACATATTATTGAATATATCATTTATGTTCTTTATGATCTTTAATGATATTCACGAAATAGATACTTACGAAATTGCTTAAGTACAGTGCCCGGCATAATAAAGTGATCATTATTCCTCAATCTTCAAGTTCCTCACCAGTTTTCCGCCATACACAAAATCGTCGTTTGCATCCAAAAAAACTCGAACTTTCTCTCATTTGTTTACAGAACTGTTTTCCAAACTCTATAAAAACTCTATGAATTGATGATAATTTTTAACAAATTTCTAAATACATATAGAATAATCACTTTATTATGCCGGACACTGTACTTCAAAACTTACCAAAAAAAGTCGATCAAGAACCTGTTATTTTTTAAATAATTTTTCTTGTTTTTCTTCTTTGAACATATAAGTTAAAAATGTTCGTTATGCATCTTCTATCTTGGTTTTCTTATTATCTCAAGAACCTTGTTCTGAAAAACCGTTCGATCAATTTATGTATTTTTACCTGTGTACAGCAAGTGGAAAATCGTTAATTTATGGTTTTGCCGAAATTCCAAAAATTCTTTAATTTCAAAAAAAAGACCGATGCTCGCGTCACATTTTTGTTCCTTTCTTAAAGACAATGTCGTAACATCACATTGTTATAATGAATTATTTGCTACTGGACATTGTTGACTTCGAAATATACTTCAGGCACATCAATACAATTAAATCCATTGAGTACCCCTTAAAATAGAATTCCTCCTCCAATCCATCCCTCCTTTAATTTAGCCAACAGGTAAGCAGGTAAGCTACCTAGAATGATGCATTTCTACTCACACAATGCATTTCTATTCACAAAATCTGTTTTAACTCGCCGACTTGAATGGCACTTGTCGCAGAATAACAATTACAATGAAATACAAAAGTGATAACCTGCGACGACCCTTCGTTCATACAACAACTGCCGAAAATAACGTTTCGACTAAACTCAAAACGGCGGCAAGACAAGACCGTAAGAGTTCCAGTTCTTCGGAGCTTTTTTCTTCAGCCGCTACGTTGCAACCGGCCTAACTAGACGATTCCGTTGGAGGACTTCACTTTTACCGCGTGACGAACGGAAAAGTGCGAACCACGCGCGCACCGTTTTTCACGCGTGCTTACGTAGCCGGGAGCTCGCAAGAACTCGGACTCGCGATCTCGCATCCACGCACGCGTTTTACGGTATTTGAATCATCTCGCCGGTCTGTCCTACGGCAGAATAAATGCGAAAATATCAATTTCGGTTCTTAAAGTGTCTACGTCAAAAAACTTTAGACTACTAATTTTCTAATAATTCTGTTAAACTTTAAAACGAGAATGCATTTGATTACAACATTCGAAATGTCTTCTTTCGAACAGTCTCTTTTTCAATCCACATTTTGTGCGACATAAAAATATGATATTAAATATCTGATCTCTTGTGCAAATATCTAAACAAATATGTAAACTTGTCGAATTGCATTACCTTTCTTGTTATTAGAAACATAAACTTGATCTAAAGGAGCGTTAAGCTTAAAGCGTTCGATTTGATAGAAAAAAACCGATGTAAGTCTAAATTTGGTATATTTCGCAAAGAGAATTTTGCATCACATTTATTTAGAGTTTTCTCAAAAATAGTTTAGAGGAGGATACAACGTTCCACAACTCTGATTTTTGCGACTTCTTTCGTTGTTTTGCTTTCTCTTTCAGAACTCTGGCATGCTCTAGTTCGTCCGGAGCGATCCATCCGTCCATCGATGGCGATCTTCTGCCGTCAGTTTGAGACTTTGATTCTTTTCTCGATCCAATCGAATCGAAATAACGAGTATACCATAAAATCGGGAGGAAGGGACAAACGAAGAGACGCATAATAAAGTTCAATTTATTATTCCATAACGCGGATATATTTGTATATATCGCCGCAGCAAATATCAATCAGAATGTCATATTTAATATACAGGGTGGATCAAAAATTACTACCCATTTCAATACTCATTCAAATCAATTAAGATTTTATGCCCTGCCTTCTATCTTCATCTGATAGTTAGATTTTTATAAATAATTATGTAATTTACATAATAATAATGTCAATAAAGTAATTAATTTGTCATTCAATACATACTGACTTTTGGCTCCCTCTGTATTTTATATTTTAAATATATAAATTATATATATTTTGTGCTGAGTTTCAACCGTATCTGAAGAAAGCTTTACAAAGCGCAACATATCACTTTGCAATAATGATGAGATTCAGATCTATTATCATCAACGAGTCTTCTCAATAATATATAAACGAAACTTAAGCCTCTTGAAGTTTAATATATAAAAATATATGCGATTACTTTACGCGGTCTGTAATTTGTACATTTCTGGCAATGTAATGTTAGATTACAAATATTATGCGGAAGAAAAAGGTCTTTACGAGTAGTATCTCTTAATTTCTTTAAGCAAGAGTGGCTCTGTCGTTTCATTTATCTCCACGAATCTCTTGTTGGCTCGGCTGAAATAGTAAATGTCGCCGGTGTAAATGTCGAACCACAATGCGTGGATGTGCAAATCGTGCCTCTCCAGACGCTTCTTCAGGAATCCATACGACGCGATGTTCTGGAGCTGCTGCAACGTGTTGATCTGCAACAGGACAAGTTCTGGTACAACGAGACGGACGACTCGCGGCATCTTGTTGGCATCGTGTACTGACTTGCGACAGTTTATCTTCGATAGCAAACTTGTCCTCTGGATCGATGTAAGCGACGAATTTTCGCAGCGGCGTCTCGGCCTGGAAGATGATCGGCTCGTGGAAACCGGCGACCTCAAGATGCTGAAACTTCGCCAGACTACTGCTGGCGTGTGCGCATAGCCACGCTCTCAGTGGCGACATTCTCCTGTTCGTCTAAAAATCGAATCGGCGCTCGTGAAACGCGAGAAAAAGAAGAAAAGAAAGAAGGAGTCCACGTTTATTCGCGGACAAATCGAGGAAACGCGCAGAAGAAACGCACTTGCGACGCGAACTCCTCGTCCCGTAAAGCATAGAGCAGGTTCATCGCCTTGCAATCGCTGTGGCCGCAAACTATAATGTGCCTTATGTCGTTCACCACGCAGCCGAGCTCCAACGCCGCCGATTCGCACATGGTAAATTCGTCCACGAAGTGGTGCGAGTGTGGTATGACGTTACCGGGGTTTCGAACTAAAAAGGTAAACTCTGTTAGGCTGTCCGATAAGTATATGATGCTCCCTCGGCTTTCGTTCGTTCCTCCATGAATCGAGAAATTCGGAAATCACGTCAATAAATCAAATGTCCCAAAAACTCAAAAATTCTTGCCAATAAATTAAGAACAATATTTTTTAAAATCATTTTGTTACAAATATATATACATATATATGTATAAAACCCAGCAAACATCACCTAACCAGTAACATAATATCAATGTAATAATTTCTTGCTCAACAATGTGACTGTGACATGCGTTACATTGCATTTATATTATTGAGTGGAAAATTATAACATTAATGTTATATTACTGTTGGTATTTGCTGAGAAGAGACAAAATTATGTACAAAAAAAAATATATATATATATATGTATAAGAAACAAAAAATCAATTTTAGAAAAAAAGATATTTATATTAATATAAGATGAGACACTAATTTGGATAAATTGGCTCTCGTGGTTTAAATAAAATTTTGATAAATAAAAGAACACACCTTACATATATATTATACATATAATTAAGATTATATTCGAATGAATATTGTACGCTATTTCAACAGAAAATCTTTGATGTTGTAAGAAGTGTATTATAAAAAAGGAAAATACACTACGTAGGTAGGATCAGAAAAATTAAAGCAACAACGGGGTTAATTAACATGCAATCACGATAATGTTATTGTAATAGATCGTACCGACAAACATGTCTCCAACATTCGTTTCCGTAAATCTAGTTGGAATCATCCGGGAGTCCATGCAGGTAAAGAACACTGCCTTTGGCTGTGATAGGAGGAATAACAAATATCAAATTACAAACTATGATAGCAAAATTATAATATATACGGCATAAAACAAAGATTAGGTGATTTTTTTATAATATACATATAATATAATATATATCTGATTGTAATCCACTTATATTTTGGTGATTTATTAAGATTCAAAGTAACTATATCAAATACAAAGATATTTCTTCTTTAGATTCTTAGATTTTTTTTTTACATTTTCAAGAGTAAAGAAATCTATAAAAAATCATGAAGTAAGGTGTCTAAAAGACACCTTACACAAGTTTTTACGACGTCTTTTAGGCATATGCGTGCTAAAGATATAAATCGAACGTTTTATACATATTTCATAATCGGTAAAAATCTTTGACTATACATATAATCAAAGACTACTAGTTGGCCTTTTCATGCTAATCGACATCATGCCATTATATCAAAAGAGCAAACTCTACTGGTAAAAACAAAACATTCCAATATGTAAAATATCCCATAGTTGGTAAGTTAGATATTTTGCCCGTAGATAAAAGCTCCGTCGGACACTTAATCTACATAGACTCTACCGGTAAAGGCAAAACTTATATAACCTCACAAGGTAAAGATCCTGTCGATATCTAATTTGACGTAAAATGATTCCATCGGTAAGAAAAAAACACATAAATTTTCCCCTGGCGTAACTGTCAGTAACGTAAGTGTTTTGTCATCATTAAATGACGCGTATTCTAATCAATTCTTGGCTAATCGATGATTCGAGGTCGTAATTCGGGCCACTACATTTAAAACAAATGATATTATTAGGATAAATGAAGTTTACTTTTGACGGCCCGCGATCACCTGGTTAGGGGGCGGTATCAACAAAACGCACGTGGACTCGGCGTGAGAGGTCTTGTTATGTATCAAAAAACAAAATCATCACGCGATATTTTTTTTTTTTAGCAACGTACCTCGGGATGGTCTCTGACTTGTTGAAATTGCTTCACCATTCCTTCCCGGTGGCACTTTCTGTACTTCATGATCCCCTTGAGTATTCTGTCCATCGCGACATTCAAGAGATAACTGTGGAATAAATTGAGAAACTTGGTTTCTGAATGTAAAGTGCATGACACGATTCCGCCATTTACTAACTTCACGGCGGGAAATTTGATTTCCCTCCGGTCTAGGATAGGAACAAGTGAGAAAAGAGTCTGTTTTTCTTGAATTCAGGTTTCTTCGGCTTCATAAAAAAAAAATTGGAAACTATGAAAAACAACTTTGAATGAGTACATTTGGAATTTTTATTAATAAAATTTTTATTAACAAAAATTTGAAAACGCCCAGAAGATTCCTGATATTAAATTTAATTTTCCCTTTATTTTAACAGGAATGTTTCTATCGATCCTATAATTTAAACATATCTATTCAACGTATGAGAAATATAAGTCGTATATTCGTGATTATAATTTATTTGCACATTTAAAAAATACATCTAGTTTCGTTATATCTTGTATTTAGACTTCACATCCGCAGTTAAGGATGTATGCAAATTCACCATACGATCCTTCCCTACGAAATTGACGTTAACCATTTATCGACTTTAAATCCAATTCGATAGCACGATACTCTCATGCAACATAGGCTGCACGTCCAAGCTTCTTTCATATTTGAAAACAATCCTCAATAGTACAATTTATCAGTGAACACATAATTAAGAGCGAGTATACGTATCCATTATCTCCATTGGAAGCTTTTCTACTGTCGTGAACCACAGGAGCTCTCAAGTGGAAGCTCAGTCTTAAATCGTTATATCGTGATGCAAAAATAGCAGACATATGGTTAACAATGAATTTATTTTTACCTAACATTCGTTGGGATGTGTTATTGCAACATGTTTCGAATCACGAATGATCCTCGAATTGGAAACAAAAAAAAGATTCCAAATGAAGAGAGAGAATCGTGCATAAACGAGAACTATTCTACATCGATAAATCGCAGATGTACTATGGCTATATTACATCTGCAACATGTGGGATGAATTCATATTAATACAGCCCTAATATACGACCTGAAATAACGTGATAATCGTCAGCCTCTTTCGGACACGTCGATTACATACTTATTTTGTCATAAACGCTCACGTTGAAAGCCACACATTGAAGTATACATTGTGACTCCCGATCTCGTCGATAATCGTGTCCCCACGATCGCGCGTTTCATCTTAACGACACGACTCCAGAAATTCAGCAATTATTAACAGGATGGACCCGGGTGACGAGGCGCCTGGGTCGCGCCGACTTCTATCTGGTCAACGCCGAGCTCTGGCTGGCACGTTCCAACTTTTCAAAGTGCTTCCGCGCGTTGCGTATATTGATTAATGTCGCCGCTGATGCTGAAAGAAGACGCACGTCTTAACAGATCTCACGTATATATGAAAGTTTCAAATACTTACGTATCGTTGGATCGGACATGATGACCATCACGTACGTATTCGAGGTAAATATATCGATGAAGGCCGCGAAATTGGTATTTCTAACTTCCATACTTTGAAACTGCGCCGCTAGCTTACTACAAAGTTAACACACAATGTCGCATCTCGTTCTCGACGGAGTTTTCTGCAGGAAACTCGTACTCACCTGCAACTCAGTTTGAATTGCTTTATTATATTGGAAACCTTCTCGAAGCGATGAACGTCTCTGTGAAACTGCCGCTGGCAATGACTTATTACTAGGAAGGTCGCTCTTTCGAACAGAAGAACTTCGTCCGCGTCGATAATATTGGCAAACTGATTCAAGCTTTGTTCGAGTTCCTTCACATTAGGAATCAGCATATATACAATAGACGACCATGCTCTGACAGAATAAATATTTATTATATTAATACTTGTCTTAGTTGCACTCTTGCTTAACACATACCTGTATAACGTTTCGTCCCATATGCTAGTTCTGAAGCAGGTGCACTCTAAAGGTAAACTCAGTCTTCTCAGATCTTCCTCTCTTTCCCTGAATATGTAATCACGTTGGTCCTCTTGTACAAGATCCATCTTGTGAACTAGACAAAAAATCTTCGCCTCTGGACTATTCTGCAGTATCGCCTCCAAGCAGCTTTGGTAATAATGCATATCTTTGTCCAATTCTCTCGACTCTACGTCAAAGACATAAATTAACACCTCCACATTCCTGAATATGTTGTCACGCTGCGATGCGAAATAATTCTCCATGAATGCCTCTTGCCCTCCACAGTCCCACAAATTCAAGACCAAGTTGCCGAGAAAACGAACGTGGGAATGTTCTACGTCGACTGCAATAAATTGCATTACATTAAATCCTTTTTTAACAACTAAAAGCACAATATGCTCCACTTACTCGTCGCTCCTAGACGATGGGTATCGCGAGCGATATAGTTGGCGAAAATAATGCTGCGCATACTCGTCTTCCCGGACCCGCTCTTGCCCATTAACAATACCTAAAATGCACATTATTCATAAAATTGCTTCGTGAAACAAAGAAGTATCTCCACACAAAGGAAAACTTATGCAAGATGAAAGAATACAACTCCACAATGTAAAAAAAGATTTACCTTCTTCTTCATCTTGAATGAATAACGCTCGTTTCAATAAAGCCTTCGATAATTCCTCGCGAGAAAAAAAGTTTCACAATACACGCTGACTCGACCAGTGTCTAGCTTATCAACTGTTCTCCGCCCTAGAGTAAAGATCGCGCGCACCAATGCGCTCAATTCACGGCTGTCTATCGCCAACTGTCACATCAAAATACACAATGTGACGTTACATGTTACGTCTCATTTTGAAGTAGCCATGGATCCACATAGAAACGTATTCTCACGTCTCTCAGCGCGTCTCGGCGCAGAATATTATCGGCTGCTGACTTCAGACAATTGGCTATTTGTCAGCGCAGCACTGTCGGCTGCTAAACGCCACTTTCAGATCATTGATCACTGGTTGAGAGCAGTGTTGGGCACGTATTATACATGCGGTATTATACATGGTATAATACTGGTATAATACTGGTATAATGCAATATAATACAGTATAATACAGTAATAATACAGTATAATACAGTAATAATACAGTCAAAATATGTAAAAAACCCTAGAAAATGGTCAAATGACCCAACCCTGGTTGAGAGGCATTATCGCGCCAATGTTCACACCACATCCGATGACCAATAACGTTCGTTAATTGCACGCACTTCCGGAATCTAGGTTTACTAGGGATTTTTTTTCATACGTCAATGACACCGAACTATAAGTAAACTGGAATGAGCGTAGCAATAGAATCATGCGTACCTGGCTTTAAGCCGGGAGCACATAAAAAAACTTAAGCAGCAAGCAGTAAAACTTAAGCGAATTGACCAATCAAGCAGTATTGACCGTGAAGGCCATCACACATAAAATTACTTAAGGACGTAAGACGTAATCGTAAGGAAATTAACCAATCAGCATTGAGTATCCAATTGCCGTAACTGGAATACTCAATGCTGATTGGTCAATTTCCTTACGGTTACGTCTTACGTCCTTAAGTATTTTGGTGTGTGATGGTCTTGATTGATCGATTCGCTTAAGTTTTACTGCTTACTGCTTAAGTTTTTTTATGTGCTTCCAGCTTTAACGTTGCGTTCAGATTCCCCACTCGGATAACTATAACACTAGAAGTTGTTATAGTACAAGTCACGTATGCTATAGTATTTTCTAGTATTATAGTGCACCCAGGTCAGGGTATCGATCATGTAATTTTTCACATGAAAAGTTTCACGTGAACTTAATGATTTCAACCAATGGAATTAGACTCATTGGGCAACTCATGGATTTTATTGGTTGAAAACGTTGTGTTCACGTGAAACTTTTCACGTAAAAAATTACATGATCGATACCCAGGGGTACGTTCCAAAACCTTACTCGGGTGCACTATAATACTAGAAGTACTATAGCATACGTGACATATATTATAACAACTTCTAGTGTTATAGTTATAGTTACCCAGGTAAGGTTTTGGAACGTACCCCAGGACAGAGAGAGGACTGAAGATTTGTTCGCGTCGCTTGCTCCAACATGCTCCTACTCGCTCCAATACGCTCCAAACTATAGTATTACGTTACGTATACTATAGATTGGAGCATATTGGAGTGAGTAGGAGCATATTGGGGTATTGCGACGCGAACAAACCCTGAGAGACGCCACGGGCCGGTTTTAGGTGATCCCTAAAAGCGATACGCCCTCTGTGGATATTAAAACGTGCACATTGAACTACATAGCCAATGTCCACGAATGTTCCCAATGGTAACGCATAATGTGCACATTTCTGGTTGCGTTCTGTGCTATGTCTACGGATAATGGTTCTGTTCCGTGCTATGTGCACGAAATGTAGATAATACAGTTTTATACTTCTCTGTAACAATAAGATATATTTATAAAAGTAATAATGCGTTGTCCCCCCGCTCCCTTTTCATTGTCCTCTTCCTCGTCCTCGGCCACGGCCTCGGCCTCTCACGGCTATAATTGTTCTCGCAATTATATCATTTAATTCTTCAGTCTGAAACATAAACATTAACAAAAATGTAAATGATAAGAAAAGCATATATATATATATATATATATCTGTGTGTGTGTGTATGTGTGTGTGTGTGTGTGTGTGTGTGTAATCTGCTTGGTCCGATTTGATTCTGCTGATTTGGTCCTGCTAGTGTGTGTAAAATAAAAAATATAATTGTATAATACACACATATAAAAAGTTTTATACTCACATTTAATGTTAAAACGCTCGCGGACGTCGCCGATGCCGTCGCCGGTGCTATCGCCGGTGTCATCGTCCTCGACGCCGATGCCGTCGTTGGTGTCGTCAAAATAAAAATTATCCAAATTATTTTATCGGTTCGAAAATAATTCTAATGACTTACTGAGATTTTTGCGATTAAAATGACACCAAACACGGTATAGATTGGGTAATTTTTAATTAGATTATAATCAAGATGTTAATTACTTATCTAATTAAAAATAATCCGATCTATACCGTGTTTGGTGTCATTTCAATCGCAAAAATCTCATTAATCCATTCAAATTCGAATTAAAATAATTGTAATGCATTAATGAAATTTTGGCAATTAAAGTAAATCGAATCCGATAAAAATCGAAAAATTTTTAATTAGATTAATAATTAAAATATTATTATATAATCAATACCCAGTGAGAAATGATCATCAAATCGACATTAAATTGATGCAAATTGCAATCAATTCGATGTCGACTCGATAGGTCATTTCTCACTGGGTATTTTAATTATTAATAAATAATTAAATATAGTTTGATTATGTAATTCGATTTTTATTTCGAGCGAAACAAGAATTTTGCTTGAGTAAAAACCTCGGGGTACTGAGCCCTCCCACAAATCTCAATTAGACTATAGAAAATAAAATTTTTACATTTTAGACTATTTTTTAAGTTATAAGTAAAATAATATTTTTTTTCTTTAGATTTGAATTGAAAGCAAAAAAGAGAAAGAGAGAAATAAATTATTTAATAAAAAATTAATTATCTTATAGAGGCCCTCCACCACCCCCGCCGATTCCAACCGGCGGTCCTCTTTTCTTTGGATAAAAAATTTTTAATATTTTTTATCTTTTAAACTTTACTATTTTTTATTATAAATTTATTTTATATTAAAATACAATTTATTTTATATAATGTTGTACAAATATAATCCAGAAGTTGTTATTTAGGCAATAGAAAATAATGTTTCATACAATTTTATAGTACAATACAATATAGAAATATGAAATCAGATATTTACGATATGTATAATATAATTACAACAAAATTAAAAATTAATTATCTTATAGAGGCCCTCCACCACCCCCGCCGATTTCAGCGGCCCTCTTTTCTTTGGATAAAAATTTTTAATATTTTTTATCCTTTAAACTTTAATATTTTTTATCATAAATTTATTTTATATCCAAATACAATTCTATATAATATTGTACAATTATAATCTAGAAATTGTAATTTAGAGAATAGAAAATAATGTTTCATACAATTTAATAGTATAATACAATATATAAATATAAAATCAGATATCTACAATATATATAATATAATACAAAAAATGTATATAATACAAAAATATAATACAAAGAAATTGCTGTTCAAAATACATAAAAAATAATATTATTAATAATAATATACTCACAAAATTTTAATAACGCGAAAGTATGCGAAAGCGATAGATACGTGTGATAACACAAATTTTATTAGATATATCTGTGCTCGTATATTGAGAAAGGATATCTGATGAATTAAATCATATGTTTATTTATCAATTTATGATTACAGAATTTTTTATGTTTTTATCTTACGTGAGCAGATAAAAAAGGTGTAAATTAGTAAATTTAACTATTATGTAATAACGTAAAGATTAAACTCGTTCAACAAATCAGATCATATATACGAAAAGACCTTAAACAAGCAGGAAGTTAATATTTAAGCTAAGTTTTCTTATTCTCTTGTTCAAATAATTAATAATGGAAACCCATTATCTAATAGCAAATTAATGCATAAGCAAATGTTTTTAATGTTTTTTATTTTTTTTATACATAAAAGGTTCCCGGTGAATAGTAGAGTTTTATAATAAGAGAAGCGCGATCTTGTTCCTACTTCTTGATTGATCGATTGTAGCCGCCATGTTAGACCAAGGTCCACGTAAGGTTGCGTTCAGATTTCCCACCCGGGTAACTATAACACTAGAAGTTGTTATAGTACACGTCACGTATGCTATAGTACTTCTACTATCATAGCGCACCCGGGTGAGGAATTTGAATGCAGCATATGTACATACCTCAGAGATTCCTTCGAATTGCCCTGACTAACTCCGAGATTCCTTCGAATTGCCCGATACTACCTCGGATTTCCAGGCCTTACCCAAGGATTACCCAAGGTCTGTGGATTCGTAACTATATATTAAATTGCGTTTAACATTATATTTAAAAATGATATCGTTATGTTCAAAAATTGCGTTCTTTTGTTGAATTATAATAAATATTTAAATATTTTACAATTTATTACGTTTATTTTATTTTTATTACACTTTCTTTCCTTTTATTTTACCACTTCTTGATGTAATTTCAATTACATTAATTTTTTAAAGCACTCTTATTTACCCTTAACCTCTTTATATTGATACATTAACAGCTCTGACAAAAACTTAAGTTAAACATCTGGAAGATAGCGGCCATGTTAGGGCCAAATATGAATGCAAAGAATAAATACCTTTCCTCCCCGCCCGTCATTCATCACAGACTTTGGGTTTGGCGCCTGGTACTACCTCGGGTTCCCTGGTCCTTCCTCGTAGGTTTACCTGGAATTTCCTCGAATGCCCTGGGGTTGCCTGGTCCTTCCTCGGTATGTTGTGTGTTATTTATATACCATTTAAATAAATTCACATTGCTTTATTTTACGGGCCTAAGATGGCGACGATTGGCGAGGTGGAGGTAGAGTTTGCGCTTCTCTTATTATAGGACTCTAGTGAATAGGAGTAGCATCTTTAGTCTCACTGTGAAGTTATAAAACGTATACACAAGATTTATGAACTTGTAAGGTTAGATATTAAACTTCTCAACTAGTTTTTTGTAAGTGTCAACTTATAAAACTTCTTAAATGTTTTTAAATTTTATAAATGTATGTATAATATATTATATTGCATATAAATATTTTCTTAAATTAAAAATGTAATCTAATTATCACATATTTTTTCTCAACATACAAGCACAGATATCTAGTAAAATTCGTATTATTATACGTATTTTGTCGATTTCGCATAAGTTAGATCATTAACGTGATTTAATTTAACTTAAATTAACTAAATCCAGATAAACGCTAATGTCGAATAGATCTTCGATTAGTATATCTCTAACTATATTAAAATGCAAATAATTCAATAAATGTTTTAAGAAATAAATATGATGACATTTATCTGGACATAGCATCACATAAATTTTAAATAACATATTTACATTGCATATAACATTACATAATATACACTTATGTTGTATAAAAATTGTTAGTTACATTTTACAAAAAAATAATACAGCGAAGGCTAAAAATTTAAAAATAATTTTAAAATTAATTTTAAACGTTATTCAATTTTTAGCCTTCCTTTTCAATCATCAAACAGAATTAAGTCCATGTATATTTCCTACCAATACATGTTTATCATATAGTTTATTATGAGCCTTAATTGTGTTCAATTTTAAAATTATAAAATAAATTAATTTTTAATTTAATTTATAATTTTTTTAATTGTATCCCCCCATCCCTACCCGTATCCCTACCTACCCGTTATTACTACGTTAGTTGTTAGTTATTCGTTTTCCGTATCCCTACCTACCCGATTTTTATCTTTTAGTTTTATTTAATCCTACCTACCCGTATGTAACAGAGGACCGCGTGTATCCGATTAGAAGAGCGTGCGCGAATTTGGTTTAAATAGTTTAAATATTGTAGTTAGGGGGTTTTACGGAAAGTTTTAATTTTATTATTTTACGCGGAATTTAATTTTAGACGGACTTTCCGTCTCTGATTACGTGCAATGGCACGTATGCAAGAAAATCTCATGACCTTACCTTTCCTATTTTTCATATCTTTCATATTTTGATTGGTGTTGTACACCAACCTACCTTATTCGATCCTCTTCGTCTTCTTTCTTCTGGCCAAATTGGTCTTACCTTTCGTTGTTTCTGGCCATCTTCATAAAGCCAGAAATCGGCAAGGAGAAATATTCCTTTTACTGCCGACAATCGTTGGCAATAAGCGTAAAATTTCACGCTTTTGATGCGCGAAACACGAACGCGTCGCGAAGGGGCCATTAATTAAATTAATTAAGTGCCAAAATGACAATTAAAAACCACAACAATAA
This sequence comes from Crematogaster levior, assembly GCA_901521435.1. Taxonomy (NCBI): domain Eukaryota; kingdom Metazoa; phylum Arthropoda; class Insecta; order Hymenoptera; family Formicidae; genus Crematogaster; species Crematogaster levior. Next base: position 590,107 of record CABEGB010001325.1, read on the forward strand.
TTCTATTAAAATACAAATTTTATATTTATTTTTAACTTGCTTTTACATATATCCAATAAATATTATAAAATAGAAACAAATTTTGTTTGATAAAATCTCTACATTGACAGTGTGATTTTTTAATCAAAAAAATTCGATCGTAAGTATTATTTAAACTTTATATTTAACTGTATGCAATATAATTTTTATAATATAAATAACAAAATTTAATTTAAAAAATAAATGAAAATTGCCAGACGCGTTGTTCGATGGAATGTAAGGCCCATATATGCGTATTTTTCATCGATTCGAACGATTTGTTGCCGAGTTTTATTACAAAAGCATGCAAATATGATTCAAATAAATGACATGAGATCAGAGAGTGATAATAAATTTCCTTTATTATAAGGATCGACTAATTAATTTCTTTCATTATAAAAATTAATATTGTAACAATCGATAAGATATCTCTTTATAATTCGTATTTGTTAAAATTATTTTAATAGAATATATATTATATTTCAAAATCAAATAATTTTAAGTGTAATATTAAATGTTCCATTATTAAAATATATTTTTTTCTTATATAATTTTACCGCGATAAACTTTATAACAATATAAAGAGTTTCAAAACATTTTTTAAAAATCTCATGTCATATTGCATAACTTTATCCAGCATAAAGCCAATTGCTCAATTAAAAATATATGGATAGGTTACAAAAAATTAGGGTAAGATCGATATCTATTTGTTAAAATAAATTTTAGTTATTAATAATTATGATAACGTTTTCTATAAATAAATTGCTCAATAGGACCAAAATATTTCTAACTTTTTTAAGTCACGCTTGTATTTATATGTAATAAAAATCTATAGATCTATTTTGCATCGATTTATATAATATTTAATCTTGGCTAAATATGTGGGAAAGGAACAGATGGGTATAACTGAAAACACATCCTATCTAATAATGTCATAATTTTTCCCTATCTATTGACATTTTTTTTATTGTACTTATCTTTCTTTATTTTTTCTTCCACTCGAAAAAAAATAACAAACAAATAATTCGAAAAATTAATCACGAGAATTTTATTTATAAGGGAATTAACTTAATTAACTTAAATAAAAACATATTTAAAAAAATAACTTTTATTTTAACTGTTACTTTACTTTTTGGTATTTCTAAATTTTTATTATAATAATTTAAATAATTCTAATTTTTCAAATTTTTATTATAATAATAAGTCAAATTGATTTTAGAAAAAAACTTGAAAAATCTCTTACACACTTTGTGCTAATTTAAATTAGCGAAATAAAATGTTTTGCGTTACATATTTTATGTAAAATTTATTTAAAAAACTATTTTAACTACAGAACACGGAAGTTCAATTAAGAATGATGAGCTCTTTGCGAGCTTCGTGTGTGCGAAGTGTGCGAGTATTTCCTCGAGCACAATCGCACGATGTACAATACATAAACCAATCGACAAACCAAGATTAAATATTTGCTCCGTAATTATTTTTAGCCTATCCATTTTAAGGCAACGAATCTACGAGATTTAATATTTTATACTACTAACTTATTATCCAAATATGACATATATCGAGATACCTCTGCTTTATTTTTTATTCGTCGTAGATTCGTAACCTCAGTAAAGAAATTTTTGACTCACCGACCGATGCGCAACGGGCGGAGTTCATCAGCCACGTAGCTACGATGATACTGCAACACACAAGTGAAATATTCAAATTAAAGAAACGTTCATAGTGAGAACGGTAACGTTTCAAAAAATAATTCATACGCGCGATTAATTCGTCTTTCACAATTAGATTTATAACTAATGTAATTATCTATTTTTTAAAAAAGATCTTTACAAGGATAAACTTTAATAAAATTTTAGATAATCTTTTCTTTCTCTAATTATTTTTAATTTAACGAGATGAAACATTAATTTTCCAAATAAATGAACAAAAACTATTAATTTTAAATTAAAGGAGGGGGATAATACTCACCCCAAGGTTGCTCCGCCGAGGCCCGATGTCTCTTCCAGACCTCCGCCTCCTCTCAGGACGTCTGGGCCTTGTCTCCTCCCGTTGCACAGGACACTCGCGAAAACGCGAATAAACTATAAGTCGCGCGCGTGACTACCAGCAGTAAAGCTTTTCGCGCGATACGTAATGACACTCCCGGACAAAATCCACGTGAAAATTTCACCACTAATTGGTCCGATTACTGGAACGGCACTCCCGAAACAAACGCGACGAACCGCTGCGGCTCGTTTATTCAGTTAAATCGGCGACGAGGGCTGGCTTTCTCCTGTCTTTAAATCATCCAAGCGAAACAAGAATTTTGCTTGAGTAAAACCTCGGGGCCTTCTGGGCCCCCCACAAATCTCAATTAATTAGACTATTTTTAAGTTATAAGTAAAGCAATATTTTTATTTAAATTTGAATTGAAAGCTTATATGAGAGAAATAACGAATAAAAAAAAATTAATTATCTTTATAGAGGCCCTCACCACCTTTACCGATTCCAACCGGCGGTCCTTTTTTTGGATAAAAATTTTAATATTTTTTATCCTTTAAACTTTAATATTTTTTTATCAAGTAAATTTATTTATATCTAAATACAACCGTATATAATATTGTACAATTATAATCTAGAAATTGTAATTTAGAGAATAGAAAAATAATATTTAATACAATTTAATAGTATAATATATAAATATAAAATCAGATATCTACAATATATATAATACAATTCCAAAATGTATATAATACAAAAATATAATACAAAGAAATTGCTGTTCAAAAATACATAAAAATAATATACATAATAATATACTCACAAAATTTTAATAACGCGAAAGTATGCGAAAGTGATACATGTGATAACACAAATAGATATATATGTGCTCAAGTATTGAGAAAAGGATATCTGATGAATTAAATTATATGTTCATTTATCAATTTATGATTACAGAATTTTTATTTTTATCTACGTGAGCAGAGGGCAAAATTAAATTTTAACTATTATGTAATAACGTAAAGATTAAAACTCGTTCAACAAATCATATACGAAAAAGATCTTAAACAAGTTATGGTGCTTAATACTTGGCCAAGTTTTCTTATTCCTTTCTTTATAAATATAATTAAATATCATAATGGAAATCCATTATTCATATCAAATCAAATTAATGTATAAGCAAATGTTTTAAGATGGAATGCTGATGTGACAGTAGAATTGTTGTCTAAATTATAAATAGATATTTGATATTTAAATTATAAATAGATATTCTACTATTTCACATGACAGATCGGATGTCTGAAAAAGAACCTACTGAAAAATTTTATTATTACCAATTTAAATAAATTTTTCCTTCTTGCATAATGATGTTAAAATCAAGGAAACTTATTGTGAGTTATGTTTATGTGTTCTAGAGTAAATTTCCATCTTTCATAATAATAATTATTGAAATCTTTGTCGAATGTATATGACACCTTTCCCTAATAGCAGCTTGTAGAAGGATATCATTTACATATTATCTCAAGTAAAACCCTCTTCTTCAATCCCAGTTTAAAACTGATTTTCTTCATTCTTGCATTAATTCCGCAATAATAAGTGATAGTAGTGGACTGAATTCATTGAGTGCCAAAACACTGCTTATACACTGCTTTTATTAACATAAAGTATGTTAATTTATAATACATTTCTTCATCTGCAGAAACTTGATTTCGAAATTTTGTGAATCTATTCTATGTATTCCAATCTGTTAGATAGACCTACTTTAATTCAGTACTACTGAGATGTTTGTGAAAAAGAGATATTACATCCAGAAAATAATATCAGACTTGCCAATTTTTAACCTGAGTCTTCTTTATACAATATTAATAAAAATACATGCGTTATTGTAGCCAATTACATACGGGTACAAATAAACTTTGGTAACTGTTCGAGATGAGTCGAACCTATATAATAAAAGTGGAATTTTAAAGAATTTTATACTGAAAATCTAGCAACTTGAAAAGCTATTTCTTAAATTATTTTTAAATTCTTAATAATTTTACCATTGATACTAATATGGAGGCACCCCTATCTGACTCATCTCGATTTTTGTAACCGTATATTTTTAATCATATATTCACAATTTACATCATAAGATTTCCAAATCACAGTTTTAGATAAATACTTTGACCTGTACATACGATTCTCAGGCTTACAATTGCCAAGTTCTGATGCTATTTCTTCTGTGAATATTCTTTTACAGCCCGGTAGAACTGGTCCTAGTTTATCTAACAGATTGGAAATACATTGAACTGTTCACTGGAATTTCGAAATCAAAATTTCTGCAGATGGTGAAATTTATTATAAATTCAACGTACTTATGTTCAATAAAAATGTTATAAACAATGTTTTGGCACTTCAATAGGATCTCCACTATCGCCTATTATTTAAAAATACTTTTTACAATTGTTCCTGCTTGTTCTTGTTAACATTCTGACAGTTTGAAAGATTTAGAAACTGTTTCTGTAGACAGTCGAATATGAAGAAAATAATTGAATGTGATTGGTCAGTTCTCTACGAAACTTAAGACTTATTACATTACTTACGACTCAATGTAAAACAGACTTTAATGACATCTCAACAAATATTATGGCTACTTTTCTTTTTGAGAGACACAAATCGACACATGATTACAACACACTCCCTCGAGTAATACACAGTTCGTCACAGTGAAATTAAAGTCATGATTACACGGTACGATTTTGTACCTGGTTTGTTTATGAAAGCTAATAAGAACTAGAATTTAAACAAGGACTGTGTCAAATACAATGTGTACAAACTTTTTAATACCTAACTTTAGAAAATTACCATTTTTATACATAAAAGCAATTCCTCAGAATAGTAGAGTTTTATAATAAAAGAAGCGCGATCTTGTTTCTACTTCCTGATTGATCGATTGTAGCCGCCATGTGCCAGACCCAAGGTACACGTAAGGTTGAAGTTCAGATTTCTCTCTATCCGTAACTATAACACTAGAAGTTGTTATAGTACATGTCACGTATGCTATAGTACTTCTACTATCATAAAGCGCACCCAGGTGACCTCTGAAAGTATGTATATCCTCAGAGATTCCTTCGAATTGCCCTGACTAACTCCCGAGATTCCTTCTGAATTGCCTGATACTACCTCGGATTCTTTCCAGGCCTTTACCTAAGATTACCAAGGTCTGTGTTGACTGCAACTATATATTAAATATGCCCAAATATATTTTAAAAATGATATCGTTATGTTCAAAAATTATGTCTTTTTGTTAAATTATAATAAATATTTAAATATTTTACAATTTATTGTTTATTTTATTTTTATTATACTTTCTTTCCCTTTTTATCTTACCACTTCTTGATGTAATTTCAATTATATTAATTTTTAAAGCACCTCTTATCTACCCTTAATCTCTTTTTACATATTGATACATTAACAGCGCTCCTGACAAAATTTGTTAAACATCTGGAAGATAGCGCCATGTTAGGGCCAAATATGAATGCAAAGAATAAATGTCTTCTTCCGTCATTCATCACAGACTTGGGTTTGGCGCCTGCTAAGGCTACTTCGGGTTCCCTGGTCTCTCCTCGGATATGTATTGTGTTATTTTATATACCATTAATAAATAAATTCACATTGCTTTATTTTACGGACCTAAGATGGCGACGGTTGGCGAGGTAAGTGGGTAGAGTTCGCGCTTCTTTATTATAGTACTCTAGTGAATAAGAGTAGTTAGTCTCACTCGTGAAGTTATAAACGTATACACAAGATTTATGTAATTTGTAAAGTTAGATATTAAACTTCTCAACTAATTTTTGTAAGTGTCAACTTTATAAAAACTTATAAAACTTATAAAACTTCTTAAATGTTTTTATGATAAATGTATAATATATTATACTGCACATATATTTTTATCAGTTGAAATACTTTATAAAAATTTTTATTGTTATTTTAATAATTTTTCCAAATATAAAAATAATGATATTTTTCAATTGATCAAAATAATAGGAAGTCTAGGAACAAAGTATTATAAAGGTAAACAGTGTAAGCTTTTGGTTACATTCAAGACTTGCTATAATTTTTGTGTAATTTTTGCATCGAATAATTTTAAAAGCATTACTGAGGAGGACTTTTGCTTGGAAACGCGTTTAATATTTTATGTAAGCAAGTATTAATGTAAGTTTATAATTTTAATTTATATTGCGTATTATTATTAACTTCCGCCTGTTAAAGACCTGTTTCTGTGATGATCATTTGTTGAATTTTCTTAACGAGCTTAAATTTCACGTTATTACTAATAATAGATAAATTACAACTTTTTATCTGTTTTATCTTGTTAATTTATTCTGTAATCATAAATTAATAAATAAAATGTAATCTAATTTCAACATATTATTTTTCTCAACCAGAAAGCACACAGATATCTAGTAAAAATTGCATACTTACATACGTATTTGTCGATTTCGCATAAGTTAGTTAACGTGATTAAACTTACTAAACTTGGTGATAAACGCTAATGTCGAATAGATCTTCGATTAGCATATCTCTAACTATATTAAAATGCAAATAATTCGATAAACATTTAAGAAATAAATATGATGACATTTATCTGGACATATAAAGTATCACATAAATTTTTAAATAACATATTTACATTGCATATAACATTACATAATATACACTTATGTTGTATAAAAATTAGTTACATTTTACAAAAATATAGGATGGTTAAAAATTTAAAACAATTTTAAAATTAATTTTAAACGTTATTCAATTTTTACCTTCCTTTTCAATCATTAAACAGAATTAAGTCCCATGTATATTTCCTACCAGTTTATCATATAGTTTATTATGAGCCTTTATCAAGAAATTAATTTTAAAATTATAAAAATAAATTAATCTTTTTAATTTAATTTATAATTTTTAATTGTATCCCCCAACCCACCCGTACTACTCTATCCGTTATTACTACGTTAGTTTTCACATACTATCTGCCTTCCGCATCCCTACCTCCACCTGATTTTTATCTTTAGTTTTATTTAACTAAATTTTTACCCGTATGTAACAGAGTGCGACCGCGTGTATCCGAGAAGAGCGTGCGCGAATTTGGTTTAAATAGTTTAAATATAGCAGTTAGGGGGTTTTTGGCTGAGGAGTTTTAATTTTATTATTTGAATTTAATTTCTAGACGGACATTCCGTTCTGATTACGTGCACAAGTACGGGCCGTCAGAAAAATCTCTACATCTTACCTTTCCTATTTTTCATATCTTTCTTTGATATATTTTGATTGGTGCGTTGTACACCGTTCCTATCTTCGATCCTCTTCGTCTTCTTTCTTCTGGCCAAATTGGTCTTTACCTTTCGTTACGCTTTCTGGCCATAATCTGGCTTCATAAAGCCAGAACGGCAAGGAGAAATATCTTTTACTGCCGACAATCGTTGGCACAAGCGTAAAATTTCACGCTTTTGCATGATGTGCGCGAAACACGAACATGTCATGAAGGGGCCATTAATTAAAATTAATTATGCCAAAATGACACTAACCACAACAATAATTCTATTAAAATACAATTTTTATATTTATTTTTAACTTGCTTTTTACATATATCCGATAAATATTATAAAATAGAAAGAAATTTGGTTGATAAAATCTCTACATTGACAGTGCTTAATAAAAATTGATCGTAAGTATTATTTTAAACTTATATTTAACTGTATGTAATATAATTTTTATAATATAACAATAAAATTTAATTTAAAAATAAATGAAAAATTGCCAGACGCGTTGTTCGATGGAATGTAAGGCCTATGCGTATTTTTGCGCAGCAGTGTATTTTCTTTCATCGATTCGAACGATTTGTTGCAGAGTTTTATTACAAAAGCATGCAAATATGATTCAAATAAATGACATGAGATCAGAGCATACAAATTTTGCTACAAGGATCACTAATTAATTTTCATTATAAAAATTAATATTAGCAACAATCGATAAGACATCTCTTTATAATTCGTATCGTGTGTTAAAATTATTTTTAATAGAATATATTTCACCATATTATATTTCAAAATCAAATAATTTTGGCGTAATATTAAATGTTCCATTATTAAAATATATTTTTCTTATAACTTTATCATAAATAAACTATAACAATATAAAGAGTTTCAAAATATTTTTAAACCATGTCATATTACATAACTTTATCCAGCATAAAGCCAATTGCTCAATTCAAAATATATGGATAGGTTACAAAAATAGGGTAAGATCGATATTTGTTAAAATAAATTTGTAGTTATTAATAATTATAATAACGTTTATAAAATAAATTGCTCAATAGACCAAAATATTTCTAACTTTTTAAGTCACGCTTGTATTTATATGTAGCAAATCTATAGATCTATTTGCATCGATTTATATAATATCATTTAATCTTACAAATATGTGGGAAAGGAAACAGATGGCATAATTGAAAACACATCCTATCTACTCTCTTACGATTTTCCTATCTATTGACATTTTTATTGTACTTTATCTTCTTTATTTTTCTTCACTCTCGAAAAATAACAAACAAATAATCTTTCTGGAAAATTAATCACGAGAATTTTATTTATAAGGAATTAATAATTAACTTAAGAAATAAAACATATTTTAAAAATAACTTTTATTTTAACTGTTACTACTTTTTGTTTTTCTCTGTATTTCAAATTTTATTATAATAATTTAAATAATCTTTATTTCAAATTCTTTATTATAATAATAAGTCAAATTGATTTTTAGAAAAACTTGAAAAATCTCTATATACTTTGTGCTAATTTAAATTAGCGAAATAAAAATGTTTTATGTTACATATTTTATGTAAATTTATTTTAAAAATTATTTTAACTACAGCATCACGGCAGTTCAATCAAGAATGATGAGCTCTTTGCGAGCTTCGTAAAAAGGAAGTGCAAAAAGTGAGTATTACATAATAACGCAATGATGTACAATACATAAAACCACCGACAAACCAAGATTAAATATTTACCTGCAATTATTTTTAGCCTATCCATTTTAAGGCAACGAATCTACGAGATTATTTTATGGGCTACCAACTTATTATCCAAATATGACATGTATCGAGATACTTCTGCTTTATTTTTATTCGTCGTAGATCTGCAACCTCCTCAGTAAAGAAATTTCTGACTCACCGACCGATGCGCAACGGCGAGTATCAGCCACGTAGCTACGATGATACTGCAACAAGTGAAAATATTCAAATTATAGAGGCGCTCATAGTGACGATAATCACTTCAAAAGATAATTCATACGCGCGATTGTCTTTTTCACAATTAGATTTATAACTATGTAATTATCTATTTTTAAAAATGATCTTTACAAGGATAAACTTTTTAATAAAATTTTAGATAATCTTTTTCTTTCTTCAATTATTTTAATTTAACAAGATGAAACATTAATTTTCCAAATAAATGAACAAAAACTATTAATTTTAAATTAAAGGAGGGGGATAATACCAATTCTGTTAAGGTTTCTCTGCCGAGGCCCGATGTTCTTCCAGACCTCCGCCTCCTGACGTCAGGTCCTTGTCTTCCTCCTTGCATTGCGACACTCACTGAAAACGCGAATAAACTAAATCCATAAGTGGACTACTAGTAGTAAAAGTTTTTCGCGCGATATTGTACAATAATACCCCGACAAAAACACATGAAAATTTTATTAAATTAAATAATTATCCGATTACTGAACGGCACTCCTGAAATAAAACGCACGACGAACCGGGCTGCGGCTCGTTTATTCAGTTAAATCAAGACGAGGGCAATGTTGGCTTTCCCCGTCTTTGATTTTTATCCAAGTTGAAACAAGAATTTTGGGGTTTTAAAAACTCGGGGTATTGGGCCTCCCACCGCGTCGAGGCTCCATGGGAGGGGAAGTACTTTTACTTTGCTGAGGTACAAAATCAAAATTATCAATATATAAATATGAATAAAATGAGACATTGAACCTTGGTAAAAAATAGAAATAAATGTTGTTTCAGACTTTGTTTTAAAAATATTTGGGAAGAAAAGAGAGGAAAAATAAAATAACACGCATAAATATTTATTAATATTTTTCAACGCATTTCCTTTCCTTATCAAAGCCAAAAGTAATAATTCTTACAATTTTGGTATCCAGTAACAAATTAATTGTCATCCGATAACAATGCATCTGGTGCATGTATCCGCTTGATCAAGTACCAGCCTCGATACCCGAATCACTCAAGAGCGCGTTTAATTGTACGAGAGATAATTGCGTATATTATTCGAAGATGATCGATACGTCTTAACGCTATTGACAATACGGACGATTAAATGATCTGCAGTATTATGTTTTGCGACTTTATTCCGCAGTGACCGTGTGAACAAAGAATTGGTTAAGAAGGGATGAAACAACACCAAGGTTGTGTTGTCGCTCGACTGTTTCTCCGAAATAGTTTCTGTAACATTTATGAAAATTTACCAAGTGCGTGTTTTAAATCAACATTTAATCAAAATTACTAATTTTATTACTTACTACTAATTTTACGGCTTTTTATTAAACATATTTATCATTTTATTTCATTTTCTGTACAAATTTAACAAGAATATAATATGTCTGTTCAAAGGTAAAATACGGGAATAAAAGATTATATACTCAAGTGAAGAAATTCTTTCCTCAAGTGCAGTTTCATAGATTTTATAAATCTATTACATATCTTTTCTCTTATAAATCTTATTACATATCTTTTCCTCAATATAATGAACACAGATATATCTAGTAAAATTCATGTTATCATATCGTGCATTTCGTCGATTTTCGTATAAGTTAAATCACTAATATAATTTACCTTTACTAAATCCAGATAAACGTTAATGTCCAGAACAGATTTCTCTTTTGATATGTATATCTCTAAATATTAAATGTAAATAATTGATAACGTTTCTAAGAAATAAATATGATGACCTACGCATGACATAGCATCACACATAAATTTCAACATTTATTACATATTTAAGAATATATATAAAATTACATAATATATACACTTGCTATGCTTGTATACAAATTTTAGCCATACATTTCAATAAAAAGTAATACCATGGAAGGCTAAAAACTTAAAAATAATTTTAAACGTGTTATTGTTGCATTTCATCCCCTGCCTGTATCCTCACTCTACTGTTATTACTAATGTGTTATTTTCCATCCTTACCTACCCGATTTTCATATATGTTAGTTTTTATATAGTTTATTTACTCCTACCTATCTCTAGCAAAGGACCAAGTATATGAATATCCGAAATATTCTTCGAAAAAGTGCGAATTTGGTTTAAAATAGTAAGGGACTTTTTATATTGAGGAGTTTTTAATTTTATTATTTAAATTTCGAATTTAATTCAAGACGGACTTTCCGTCTCTAATTACGCGCCACAATCGCACGTATGCAAGAAAATCTTGCGACCTTTTTACCTTTCTCATTTGATTGCGTTATTAATTGGGTCCTACCTTATAAGATCCTTTTCGTCTTCTTTTTCTTCTTTCTGGCCAAATTGGTCTTACCTTTCGTTGTTGTTCCTGACAGTTGGCTTCATAAAGCTAGAATGACAGAACAAGGAGAAATACTTCTTTTATTGCCGACAATTTATTGACATTAAGCGTAAAATTTACTGCTTTTGTATGATGCGCGAGTTAACGCGTCGCGAAGGAACCATTAATTAAATCTAATTCGATACTTTCAAGTTGACAGTTAAAAACAACAATAATTCTATTATATATAAAATACAAATTTACATTTATTTTTAGCTTAAGCTTTACGTATATTCAGTAAATATTGTAAAATAAACAGGGAACCAAAAATTTTGTTAAAAATTTCATGGACAGTGTAATTTTTATTCTGAAAATTTGATTGTAAGCATTATCTGAATTTTTATTTAACTATATGCAATATAATTTTATGAGTATAAATAATAAAATTTAATTTAAAATTAATAAAAAATTTACTAGATCATCTTGGATGGACTTAAGGCCCATATATATGCATTTCTGATTCGATGGATTTAATTTGTTGCCGAAGGACAAAAATGCAAATATGATCTAAAATAAAACGTGAGATCCAAGAGGGATACAAATCCTATATTATGAGAATATTCGGCATTGAGAAGAATCGATTGATTTTCTTTATAAGAACTGATAAGATATCTCTTTATATCTTATATCGTATTTGTTAAAAATATTTTAATATAATATGTATCATATTTCAAATCAAATATTTTAAAGTGTAATATTCTTCTGAAGACGTCAAGTACTCTCTTGTTGTTGAATGTCAAAGGCAAAGCGTCCTGCTTGTAGAAGGAATAAACCCAGATCTTCCGGATTCTGCAAGCGGTCATTTTCGGGCAGCAAGTTAACCACGTTCCATTTTTCGAATACAATTACATCCTTCCTATGTTTACTAAAATGTTCAATTAAGATATATTTTTCAGTTTTTACTGTGATAAACTTTATAACAATATAAAGAGTTTTTAAAATATTTGAAATCTCACGCCATGTGTTATATGACTCTACCCAAGACATAAAGCCACTTCAATTAAAAATACATGGATAGGTTATAAAAATTAGATAAGATCGATATCTTCTTGTTAAATAATTTAATTAATTATTATTATAGCGTTTCTATAATAATTGCCCAATAAATAAAAATATTCTGAACTTTTAAATTACGCTTTCTGTATTTGTATGTAATGAAAATCTATAGATCTATTCTGCATCGATTTATACAATATTTAATCTCGGCTAAATATGGGAGTAGATAGGGTATAAATAAAAACATATTCTAACTTAATAATTTTCATAATTTTTCCTATCTATTGACATTTTTATTGCACCTACCTAATATCTTTCTTTATTTTTCCTCGAGAAAAATAGAAAAATAATTAAAAATTAATTGCGAGTATTTTATTTATAAGAAAATTAACTTAATTAACTTAAATAAAAATTTATATTTAAAAATTATTTTTATTTAACTGTAAAAGCAATTGTTATTTTTACTTTTTCTTGTATTTAAAAATATTTATTATAATAATTCTACTTAATTCTTTAATTTCTAAATATTTATTATAATAATAAGTCGATTGATCATAGAAGAAAACTTGGAAAATGCAATCTTTTAATGTATTTGTGCTAATTTAAATTGCAAAATAAAATAAGCTTTTGTTTATATATTTATTTAATTTAAAATTTATTTTCTATTACAAAACTATTTTAACTACAGAACACGGTAGTTCATCGATATTAATCATATTTCGTGAGTTCCAAAAAGGAAGGTATATATTCTCTGATACCAGTCGCACGAAGATAGATGTGTAGTGAATCATTGATAAAACCGAGTACGCCAAATATCAAGTCTAAAATTATTTTTGTATCCATCTTTTAAGGCAACGAATCTACGATATTTATTTCATAATTGTAACTTATTATTGCAATGTGACATGCGTACCGAAGTACTCTGCTTTATTTTTATTCTTCGTAGATTCGCAACTCAGTAAAATTTTTACTCGATCCTCGATAATAACGGGCGGCGTTCATCAGCCACAGCTATGATGATGTCATGCAACACACAAGAAATATTCAATTAAAGAAACGTTCACAGGAGAACGGTACTCTGCTAAAAATAATACGCGGTTAATTCGTCTTTCAGAATTAGACATATAATTAGTATAATTATTCATTTTCCCAAAAAGATCTTTACAAGGATAAACTTTCATGTACCTTTTAAATGATCTTCTTTCTTCTATTTTAATTTAACAGATAAACACACTCTTATGAAAAGGAACTATTAATTTTATTATAGCGGAGTGGATGAAATCCACCCTAAGGTTGCCCTCGCTGAGGCCCGATGTCTTTCCCCTGACCTCTCCTCCTTCTCGACGTTTGGGTTTTGCTTCTTCCTGTTGCATGAGATACCGCGAAAACGCGAATAAACGATAAGTCGCGCGCGCTAATTCACTATGGTGCAGGTGCTTTTTGCGCGATATTGTATGACACTCCTGCTTGCTGCTAAAGTCCTTTAACCGATTACTGGAACGGCAATTCCCCGAGAAACAAAACGCGACGAACCGGCTGAAGATTCACGACCAGTTAAATCGGCGATGAGAGTACATACAATTGCTTCCTCTATCTTTGATTTTAATGAAACAAGAATTTTGCTTAAAAACCTCGTGGGGCATTTCAAAATTCTTCCACCACTCATGTCGAGTGTCAAAAATTGCTGAGGAAGTACTTACTTTGCTGGTAGAAAATCAAATTATCAATATATAAATATGGACAATTAGAATATTTAACTTCAGAAAAATAGAGATATTAAAATGCAAGCTTTCAGACTTACTAAAAATATTTAAAGAAAAGAGAGGAAAATGTAAATACTTTTGCATAAACATTTATTAATTACCTTCCTTTATCAAAGTTTTTCACTGTACTTTACAATCCAGCACGTAATAAATTAATGTTATCCGATAACAATGCATTCGGCGCAGGTATCATCCGCTTGATCAAGTGCCTAAATAAGTTCGATTAACTAACTCACTAAACGCAAGAGTTTAATTGTACAGAGAGATAATTCATGCATATTATTCGAAGAGAAGACTTATTACGTCTTAACGCTACGACACACATCGGACGACACGATCTGTGGTATTGATGTTTTGGCTGCGACTTTTATTCACATTCCTGTGTGAACAAAGCATGTATTAAGGGATGACGAAAAACAACACCGTTGTGTTAAGTCAGTTTCGACAGCCCGAAATATGTCGTAACATTCAAGAAAATTTTATATCGCGTAAATCAAATATTTAACAAAATTACTAATTTGACGCTTTTTATTGGCATATTTGTCTATTTCATTTTAATTAAGAATTATCAATGTGTAGCAACGATCATCGAAACCATCTGCGCGAGATCGATCCACCATTCGTAACGTTCCGCCAGTGGCCCAACATGGCGACGTTTCCCAGCACTGCACACGTTGTACTATTACGCGAACTAAATCAGCGCATAAACATGAATTTCAGAACGCTCACCCGATGGGAATCTGGAATAATCGTAAAGGCTTTGAAAATATATTAATGTTGACGAGCAACCGACGCCACCGCTGGCTTTCTTTCTTTGCCTAATTTAAAGATACGATACGAAAGCAAAGCGGACACACGAGACGCTTTTTGACGTTCGGCGTGCACGCGCGGTTATCAAATTCGCGAAGCAACAATCTGTATTTCCTTCGCAATTCATTTCCGTATTTTCTGCTCCGAGAAACGAAGACAACATTCCGGCGGTACCTATGGAAATCGAAGAGTTCAATTCCCCGCCGCGACCAGAGAGTGAACACAATTGCCTTGTTCGCTGGTGGTACGAAAGGTGTAATGCGACGCAATGGACGTCCGTTGACCTGACGCACCATGCTGATGCGCGGAAGTCACTTTACCGAGGCCACAGCGCGACAACAATAAAATGCCAGTTCATACACGCGAATCGGACAAAATACCAAATTCCAAAGGAAAAATAAAGGAAAAGGGAAAATACATGGAAAAAGGAAGCGGGGACAATATTACTTTTATAATAAAATTAAACATGGAAGATATTGGTATATATTTATGATGAAAAGAGTATTTTATATGCACAATATGTACATCGATATAAATATTTTCTTAAAATAAATATAAAATAAATAGAAATAAAAAGAAATTTATTATAATCTTTCCTCACCTTTAATTTATATTATTTGTCATATAAGGTTGGTGGCCTACATATATATATCTGACACATATTAAATGAGACATACGATCTATATATTGTATATATATATGGTTATGAAGTATATCTTATTGTTAGAGAAGACAAACTGTATTATCGACATTTCTGCACATAGCACGGAACGCACCAGAAATGCGTACATTATGCGTTACCAGTAATATCTTCAGTGCATTACTATATAGCATTCTGGAATGTCCTTTGTTTAATGCTTCCATTGAGGTGTATCGCTTTCAGGATCACCCCAAAAACTGCCCGGCAATTTCTCGCCTTCTTCTGCCCAGGAATCTGAATCAGCAATTTTAGCAATTTTTCAGCCAAATGGTTAACTATAATAAGTTAGAGATGAGCATATATTTTTCACTAACCACTGCACCAGTTCACAGCGCAGTTGGTTAGAACAGACCAAAGTGTCGTAAAGTGAATCAGAGCGGTTTAATTGGTGCGGAAGGCATGGCTTATGAAACGAAATAGACCTGTTCACCGGAGCAATCACCTTTCTCAGGTGTGCTCATGTGAATCTGGTAACAAGATTCTCCTCTCATGTGATCCTTTCGCTTTTTCGATAACTGCAATAAGTCGTAATTTGGTCACTGGCGCTTTCATGTTCTGTCTGCTACTTCTTTTCCAGGGATCGGAAGTGATCTGATAGGAAAAAGGCGCTGTGCCTGCCGCGATACTGCGGCCTGCGTCTCCTTTTGCGCATGGGGTGGTATCGTGCTATTCCAGGGAGAAGTCACCACTTTTCGTTCCTGGAAGACCAAACCGTAAAGTAAATAGATATCTCACTTTTATTTTCTTTTCTCCATATTCTCACCTCCCCATTACAGAAATTTGCGCCCATTCCAGAAATATAAGGATATTTCCTTCTGTACATTATCCATAATATTTTTCTTTCAATGCTCCAACTTTTGCAAATAACTTGAAACTGTGAGGTCAAATAATAGTTCTGGGCATACTCGTCGATACTATACTTTTATTGATATGTTTTCAGATGGCTTGCAAAACCCACTTATGTATTAATATGGGCTGCACGTGCATGGTTGCTTTGTAAGCAGAGTCCTTCCTTAGTATTTTTGACTTTTCAATCAATTTTGCAATTATTATTATTTTGTAATTACGGGCATGACAATTTCTTGTAGCTTTGTCATATAAGGCATGTATGCACACGAACCATTAATTCAAATGAGTTGGAGAATGTAATCATTCTAGTTACGGTTCGAGAATGGGTAAAGCAAAATATAAGTAAATCATCACATGGGCTATATAAAAGGAATGATAAATTTACTATCGTCATTAAACAATTACATCGAGAAATGAATATAATAATTTATGTATTTATTGTGACAATTTTAGGAAAAAGTTAAAACGATGTTATTTTTAGGTAATCCTATCTCCCACTAATGAATGACTTTAATCGTTCATTAATGTTTGATTTCAAATATATTTATTCAATATATCACTCTCTCCCATGTTGCTTTTTAATGAAATTGTGTAATTATATAAACGAGGCCAGGGCGGTAAAACAAAATATCATTAATACTAATATTCTTATAAACAGAAATTTGATCACACCCTGTTTTGAAGTGTTGATAATTTTAATTTGTAATATACAAGATGTCTATCGAATTTATGGCTTGTAATGAAAGTTAAGAATTTAATGTACTGATTTATCTGAAAACTATTGTTGTGAAACAAAATAGTGTTGTTTTAATTATACACATTTCAATAGATTGTTAAACTGTTTTTCAAGGTAAAAAGTAACATGCAAAAATTAAGAATAAAAGGCCATATATTAACAAATAATTAAAATTTTTATTCAATGAAAATTGTACTTAATAACAAAATAGTATTACACCTGAAAGTCCTAAATATTTTGAGTATGACTAAAATAAGACTTATTCTTCAGAATAAAGAAATTGAAGAATTTAAAGACGTGTGATATGACGTGGTATTGGTCATGACGTAATAATTCTATATTTTTCCACAAAAGCGATTTA